>OX459096.1:2235468-2757968 GCA_949775045.1 Metridium senile | reverse complement strand
CGTGTTGTCCATGGTGTGGTAACCGTCAGCATCACGACCGCACAAAGTGCCCAGCTAAAGATGCTGCATGTTTAAAGTGTAAGAAAAGGGGACATTTCCAGACAGTTTGCCGCAGCCAAGCACGAACTCAAGCCAGTTCAAAGTCAAAAGTGAATGAAATCGAAGATGATGACTCGTACGTGCCCTTTCTAGGAGAAGTACTAGGGGAAATAAAAGGAGAAACAAATTCCTGGATAGTTCAAGTGGGAATAAACAACAACGTCACTCGTTGCAAGTTAGACACAGGAGCTGCAGTCTCTGTTGTCAGCGACTCACTACCTTGGTTAAAGCAACAACCATTGGAGCCTGTGAAGCAGTCACTCATGGGTCCAGGGGGGACACGTCTCACTGTTGTTGGATCCTTCCTAGCTACTATAAAATACAGACAAAGCAAGATACAAGAGCGAGTGTATGTAATTTTGGGTTTGCAATGGGTTTGAACAGCGCAAGTCAAGGCAGCAGGGTATAGTCAAAGCCTTTGCTGCCAAATAGCTTCTTTCAGACCAAGCCAACTTCACCTCCTCGTGGTGCAATCCTGGTGATCTCAGCCTTATGACTGGGTAGCTAACGAAGCTCTGGCTAAGGGTAAGGTCCCTGACAGAAACCTTTAGAGGAGTAAACCTCGAAAATAAATCCTGCTAGGTTCATGGTTGGCAGTAGCTCAAGAGGCAATTGCAATTTTCCCGCTGTTTGGCAATTGAGCGTTGCGGTCTCTCGGAGGAACACATCGTAGTGTCAACGGAAGAGCGCACCGTTCCAATTAGAGGAACACATGATAGGGATGTAGTATTCGCCTGCACACTCCCGAATCTTCTGGCGATTGAAAGGATCATGGAAATTTCTACAAATGTGATAGACCCCCCACTGGAAGTCGTTAGTGGGACCCGTGTTGATGTGAGTTGTATTGCACAACCTTCGGTTGTGATTCATGACGGTGTGACACTAAACCCTAGGCGTGCCTCACCCGACGTACAGAGAGCATTAACCTTTATGAAACCGAAACAAACTACTACTATTTCAACATTCAACCTAAGAACTGGAAAGGATAACTGGAGAATACAGGAACTAATTTTTCATATGAAAAATCAGAACATTAGCATAATTGGTTTACAGGAACACAGGAGAGTGCATGAAGACAAGGACGAAGTGAAGTTTGAACGAATTGATGGCCACATTCTTGTAACTACATCTGCTTGGAGAAATAGCCGACAAGCCGCCGTTGGAGGTGTTGGTTTCCTTATAAATCCTTCTGCTGAGAAATCTTTATGTGACGTTGTCAAAATCTCAGATCGAATTATTAAAGCATCGTTTGCAGGAAATCCTATGACTACAATATTCTCAGTCTATTCCCCAACCAATACTAAAGAAAATCTTGAACACTCTGACCTGTTTTACAAACAAGTTTCTCAATCCATTGACGAAGTACCAACCCACAACCTTCTCATACTTCTTGGGGACTGGAATGCCAAGATAAGCAGTGCTCATGTCAAACATGCCTTTAACAAGAAGACCAATGAAAATGGCATCAAACTACTGGATTTAACATACGAGAAATCACTATGTGTTGTAAATACAAAGTTCGAGAAGAAACAAGGTAAACTCTGGACCTTTGAAGACCCCAAAGGCCAGCGTTATCAGCTGGATTACATCCTAGTCAATAATAAATGGAGAAACTCTGTGATCAACAGCGAAGCATACTCAACTTTTGAGTCAGTTGGCTCAGATCATAGAGTCGTGTCTGCAAAATTCCGTCTCTCCTTGAGGAAAACAAAAAAGTCAGAAAAAAAGAAACGTTATGATTGGATCCCTCTGAGGCATAACCATGAGCTGCAGGATAAATTCAGAGTTGAGCTAAGAAACAAATTTGAATCCCTTTATGATGAGAACTCATCTCCAACGGTACAGTTTGAAGCGTTAACCAAAGCTAATGAATATGCCGCATCAGTCACGCTACCTTTAGTAAAACAGAAAAGACAAGAACGCCACAGTAATCATCCCACCATTGCCACCATACGAAGCAAAATTGATAAGCTATCAAGATCCTACCGTCTTAAAAAGTCATCAATTACAAGAAAGCACCTTAAAGAGGAGAAAAACAAACTAAACAACGAATGCAAACTACTGGAGAGCGAGAGACTGAATCAACAAATTGCAAACATTCAGCTAGACATCCACTCTAAAAACACCGGTAATGCTTGGAAGATAATCAATTCCATCTCCAATAGAAGAATAACACCAACAGGAAAACTGAAGGGCAAGACGCCTGAAGAAAGGAAACATCAATGGTATGACCATTTTAGTAAGCTTCTTGGAACCCCATGTTACCAAGATAACCAGGAGTTTGATGACATCCAACCTATTTATACCAACACTGGTATTAACGAGTCTGAATTCACCATAGCTGAAGTCTCTGAAGCAACCAAACAGTTAAAGGAAGGTAAATCACCTGGTGAGGACGGGATTATGCCAGAAGTCCTCAAGAGAATTAACATCAACGACTACATTCTGAAATTTGCCAATAGACTACTGCAAGACGGAGAACTACCTGATCAACTAGCTCAAATGAACATCCTACCTATTCCCAAATCTGGTGATCTGAGATTAACAACTAACTATCGTGGCATCGCTTTAACGTCCCTTATTGCCAAGACCATTAACAGAATGATCTTGAACAGAATCAGACCGGTGATTGACCCGCTATTGCGTGGAAACCAATCTGGTTTTAGAAGAGGGAAATCCACAATCACACAAATACTTGCTCTGAGAAGAATTATTGAAGGTGTTCGGAAAAAGAATCTACCAGCTGTACTCGTCTTCATTGACTTTTGCAAGGCCTTTGACAGTATAGACCACAATGCCATGTTTAAGATCCTCAAGGCATATGGAATCCCTGATAACATCCACAGAGCAATTAAGTCTACGTATGAGAAATTGAAAGCTAAGGTCACAACACCTGATGGTGATACAGACTACTTCCCTATTCATGCTGGAGTTATGCAAGGCGACACACTAGCACCATTTCTCTTCGTCATTGTCTTAGACTTTGCACTTAGGAAGGCAATTACTGATCATGAAGTGGAACTTGGTCTGACGCTCCACAACCGAAGAAGTGCAAGACATCCTGCTGTATCAATCTGCGACCTTGATTTTGCTGACGATATTGTTCTGCTGTCTAATGAAATCCAACAAGCTAGGCGACTTCTGCATCGTGTTGAAGGTGAGTGCTTAAAAGTTGGCCTCAAACTTAACGTCAAGAAAACCAAGTCGATGTTCATAAATGCCAATGCTGAAACCATCAATTCTATCAGTGGTGCTGAGATAAAACAGGCACTGACTACAACTGGAGAACAGGACTTTAAATATCTTGGAAGCTGGTGCGATAAGACAAGGGATCTACAAACAAGGAAGGCGATGGCCTGGAGAGCTCACAACAAAATGTCCAATATCTGGAAAAGTAATCTGTCAAACAACATCAAACAGCAATTCTTCCGAGCAACTACCGAAGCTATCTTACTCTACGGTTGTGCCACGTGGCCCCTCACCAAGTCTGACGAAAAATCATTAGACGGAACCTACACCAAAATGCTCAGGAGCGTATATAACATCGCATGGAACAAAAAGATGTCAAATAGTGAACTTTATGGAAATCTGAAACCTATATCAGAAGTTATTAGAGGTCGAAGGCTCTCGCTAGCTGGCCACACATTTCGTGATAAATCTTCACCTGCCCACCTCACTGTGACATGGCTACCTAGCCATGGAAAAGCTAATGCGGGGAGACAAGCAACCACCTTCGTGGACGTACTCCTCAGAGATACAGGGCTATTAGACACTAATGAATTAGAGAGATACTTGAGGGACAGATATGAGTGGAGATTCCTATCCCGTGGACACTATTGTGTCTCCGACCGGAAGTAAGAAGTAAGTAAGTAAGAAGTAAGTAATGTAATTAAGAATCAGCCATGTTCTCTTCTCAGCAGACAAGCTTGTGTGAACCTCGGTCTAATCAAACGATTAGATGTTGAAATCGAAGAACTGAACACTGAGACACCTAACTTCAGGGCTGAGTTCCCTCAACTATTCACTGGCCTAGGAAAACTTCAAACGGAATGCCACATCACCCTCCAAGATGATGCTAAACCGTTCTGTTTGTATACGCCGAGGAAAATCCCTCATCCCTTAATACCTAAAGTCAAGACAGAAATCGAAAGTATGCTGGAACAGGGAGTGATTTCACCTGTGACTTGCCCTACTCAGTGGTGCTCGGGAATGGTACCCGTACCTAAGTCTAATGGAAGAGTGCGTATATGTGTCGATCTCACTCAGCAACTAAACAAAGCAGTTCAACGCGAAATACACCCTATGCCCTCAGTCGACGAGAGTCTGGCCAAGCTTGGACAGGGTAAAGTTTTTAGCAAACTGGATGCAAACTCCGGATTCTGGCAAATCCCTCTCAATGAAGAGTCAAAGCTACTCACCACATTCATCATACCCTTCGGTCGATTTTGCTTCAATCGCCTTCCATTTGGCATTAGTTCAGCACCAGAGATCTTCCAAAGGATAATGTCCAGCACACTTGAAGGTTTAACAGGAGTTATCTGTCAACTAGATGATGTCCTTATACACGGAACTAACCAGACAGAACATGACCAACGAGTACGAGCAGCATTGTCCCGCCTACAGAAAGCAGGACTCACCTTGAATGAGAAGTGTGAATTCTCAAAGCCATCCATCAAATTCCTTGGTCACATTATCGATAGCCATGGTGTACATGTCGACCCTGAGAAGACTTCAGCCATCTCAAAGTTTCCAAAGCCATCAAATGTTATAGAGTTGCAAAGGTTCATGGGTATGATAAACCACCTGGGCAAGTTCATCCCAGACCTAGCCAGCATCAACGAGCCCTTGAGACAGCTTCTACATAAGAACAACGCATGGCGATGGGGAGGAGATCAGGATAAGGCTTTCCAAAAGATAAAAGAATTGCTACAATCTCCAACCGTACTTGCTCACTATGACCCGCTTCGACCAACCATCATTGCAGCAGACGCCTCAGCAACAGGAATTGGTGCGGTACTACTCCAGGTACAAAGCAACGGAGATCGTCGCCCTACCTGTTTTGCCTCACGCTCACTCAACGAAGCAGAACGACGCTACGCCGTCATAGAGAAAGAAGCACTCGCAACCACATGGGCCTGCGAAATATTCTCACAGTATGTAACTGGTCTTCAATTCATGGCCGAAACGGATCACAAACCTCTCATCACACTCCTTAACTCAAAGGAACTGTCAAAGATGCCTGCACGCATCCAGAGATTAAAACTAAGACTTATGAGATACAACCCTCAAGTAGTGTATGTGCCAGGTAAATGTCAAGTGACAGCCGATGCCCTATCACGTGCACCAGTTGGTCACCCAAAACCATTAGATAACCAGCTGCCCAGTGAAGTAGAGTCTTTTGCTGTTCACTCAGTCCACATTCTGCCTGCAACACCACATCACCTACAGGAAATATCCCAAGCACAGAAAGCAGACGAAGAGTGTGCACTCATACGAAAGTACTGCACAGAAGGATGGCCTGCCTACATGCCGCATACTCCACTACTTCGTCCTTACTGGGAAGCAAAAGGAAGCCTTTCTATCGTCGATGTCTTACTACTATATGGTGAACGTCTTGTAATTCCTCGTAGCAAAAGACTAGAGACACTAGACAGTTTACACACCGGTCACCTGGGAATAACCAAGTGCCGAGCAAGAGCATGTCAATCGGTTTGATGGCCAGGTATACACAGTAGTATTGAAGAAATGGTTTCAAGATGCCGAACTTGTGCCAAACATCGTCCTGAACAGAAAGAACCTCTTCTACCTTGTTCATTCCCATCTCGTCCTTGGGAGAGAATCGGTGCGGATCTATTCGAGCTCAATGGTAAGGTTTACATCGCAGTTGCCGACTACTATTCTAGATGGTTAGAGATCAAGAAAGTACTTAATCATACATCAGAGAACATTGTGCAGATCTTGAAAGAGATCTTCGCAACTCATGGTATCCCTGACTTGGTCATTTTCGACAATGGACCGCAATTTGCATCTGCGACATTCCAGAAGTTTGCACAGACCTATGGATTCATACACGTCACCAGCTCGCCTAGGTATCCTCAAGCAAATGGAGAATCAGAACGTACCGTCCGCACAGCAAAGGACCTACTCCGAAAGAATGAAGATCCTTACATCTCTCTTCTTACATACAGATCTACCCCTCTTCAGAATGGCTTATTTCATTCAGAACTGGTGATGGGACGTAGATTACGTACACAGCTACCGGTACTTCCAAGTACACTAAAACCAAAGTCGCAAGACTTGGAAGCAGTCAGACAAAAGGAAGACTCTTACCGAAGTAACCAGAAAAGGAACTTTGACCTTCGCCACAATGCAAAAGACTTACCTCAACTCCAAGAGGGGGAAAAAGTGTGGGTAAGAGATCAGAAGCGAGAAGCAGAAGTTCTATCTAAGACACAACATCCAAGGTCTTATCTTGTCAAGACGAACAAAGGAGTGGTACGCCGCAACCGTTCAGCATTGGTAAGCCTCAGCCCAGCTGATCAACCTTCAGCGAGATCTATACCTCCAGTAATGCCGCCTGTGGTAAATACTCCAACAGAGCCTTCAACAAGCACCAAGACACCATCTGAGGTATCACCTCCACCGTCAACTGAAGTTGCTGTACAACCACAAACATCCCAGCAGAATGTACCAACTGCAGTGAGCGCTGAGCCGAGTCCTGTGACTACTCGAGTTGGCAGAGTTGTTCGTCCACCTCAACGCCTGGATTTGTGAACACTGAACATTGACTGAACTTTGAACTCTATATCCTTCTATGAACATGTTATTGCTATAACCGATAGATAACATTTATAGCTTGCGGGGGGATGTAGTATTATGCATGTTAGTTTGGGTTACCTGTGTCTATGTTACTAAGCATGATGGGAAATTGTTAAGACGCCATCTTGATTAAAACTCGTGTAGAAACACACACGTTGTTTACACAGTTTATTAGTTTATATGATAGTACAGACACAACGTGAACCAACGTGGAAGGGAAACATTTTGCAAACAATTAAATCAGTTAAGTAATTAAATACAAGCTCGTTTTCATCATGAAGTGTATAAGTCACTGACCACATGGTTTTGGTCTTTTGTACTGAATATCAGATAAAATTAATTTTGTATACAAGTTGTATTTATTGCAAAAGTTATCCTTTTTGGAGCTTTTTTGTTTACAAGCTAAGACAGTGTTACTTTTGGTGACAGCACGCCGACTGCATTGAAAAGTCACGCAACCATGGGAAGCCCCATTACTTCCGTATGCACACTGTATACACCAGTGTTGTCACATTGTGTTGCTATTTGGACAATTGAACATCGATCATGATCATTGCAGGGATTATCTTATGTTTGTCCCATACGTTTCTAGTATCAGGTAATACTTTGTATTCTTAACCTGTTATCTTAGTGTGAGTATAATTTACAGAATCATTCGTTTTCTCTCTTAATTAGATGCAGTGTTTACTTGAATACGCTCCGATGCCTCTGTCGATTTTATTCAAGGACAAACAGCTAAACTAGTTTGGACTGTTGATGTTGGTAATACAATTAAATGGTATGTTGTTACAATTTTCAGGAGCGAATCAATATATAAGGACGTTATTCAATTAAGTCCTAACGGTCTGAGAAGCAGACATCGATTTAGTTTAACTAGAGGAGCATCAAATGTTGTAAACGTGACTTTTATTCTTCACAACTTGGTAAAAACAACCGACGAGATGAACTACAAGATATTTATGCAAAATAAAAAAATATCTATCTGACATGCAACCAAAATACGTTCCTGAGAGTAGTCGGTAATAGTGGACGGCTTTCTATTGAAAAGCGGCTGTGGATCCTTAATGATATCTTTGCAATACTACCGTTCCTTATTTGCAAACTTCTACTATCATGATGTTGCAGCAATTGCTACGATCATTATCAATTCATCTTCTTTATTCAAATTTATTGTATTCCCGGAGTTTTCACATTTTCTAGACAGATGCGGATAAATTATTTGGTTATTGCATTTTTGTGCAGGAAATAATATATAGTATCGCGATTCACTAGATAGCTTCTTATATTTTTGAGACGACAATATTTTGTGGTATTGACGTCTCAAAACTATGGTTCCGATTGGCTAACGCGCATGTGTTTTGACAGCTCATTGTTTTATAATCCAATAGGAATTAAGCTGGTTTTAAGTGAAGAAATGTTTTATTTCATTATGTAGAAGGGAATAAACCCAAGAATTCAGTCTTTTACACACTTAAAGCCAAGAAATTTATTTACAAAGGAAAACTAGTTTCGTCTTGTAGACCCTCGGGCAGCCCAAGCAAATCACTTGTATTCAGTGGATTTTTTTCATTTTTATTTTTCAATAAAATGTTACTAAACTTTGTCTGTAGTTGTTGTGATGTATTTAAATACTTTTTGGACGATGATTTTTAGCTAGTTTTAAGCCATATTTATAATTTCTCCCCCACTAGTAATATATTAACACATTACTGAATATATATATTAACATATTATGGTTTTACTATACACGAACGACAACTAGAATAAGCATTGATATGTAACTAAAATGTTTCTCACATTGCCGTTACTCAATGTGACGAGTCATGGATTTTATAAACTAATTACGATTTTGAGACGGCAATACCACAAAATATTGACGGCTAGTTGGGAGAAAATATATTCGGTATTGGAGGAGTCGCGAAGCGACGGAGCCAATACCTGAATATATTTTCGACCAACGCCGTTTTGGCTATTTTTTGCATCAACATGTGCCTTTTTCTCATGATAAAACACTTAATTCTCTCAACATAACAATCGATCACGCGAGCACTTTTTTCACCACGGACGTTTTGAGAAAAATCCCACTTTTTTACAATAAATACATGATCTTAATTTACCTAGAAAATGGAAAAAATGCTATAAAATGTATATGTTTCCGAAACAAACTTGAACTGACGACGACATGGAACTTCCAAGTTATCAAATATCATCTCAAAGTACTTTTTTTGCCGATAAAAATGCTACATCGATGGCTTATAACATATACATTAATTCAACAGTGACAACAGCCGTGTCCGGTGAAACTGGGAGCGATATGAAGCGAACAGCTAGTATTGTCATTCTCGAGGATGAAGAAATTGAAGAGTTTCAAGGAAAACAAACTGCTGGAAATACCAAAAAAGGACTGAAGTGGCCATTCGTCGCTTTGAAGCATGGTATCATGAGCGATACGGCGAGTAAATAAACTTGCCAAATGTAAACAAAACAAACGCCAGCTATACCTCCTTACCTGAAGCATTTCTTCTTAGAAATAAGAGACACCAGAAAAGACAGAATTGGGGAGGAGTACGAACCATCTACTCTACAAACAAACAGGAAACTTCACAAACTCTTCTGGAAGAAAGACGTCACTTCGATCCTCTGCGGATCATTTCTGAGTTAACAAGCCATGCAAACACCACAAGCATTCAGTCATATAGCCATAACTCCTTGGAAACCCAAAGGATGATGTTCGAGAAATTGTCTTATAGCCATTCTGGCGCCATTCAAAGCAGCACTTCTTCTGTAGTTAACACTTACAGTCATTCCAGCGAGAAAAAAGACGAGCACGTGCTCCCTGCCAACCTGTTGAGCAATTCAACATTAAGTGACAATGTGCGTAAGAACTAGGGAGCTTTCTATTGTTCTGCGGCATATCGCGTTTCCCACGGCAGAATTTCTTGGTTTTCAGATGAAAGATATATCATCCTAAGGATAACATGTTTTTAGAATAAAAAGTACAAAAAGTCCCTTTTGAAGCATAGTTTCTTTTGTGTTAAAAGGTCTCATCCAATCATATGCTTTCAAAACAATACCAAAACTACGCTTCGAATTTTGTATGTTCCCCACGGTGAAATTTTGTCATATCGATACTAGCGAAAGTTTTCATTAAAAATGAATCATTCGATAAATAAAATTTAAAAAAATTACAATGCTCGAAACGTTATGGGAGATTTTCATGTTTTAACCAATGAGAAGAGTGCTTCAAACAATACCGCAATTAGGGCCTAACGGTTTTCTATGCCGTTTGGCTCCCTAGTTCTTACGCGCATTGTCACTTAAACAACCGTCGAATTCAGATAAATATAAGCAAAAATTGAATTTGCAAACTACTGTAAAACCAAGACATTTTATCTATGTAAGTTGTGTATTTTCAGTGAGTATTTGAAACTCATTTGTTCTTGCATTTGTAAACGGTTTTTGAAATTCGCTCGCTTCGTTTGAAAACACAACATCATTGTCATTTTAGAAAAACATTTTGAAACGAACACTTTTTAATTACTTAAAAAAATGTCATGCTTACCTTTTGTCACTTTTAAATCTCTTTTTCTAGTGAGAAAAAGCTTGCATTTTATATAATTTCCAGACTGAAAATGTAAACGAATCCCTCGGATTACCGGACGTTTGAATAAAACATTTATTTGGTATGGCTGAGCGTGGGTGGATTACTGACTTCGAAGATATATATTTGGAGTAGAACTCGTGCATGATTACATTTGCCTCTGTGTAGGATCCGTTCAATTCAACGTTCCTCTTTTCAACCCAAACTTTAACATCTTTCTGTCATCATGGTTAGAAGGATGGTCTACTTCTACCTTTATAGATGGATGTATTCCGTCAGCAATAGACTTTACAATTGACATGCACCTTTCGTTGTAGTGAAGTCTGCGTTGAATGCTTATATTACCAACAGATTCTAGCACTAGACCAGCAAGGATTAAGACCTATGTACAGACCGAAGGAGTGGAAGAAAACTGAACGCAACGAGAAGAAGAGAGCAAAATGAGCAAATTGAGGCCAGCCCCTGGACCTTAAATCGCCGTTATTTAACGCGACTTAAAGCGTTTTAAGGCGATTTAAGAAAAAATATCAGAAAATCAGAGACACCATAAGGCAATTTTAAGCAATTTACAGCGATTTAGGGATGTTTAAGAAAATATATTGTGAAGAAGATGCATTTTCTGGTGGTTTAAGTAATTTTTTTTTGTACAAATGAACAACATTTTAAGTTCATTTAAGGAAATTTGAAAATAAAGGTATCATTGTTCAAAATATAATTTAAATATAATACTTCTATAGAAGTATAGTAAGCAAAGGCTAGTTTAAACTTCACATCAAAAATTGTATTCAATAAAGGTCAGTTTTATATTAATATAAGGAATGCCTGTGATTCATTTACATAATTGATTTAGAGTGCAAATATTATATCCATGAAATACAAAATAGTACAACATGATGCTAGTTAAAACAATAGAATAGAGTGCAAATAGCGTAACAATTAAAGCACTTTTAAACAATGATTATCAATTATTTTAACATAGTTTAATACTATGAAACCAGTTGCAAAACAATTATTTTTATATCTTTTTTATTTTGAATATTTTTATCATCAAAACTTTTAAACAACACTTCCTTTGTACATCTATGTTTCTGTATATACATATAAATTAAATAATTATATACGTTCTGGGTGCTTTCATTAAGGATTGCTGGCTATTTTCTAAGAAACATTTGTTTGAATTTGTATAATATCGCCAACCTCCTACAATAAGAATATAATCTTTATTGTAGTAGATATTTTTCCAGATTAAACAAACGTTTCTGAAACCAGGGACTGAACAGTAACGAAATTATTAAAGCTAATATTTTTAAATACCACTGATGAAGATTTAAAGTCCAATTTGCATCTTATCTTGATGTTAGTTAGTGTAAATGTTTCTGAAATTGTTTTTCCTGTCGCATTGATGATCCTTACAGAAAAACTTGGTTTTTGATACATAAATTAATCTTTATATGTATAAATAATCTCAGCGTACATTTTCGGATCTTTCTCAGGAACCCATCCTATTTGACGTTCTCCAGATCGTATAGACAGCAAAATACCCCCAAAACATACCTTGATCCAAAAGCAAGTGTTTTTTCTGATGCTCAAATACTTCAAATACTTCTTCTGACTGATAATTACAGCAATAACCACTTTACTTGATGCATACTTGCACGTTCCACTATTCGAAGGTGATGTCTGTGGCAGGTGGCAAGTCTTTTTTCCTTCTTGTTTCCTGGTTTTGATCTTATTTACAAGATGATCATGACAGAAGCTCAAAATAAAACTATGTTCGAGTATTCCGCCATTTTGATTTGTCCCAGTCTCTCACGCTAAGTCCTGACATGTGACCTATCTGACATGTGTTACTGTGCTGTCATAATATTATCGGCTTTATCGGCTATGACTCCCCCAATGAGAACTTTTTCTTTGACGATCGAGTAAAACAATTTTTTCAACCCTTTGACGAAGTATCGATTAGCCGATACACAGGGAGCCCGGCTTTGTGTCGCTTTTATATGAAATAAATAATACAATGAAATAAAATCTATTATAATCATGAGAGCCTTTGGGTTTCCTGTGCTGTATTTAATCCTTAGAGATATGTGTAGCCGTTGGTAACTTGAGAGCACTTTGAAATTCAAACCTAACGTATTAGTGTAACGCACACCCAATAAACACAGAAATTATTTCTGTGTGTTTATTGGGTGTGCGTTATTCTAATACGTTACGCTAATGCGCTCTCAAGTTACCAACGGCACACACATGTCAGTAACGCTAATCCATTACCGGAAACTCTAAGGATTAAATACAGCACAGGAAACCCAAAGGCTCTCATGATTATACTAGATTTTATTTCATTGTATAATTTATTTCATATAAAAGCGACACAAAGCCGGGCTCCCTGTGGCCGATACCAATTAGCCTCGTTGGCCATTTCTGAGCTTCGTATTACAAATGAGTTCACTCAGTGAGTCGATGTACTACCGTTCAGATTTGACAGAAAGTCTCATGAAATTGACCAGTAATTGAACACTCCTCCATCCACTCCCCCATCCCAACGGAGAAACACCTGTGCGGTGTTATCGCAGGCTCACAAAACCAATTTAAAAATGGCGAACAGCAAGATAGTTGAAGTGTTTTATATTTGCATGTGTTTTCCACTCGTTTATGTAAAATACGCAGACAACCTATTTGCACAAGTAAAGCTGAACAAATGATATTAACTTACAATGGCTTAATGGTGACCTTTTACTGTGTGACTGACCATATTAATGTGTGACTGCATGCTGCTCACGTAAGTTGAATTCACTTGATTCGATTTGTACAATAAGATTATTTACTAGTAAAGTTTTCGAGATAGTTCGGTGAAAACCACATAAAATGTTAATTAATTTCTTTTCAATTTTCTTTCATATTTCGCTAGATTGATGATAAATATTTGTTATAGAATGACCAACAAAAAATATTCTAAAATGTTATAAATAAATAATATGTTCTTGCAGTTTTGTTAAGTACTTTTAATGTGCTTTTATGTATATTTGCATGTAGAAGTTTCACAAAAAATGTTGAATTGTGCATTCCAAGACTGAAATACATTGTTGGTTTCAAAGGTAGCAAACTGATAGATTGATTTGCATTTCATATGAAGCTAATATACAAAACATAACTCTAATACACTGTACTGACATAATGGCATAAACTGCACAATGCATTTTGGTCTTGCATGGAATGTACTATTCAGTATTCATAAGTCAAACTCTTTCTGGAATAGTTATATATTGTATATACCGTATATATGTATGATTACATCCTATTGCAGAAGGATTTGAGCACATATTTATAAAAAATTTAATTTAATTAACATCCAGATAAACTGAGTATTTTGAGTTTTGCATCTCATTTATATTTTTATATTTGATTGTATAAATGTGTACCACAATCATTCTGTACTTGAGGGTATGCATGTATAATTACTTTTATACTACATATTCTCAATTTCAGAAAGGTTGTGGTTTATGTACATGTACATATATAATTATACCAATACCTTATTATTTGGTGTATCTTTTTATGATTTTTTTTATATTTACGTGTGTTTAAAAGGATAAGAAAATTCATTGCAGAATATTAAAGTTGTCCTTCAGTAGCATTTTGGAAGGTATTATGAGAGTAGGTTTGAGGTTTTATACTGTATTTATTTATTTGGATCTATCTTCTGATGATGTCGGCGTCCAACAAAAGCTCAAGACCCAAATAAATAAATACAGTAGTTCATGGCCTCAAACCTACTCTCATAATTTATTGCAGTGTTTTTAGTTTGCATCTTTTTAGATAATTAGCCTTAGTGTTACTACAAGGTGTGCATATACTGCAATCAAGTATATATATATCAATATAATGAAAATGGGTCGCAATGTTTTTAAGCGATTTTAGACGTTTTAAGGCGATTTAGTGCGTTTTAAGGCGATTTAGCGCGATTTAAGGCGATTTAGCGCGATTTAGCGCGATTTAAGGTCCGGGGGTAGGCCTAAATTGGTACAAGAGAGGAATATACGTACTCGAGTATTATATTCATACCAGCCTTAAACCCCTAACTCAGAGTTAAGGTGGCTCGAGGTAGTTTTGAATGGCGCACACATCCCTTTTTGAATTCGCAATTACATGATCTTACATTCGCCCCATGAATATGAATTTTATACCAAATGACAGTCTTGGATGAAAGTTTTGAATATCTTTTGAATTTGAGCTGATTGCGAAAAACCAATAAATGTGCTATAAACTGCCCCATTTAGCAAATCAATTGGGAAAGTTAGAAGAAAAGTTATCTGTTCGATAATGAATAAATCACGAAAACATTTAAATGTGTATTTTGTTCGTGTGTAAATATAAGCGGTCAAAACATCTCATAGGATGCACAAATTATAATTGTAATACTGCATAATGTTTCCTTGGACCTCCATTTAAACTCCCTGCGGAAAGCTCTGGTTAATATGTAGGTAATGCAGAGATATAAAAAAGATTTCTCATTAGACTAAGCGTGCATAGAGGAATTTAACACTGTGCGCTGCATGTTAATTAGCCACTGAAATAACACATTATGTCACGTTCGTTGTAGTAAATTTTCATTCGGCGGGCGCTACTTTCGTACTTCTACTTCGGCGCTACTTTTAAAAATGTTCTTTTATATGGATTTGACTGAAATTTTGCAACATTATTAACTATATTTCTAAAATTGTACTGCAAAGATATCACTCATTTTCGTTTGTTCTTTTGTGAGTTATACGCAATCAGGTGATCGCAGTTATGAAAGAGTGAAAACGTCAAGCAAAACTTCCTTTTAATAAAAAGCTCAAACCTGGACTGGACTTTGATATGGACTGGACTAGACATCTGGACTAGACATCATAATAACTCAGCTTCATCAAAAGGTTTTTGAATTCTTATATTTTTTTATTATTTTTTCATTTCGAGCTCTTGAGCTTCATGAACATACGCGAGTTCGGATTTTAAACGACTTACTACGATATAAGTCAGTGGTGACCTTGTTGCTTGTACCACTTCCTTCACTGTTAATTTTTTTTAATATTCATAATAATTATTTTATTTTATTTGAACAAAAAAAACCATGGCCATGATATAGCCATGACTGATATAGAGCATAATATTTAGCATACCGTTTAAAACTGGATGTGTTTGGCACTGATCGACGTTTCAGTTGATGTTTCAGAAAAACACTGACTTCTATCGTATAGTAGGCCATTTAGAAAAATAACCTTAAGTACTTGTGTATTTTTTTTCCCGAAATTAAAAAACGCCAAAGTCCAGTGCATACAAATTCCAGTCCAGGTTTGATTACTCGCCATACTCTTTAGAATAGATTTTAAGGTAGTTCGGGCGTCATAGATTCTATCGTTAGATCTTTTTGAAACTTCTCATGTAAAAAGAGCAAACTAAGTGAAGTTCAAAACTAAAATAAAAATAATGGGTCACCGTGCTCGTTTCGGAGATAAGGGCGGTAGACTGGGGCCCATTTTGGTCATTTTTTGTGACAAAAATTGTCGAAATTTGAAACATAAAACGCTATTTATTCTATTTTTCCCGATAACAAACTTTTTAACAAGCATTTGCAAAAGAAAGACACTTTCCTAACAAACATATTATTTGCCATGTTTTACTCAAGAAAATCCTTTGGGCAAAAAAATACTGCGAAAAGTACGTGTATGTCGAGAATTTTGATGCAAAAATAAACTCAAAATGTGAAAAATACTACATTTTGCGCTCGAAAACCATATCATTTTTATTTCACGGAATGAAGAGTTCTGATAAGGGAAATCCATCTATAAAATAAAAATGGGGTGACACCGCGCTCTTTTCCGAGTTATAGCACGAAAACCCTTTAAAATTTGTATTTCGTGAACCTGTTTTTTTGTCCGTGCG
The DNA here is from genome assembly GCA_949775045.1 of Metridium senile. Lineage (NCBI taxonomy): Eukaryota > Metazoa > Cnidaria > Anthozoa > Actiniaria > Metridiidae > Metridium > Metridium senile. The sequence goes on along the minus strand of OX459096.1, from coordinate 2,741,527 downwards.
GGACTGGTAACTAATTCCCTATAAGATTATCGAAACAAACTTTAACATTTTTTGGTCCGCTAGTATATTTAGAATCGATGTAAAGCTAATTATGACCAGTTTAATTCGTAATTCTTGCCCAAAACACTAATTTATGTGACGCATTATAGTTCCAAAAATCGACACTAAAACGACGCGGATTTGAACGCGAAAAAATAATGAATTTAACGAAAAATCTTGATTTCTCGTGAATGCGGTTCTAAATTCAGGAGATTTTTTGCAGAGATGATGTGCTTGTCTTGTGAATGCATAACGTTCCCATGATTTTCAAATCGGAAAATAATAAAAGCTAAAAAACGAAATTATGTGATTACGGCTGGGTCCCGAACTACCTTAATTGCAGAATGAAGCAACAATGATTGTCTCTTAATAAAGCCGCAGCAAACGTTTACAAAAGCCGCAGTAAATTCGCTGCTTGTTTAAACGCACGATTGCATCGTCGTAAAAATTGCTGCAAATATCCCACCTCAAACTTCTTCAAAAATCGCCTTTGGATCTGGCCTTTAGTCTCCCCTGCAGACGTGTTTAGCCTCGTCACGCAACGCTCCATAGTTATATTTTTAAAATAAATATTATTTATGGGAATCAGATTATATGATCTTGTTTACAATATATAAATATAGCTATAATAATAATATAATAAGCTATACATATTAGATGCTCAATGGTTTTTTTTTCACACTGAATGATTCCTTTGAATATTTATAATAATTTATACTAATGATACTGCTTATAACAATATTAAATTCAAAAAACTTAATTAAGAAATATATTTATATAAAAGTTCCAATTGCTATATATGAGAGCATCATATCAGATCAGAAACGTTCTTATGTTGGATTGTCATATGTATAATTTGCACAGTGAACCTCATGGTTGCTTGATGTAGACTCATGGTTTTCACACGGACTCGCTCTTAATTTTACAATAACTCTATTTAGTTTTGACCAAAATGACAATATTATTATAAGCAAAAATTATAAATGTCTATAAGTCTGTTTATTTAACTGAGCTCTGCCTGTCTTTCTATCTGCTTGAAAGTACTTTCTGTTTTCACTATGTTTTGCCTCAATGTCTGTTACACCGTCTGATCTGTTTGTTTGTCTGTCGATTTGTACATTTCCAGTATATTTGTTCTCTGTCTATCTACATTGCATTGTCTACCTGTCTGTTTATTTCATCTCTGTTAATCTATTACAGGCTATACCAATAGTTATTGATAAATTATAGAAACAAGTAATTAAGTTAACCATTTTATAATGTTTCTTTTTAGTTCTTCCCGGTAAGCCTGTACTCCAACTCCATCCTGATAAGCCGGTGTTCTGCCAGGGTGATACTATTAACATAACCTGCAATGGAATAACCGGGCATCCAACCTTAACGAATTTGGCCTTCTTGCAAAACAATTCCAGTATTGGCATGTTAAATGTGACAACAAGTGGTAATTACATCAAAGCAGTTCTCTCCAATGCTTTGACTCAACCAGGAGCATTGACATTTTCATGTAAAGCAACCAATGATGGTGGCTCTTCTCCAACTTCTAATGTTGTGACTATTACTGTGAAAGGTACTTTACTGAACTAATAATAATTTAACTAATAATAACTAAACTAGTTAAATCCAAATAATTATCAAACCAATTCATGGAGAAACCCCATTTTGTGCTCTACATTTGCATTGTGTCTACCTCAGACTATAATTAGACCATGTACATCTACTTAATGTGACTATAACCTCTTAGTTGGCTACACTGAGACTATTGAGCTGGATATCAGGTTTTAGCCCTTTTCAGACTAATACTCAGTGCCTTAAACTATTGAGAAGGTAGAGTGAAGACATTAAACCCGTGAAACAAAATTAAATAGTCAAGGTGTAATAGTCAAATAGACAAGAAACAATGGAGTTAAAGACTGCTAAGGTGTATTATATTTATCTCTTTCTATTTTACGGGTTAAATGACTTCACTCTACTACCTTTTTAATTACATCTGCAAATGATTAAACCTTTACAACTACTGGAAATAAAACTGTTAGGACAAAGTTTGAGCATAAGATGGATATTAAAAAAATCCACACCACTATTAGGCCAGGAAGTTGCCAGTGTGAGTGGTCTGACCTTTCTTTATTACACTAGTCCCACTGTCAATGTTTTTCCTATGTACATGCATGTCAGGTGTTTTGCTGTCCCTGCTTTTGTATAAAGAAAAACTGTGTCTTGTGTACCTTATTTGTTTTTCATTACTCTGAAATGGATCAAATAACTGATTAGATTCACATAGTATATTTGATTTGATTTGATTTGGTTTGTATATAAATAATTAAAAATAATTGTAATATAAAATTTATATTATTAGCTTCCAAAATTTATATTATATATTAGCTGCCAACTAGTTCTTCTGTGATTTTAGTGTCAGACGATTTATAGTTTATATTACTCAGTCACTCCCTCTTTTCGACCCATTTTGAAAGATTAGGTTAATACGATATCAATGATATCCAAAAACAACTTAAACTCAATGCATGCTACCCTCTACCTGTTTTTCCCTCTTCAGAAATAGGCATTCATTGTCCATGTTTGAGTCTTATATGTAATGTGCTGTTTCCTTTGACTTGAGAGTCTTCCTTGGATTCAGGGAATTTCAACTAATATACTGTCAAAATTAAGTGTGGGAAATAACATGTTGTTTGTTTTGTGAATACCACATGTCCAAATGTTGCAATTGCAAAAAGTGTGTTTGGATGGATTGGGTGTCATTTGGGAATTCATGACTTTTTTGTCCTTTTCAAGGATTATTGTCTCCAGTAACAAAATGTGTCTAATTTCTTTTTTAATATTATTAGATCCTCCTGTTATTACAAGTTGCACCAACAAGACAGCTGTGGAGAAGGGTAACCTGGTTTGGTCATGTGATGTAAATGGTAGTCAGCCATTGAACATCTCATGGTTCAAAGGGAATACCAGCACTGTCTTCCAGTCAGGAAAAAGTCTTAACAACGCTGCTGTTAAAAGGAATGATCGTGGAATGTATAGATTTACTGCCAGTAATGGAGGGGAATGTCCTACTGCTAGTACAACAGTATATCTAGATGTACAATGTGAGTATGTATGATACTATATATCATTGCGAACCTTGTTTTATAGTTTCCTTTTATTCATAGTTTCATTAGTCAATGTCCATCAGATTTCACATAAACAGAATACAAACTGCATTGTATAGTAGTTATATTGATATTAATAATAATAATAATTTTAATACTTATAATGCCCAAAATACATATGTATATGATCTAATGCGCAGTACATGGTATAAAATAAACGTCACTAAATATAGCTATATAATTACAATATGTACATATTAAATAAAAAAGGTTAAAATCTATAAAATTACTATTAAGAATATATTAAATTAATTTAAAATACAATTATGAATATAAAAACGACCTAGCCTAATAAAATGCTAATTTGAATAAATGTGTTTTAAGTAAAACTTTAAATGTATTAAAATTTTTCTCCGTTCGAATATTACTGTTCCATTGTTTTGGTGCTGCAGCTGAAAAGGCTCGATCGGCTAATGTCTTCTTAGTTATTATTTTTGGTAAATTTAGAAAAAGTCCATCATTTGACCTTAATTGGTAGCGTCCACTCTCTTTTAAAGAAATTAATTCACATAAATAACTTGGGGCTAGCCCATTTAGTACTTTAAAAGTAATAACAATTAACTTAAATTAAATTCTAAACTCTACTGGAAGCCAGTACAAATTATATAAAACTGGCGTTATATGTGGAAACTTAGGAAGATTATGAATCAATCTAGCCGCAGAGTTTTGGAGACGTTGTAATTTTTCAATATCTTTAGCTGGTAGTCCATATAAAATACTATTGTAATAGTCAATGCGTCCTATTATTAATACATGAATGAGAGTTTTTGTTGCTTCAACACTCAGATACTTCCTGATACGTCTAACATTTGTGATATGATAGTAGGCAGCTTTACAAGTATTGTTGATGTTAACTCTTAAGCTGAGGTTGCTGTCGATCCAACCGGATCCAAGGTTCTTGACTGAAGACACAGATGGTACATTAGCATCGCCTACAGTTAGGCCGTCCACTTGAACTTTTGACAGTTGCTGTCGTGTTCCAATAATAACAAATTTGGTCTTGTCGTCGTTAATCTTGAGTTGATCGCAAAGCATCCACTTCCTGATATCCCGTACACACAGTTCCATTGCAGCAATAGCATCCTCGGTGCTTGCAGTACAATCAGGTTTAAAAGCTAGATACAACTGCGTATCGTCCGCGTACGCATGTACACTATGATGCAAGTGGTGTATAATAGAATAGTACAGTCATATAGTTAGATATAGTTTTGCAAACCAACCAAACATTGTTAATTAAACAAAGAAAATTAAAAAGTATTTTGTGAAAATGGTTGTCAAGTAAGCCATGGCCGTATGGATAGATAACTCTAATTATAGGTTAATATATACGTCACCCTAAGATAATCAAACAAACAAACATTGTGCTCACTTACACATAAATCAAGAGCACTTATCATATTTAGATGAGAAAACTCATAAGAAACATCATCTATCAATTAGTTAGTCATTCAGCTAATCAAATATTAAACAACTGGGCTATTTAAGTTCCTTATACACATCGTTTTTTATATGTTTGATATTTGGTCGGCGGTGATATTAAGAATTTAAGTGAAATACATGCACATTTATAACAAAATAAAATAACAAATTGGAAAAAAAATGGAACATTTAACAGCAAAGCACACGTCTTTTCGTGCTTAAACAATGAAAAGGCTTGTCTTAAGGAAACTTTAATTTACTTGCATTAACTATATTGGCATTCAATGGCAAATGGTAAGCGTTGCTTAAATGATTGTGTCTGGTGTTAACATGACATGCAAACTGAGCTGTTTCTATTTATTTGATCGGTAAAACTTGTTGCATGTACACCTTTTTAAAAAAGCTATGAACAGTCGTAGAAGCCAGACATGCACCACAACAATAACTGTACATTAAAGTAATAACTGACTTCAACTTCATATTTATTCGTTCAAATATAAATATAGAAATATAACAAGAGAATATGTAAAAGAGTGAATGGTCTGATCCCAGGTGTAATCGATGTGGATGAGGTATGATCGTCCGGGGTAGTGCAGTCTTGAGAAAGACTGATGGTGTTGGTGACTGACGTTTCGACAACCTGAGCGAAAGTCATCTTCAGAGTAAAGAAACGAAAAGACAGTGGTGGTATTTATATGTCTGGTTCAGTTGGTAATGTTGTTGTCAGTGCGTGGGTAGGTGTTAGTCATTGTATTGGCGGAATGCTTGAAGTCGTTAATGAGTCTATTGTAAGATGCCGGTAGTGTTGCGCAACGGTTAAGTGGTTTTTGTTGTAATTTGGTGTACCAGCTTTCAAGTATGCGGCGTTGGTGCCAATTAGCCTTTTCCATATCGAGCAAGGGACTGGAACCAAGTTTCTTAAAATTAATTTGATTCAAAAATAAACCCCTTCACATGAAAGAACAAATACAAATTAGTAAAATTTGAAAGTTTGAACAAGTTTGTGCAAACTGCAACGAAATTATGGTATTTTAATTTTTTTCGAAAATACAAAGAATGTATGGTTTGGAAGGACGTTTTGGAAGGACACCATACATTTCTCTGTAATTTTGGCAGAGTTTGGATGCTCATAATTTTTTTTCTATTTAGCCAAACGTCCTGAAACTTGGTCAATAAGCTTATATTTAGTTACTCTCCCATGAGACGGGGTTATTTTTTCTGGAATCATAATCAAATTAGTTTTTCACACTCGTGCCCAGTCCCTTGCTCGATTTGAAAATGGCGAATTAGTGCAATGTGTAATAGAGGCGGCAGAATCCCAGTCAATGTTGTGTCCAGTATGTTTGTGATGTTCGGCAATGTGATTAGTAGGGTCTTTGTTTTTCGTGGCACGTTTGTGTTCAGTTAGTCTAGTCTTCAAATTACGGCCGGTCTCACCGATGTAAGAAGCGTCACAGTCGGAACAAGCTATTTTGTAAATAGCTCCTTGTCTGTTAATGGGTTCGTCTTTGTCCTTAACGTTAGTCAATAAACGTCTTAATGTCATAGTGGGCTTGTGAGCAACGCGAATGTTGTAGGGTTGTAATATGCGTTGGATTGTCTCATTGTTTCTGTTGTTGTATCAGAAATTGTTATGCAGAACATCGAGCAGAAAGCCCTTGCTACATTCAGACAGCGACTACCTTTTTGGTTTCGTTACGTTGATGATACTATCACTGCATTACCTACTGACGACATTCACGATTTTCACAACCACTTGAACAAACAAAACACTCACATACAGTTCACCAAAGAGATCGAAGAGAATGGTGCTATACCTTTTCTAGACTGTTTGGTGACTCACAGTGACAATTGCTTACACACAACCGTATACTACCCCGGACGATCATACCTCATCCACATCAAGAGAATATGTGTTAAGTTTATAATATGAAAAAAAACATCAGCTTCTTAGTAAATACATATACCGTCAAAAATAATTTTAAAAGATCATATTCTTGAATTGATAATGATCAACAAACTCAATGATCAACCAATATTTGGAAATATGAAGATGACGTGAAAATATCTAGAGAGCATTCAAGAACACAATATCCATGCACTATACAGTCGAGCCCAGACGTAATGTGTCCCTGGTCCCACTCAACTGGATGAATCTTAACGCCAAGAAGTTCAAGGAACTACAGGTGTGCTTCATCAAAGAATAACCGAAGCTACAACCACTGCTGATCATTGGACGGAGTTGGAATCTGTATCAGTAAAGTGCTCGGCTTTAAAAGTAAATGGAATTAATGGACACAAATGCTATTATCTCAACGGCATTCGAGACACCTACACATCCTATGCGTTCTGTTCTGAACTTATCTGAAGATGTATAAGGTGTTGGTTTGTAAAACGTACTAGTCAAACTTGAAAGAAAATATCTCAAGGTGGTCGTCTTACCGAGTACCTTCCTTTATCTAGACCAGAGGCCCATGGACAATTACACTATAATCTCAAATTCATTAACATCTTTTTCATTTAAACACATTTTAACTCGACATTAACTCGACATTAACATTAACTCGACATTAACTCGACGAGAGGGGTCGGAAAGTTGTGTAGTAGCTTTTACACGAGTTCTATAATGTTGTATATAGTATTTTTATATTTGTAAACATAATGCAATTCGCTTATTTATTTAAAGCGATAGTATGTATTTAAGCCTCCTATTGTTACTACATATCAAAAGCTGTCTTATGTAGTATGGGAAATCCTTGAAACCAAGACTAAATGTTATAATATGATCACCTTTCTTTATAACCATTCCTAGACAAGCCACGTAATGTACAAGTCGTTCCATCAAGTGTACCAGCACTGGACATCAATGGATCATTCAGCCTCACTTGTAATGCATCTTCTAACCTAGATGGTATTTACACGTGGTCAAAGAATGGTGTAACCTTGGTTGGTAAAACTAACCGTGTGTTAACTAAAGACAATATCACGCCACAAGATGCTGGGGAATATACCTGTACTGTTACTAACAGTGTAGGAAGTAGTACAAGCAACAAGGTCACCATTAACGTTAACTGTAAGTATTTAGGATTAGTCCACAAAGCTTACTGCATGTTGGCCAAGACGAGCTCATCTGCCCTCTGACAGGTTATTTTTTCGTCCTACTGTGTGACATGCCCACCTCCTCACTAACATAATGACAATGGGGGAGCCGGTTTAGTCGCCGAACTCAAACCATGCTGCAGGTGGTATTGGGTTACAATGTTACAAGTAGCGGAGTCACCAATAGACCCTGACCTGATTCAACCATCTATGGAACAACTATAGTCTCTGATGAATTAATCATATAAAACTACATTTTTTGCACTACGTTTTCTTGGCAAAATAGAAGAAATGAAGAATGGAAATACAGTTGACTCTCTGAACGACTTCTCTGTACAGCCGCGGAAATGATCCCCGCCGCGGAAATGCTCCCCCATCGCCGCGGAAATGAACCCCGCCGCGGAAATGACCCCCGATTCGCGCGCCGCGGAAATGATCCCGTTAAAAAGAGTGAATTTGGAATGAAAGGACGGTGGATAAGGAATGAGTGTAGAAAAAAAGCCCAGCACTATAACAAATCAATCACATTGTATTAAAAAAGTAATAATATTGAGGGAGAATATCGTTTTTTATTTTTTTTTCCATTTTTTTAAATGTCTGACGCTTTTATTTTCAATTTGTTTTTCTCCAATTCCTCTTTTTTATTGAAATAACAAGGTTTTTTTTAGTTTATTTAAGATATAGACTTTCATCATTATGATTATCATTCCATTATCGTGGAAACATACCAAGGGATGGTAATTGTTTTTTCCACGCCGTCAGTGACCAGCTAGAAAGGCTAGGCCACGCCTCACAATAGCATAAAAGCCTGCGGGAAAACGTTGTTAAATACTTGCGCGACCACCCCTGCACACCAGACGAAACCCACTTTTCCCAATTCATTAACCATCATGGATGGGAATCCTATATAAAACGGATGGAAAGGGACGGAGAATGGGCCGACTGGATCGTCGTTTGGGCCATGGCAAACACGTTCGTAGTTGATATAGCAATAGTTTCTTCAATTGGCAGCGATGGGCTGATAATAGTAAGTCCTAACGATGCTAAAAGTACTAGTTCGTCAATTCCAGGCACGATTCTTCTTGGCCATGAAGCGGAGTTTCACTACTATAGTCTTGTTGTTGGTAAGAAAGATCACAACTCTACCAGTGAAGTCAATTCATGTGATGTCAGTAGCTACATGACACAGAAGTATGATATAGGGAAGGTTTCAGAAGCAATTTGCCCGAAGTGCAATAAGAAATACAACAGTTATTCAAGTGGGGTGTATGAGGTCGGAGGCTCACTGGTCTGTTACTCCGACGACCAGGAGTTGTGCGACAATTGCCAGTACGAAGAATGGCACCCATATTAATTAAACTTTAATAAGTTACAACGTTACCGTTTTATGGCATGGCATCTGTCTTTGGTATTGATGCTAAACAAGATATTTCAAAAAGCGTTTTTGCAGCCAAAGCTACAAATATTTTCAATCTTTTGTTGTCGATTTTCTTGTCATCTTTTTATGCAATAATATTTGACTTTTGTAAAATTGAATTGACTCATTGTTCTAACTTCTAATCATATTTGGATTGTGGTAGTTGGTCCTGAAGCAAATATATTATAAAAATCATGAAATTTGAAATTACGATGACGTGTGATGTTGGCTGCAGATAGCTTCGCCTGCGACAGCGATTTAAAAAAAAAGAACATTAAACATTTCAAAATAAATTCCATTGAGTTTTGAAGCCAATGATATAAATATCAATACCATTTTGGCAAGAGCTAGCTTAAGAACAGAGTTTCAATCTAGCCATTTTTCTTTTTATCGCTGACTTTTGCGATTGGAATTTAATTACATGGAAATGAAATGCAAATAACAGTTTGAATTTAAAATTCACCAGTTTGACAGTTAAATGTGATGTTTCAGTTCTGTGAAAGCATGGGTTTCTTATAATATAATTCGAAAATGAAAAAAAAGGCTACGAACTAAGACATCAGTACTAGTGGAGTCCAAAGCTGCCTCCCAATAGTTAATACTAATTTTGAATTTTAAAATACCACGATTTCATCACTGATATTACAAATATAACAAACATGAAAAAAATGTATGTGTGTGTGGTTGTTAAAAAATACACATTTTGAGTCGACTACCACGGTTGCAGGCAGCTTAATTAAATCAGCAAAAGAAAAACCGTACAGTCCGCGGTCAGCAGTCGCAATCAGTCATGGGTTTTATAATTTTCCTCGGGATCATTTCCGCGGCGAATCGGGGGTCATTTCCGCGGCGGGGATCATGTTGCTTCTAAACAAAGTGCTAAACAAAGTCTTAAGATACAGTAATTTTGAATTTCGTTGATAATGTTTGACACGTGTCCAGATGTGTTACAAATTACGCATTGTTTGGGCTTCACGTGGTTTGGCCTTCCTGTGTTAACGTATCTCCCGTACGGGAGCACTTTCTTCTGGTACGAGGGTGGTCGCTTACGAGAGAGTCAACTGTAACAGTTGAATATTTGAATTATGAACTACAATTATCAGGCAACAAGTTGCTATGCACATATACTTCCTGGATTTGCCAGCTTTAAACTAAAATTTAGCATCCAAAATTATTTCGTTTTTAATTTTTGACAATTTCTTAACATTGGAGAAACTCGATAAAAATTTTAATTATAGAAAGTTTATGCTGATATATATAGGTTAGCCCTTGTGGTTATTATAGATATCTCGTACCTTAAATTCTGTAAAATCTAGCTAATATACATATGTACATATATTGTATACTCACAGACTAAATAAGGCTGAACTGAATATATTAAAAACATGAACCAGGCTAACAATCCCACAAAATTGTGTTTGAAATTGTTATTTATTTAGATTCACCAACATGTATTTATAATACATTTGAGGCTACCAACAGGCAATGTGTTTCAATGCAAAGGGATGGCAATCCTCTCTCTACGTTAAGCTGTTCTCCACCGGAAGATATAAACATTTCACAAATTGGAAATAACTACACCATGTGTGGAGTAAAGAGCAACAGCATCAGCATCTGTACAATGGCTAACGCTATTGGAAAATGCAGCTTTATATTGAAAGTATATGAACAAGGTAAGTTGGTGAAAATTACTGGAAATACTCGATCATACTATAGTCAAAGGTACCAAGGGAAGACTAATGTTTATTTAACTTTTGTCTTCTTTGTGTAATGGCCTGGCATTTTTGAAAGTTGTACCATACAAATCCATAGACAGCTCTGAAGTAACTCATTAAAAAAACATATATGTTTTATAATTTTTTGCAGCTACCGAATACCTTTATAAGGGGTCGTTTAGAATTACCAGCCGTTTGTACCAGGACAGTCTGAATGACAGGAGCTCTGTACAATTCAAAACTTTAAAAGCAAACATTGAAAATATGGTATGTAATAATAAGCTATAAGATGTAAGGAAAAGCGTTACCATTCAACCCATTACAAAAACATTTAAATGTTTGTGGTTTATAAAATACGAAAAGGATTGTTCTAAAAGATTATATTTAGTCATTTTTGTATTAAATTGAATATTAATATTTTTCTTTCTGTTTATTTATTTTAGTCACGATCTTATTGATTTTCTATATAGTTTATGAATTGAACCGGTTTTGCTTTTGTTGACAGCTAAAGTCTGTATACACGTCCTATAAATATGTTACATCAGCAGAGGTTATGGAGTTTTGGTAAGTATATCACAGTCACTCGCGTATCTGTTTAATAATATAACATCAATTCAATTTTTTCAAAACAATTTGTAATTCGCAATCTTTCTTGAATAGTCTTTTAAAAAAATGATATATTTTCGTTCTTTAACTTTTTGAGCTCTCCTGCAACTGCATTTTTAATTTCATTTCAATTTTTTCTGCTGTAACGTCACAGACCTCGTGATCAGCATAAACACGAACTAAAATATATGAATACCAATAAAATGAAAAACTATTAATTTCAAGCTTAAGGATGGATATTGCATGAAAAGGTAGTTTTAAAATATATGCCTAAATTCGTAACCAAGACCTTGACTTACTTTGCCATTCACATCACTCACTCACTTAAATGTACGTTGAATTTGTAAATTGTTCAAAACAAACACAGTAGGCATTTAGCTTTTTCACATGCAGGCTACTCGATCCTACTCTTTCCTTTTGGGGATTCCTGTGGGATTTCTCCCTTCTTGAAACAGGAATCCCAAAAGTAAGCAAAGGAGCCAGTGCCTGTGAAGGAGGCTAGTAATAATTAAGTTTACATCTTGTCTTGCTGTTTGACTGTTTTCTTTTTCTTTTTTTTCTATTTGTTAAAATAGGCCAGGGAGTGTTGTTGTCGCTTTCCAGCTGAAGCTGGTTGCCAATATCAAGGATCCATTATTACCAATGAAAGAAGCACTGATAAAGAATGGAAGTTCCTTGGGCGGGTTTAAAATAGATCCAAACAGCATACAATCAGGTTGGTTTGGTTTGTCGTAACTCGGTATTTGAGGTCACAGATCTAGAAGACCATGCTATTTATCAGGGATTGTTTTTTTTAGGAGAGTACATCCCCCCTACCACAATAAGAACAACTAAAGCCACAACTTTGCAGTCAAGCCCTGCTTCTCAGTCAAGTCCTATGCCATGCATATGCACAGGTTTGCACACTCTGTTGATTTGTATTATCAAGCAGTAATTCCTATTCATTTAACATAGGAAAGATTGCTTATCTGTGTTTGTGGATTTCTTGGTTTTGCCAGCTATAGCCTATATGAGTACCAGATTGTGTCAATGAGTCGCCATAGCCAAAGGATGCCTATGGTTCCAAAAAGATAAAACACGCATTCTTTTGTTAAATAAAATAGTGCATTATACTTTTTTTCTACAAGCAAAATATTGTAAAACATTCAAAATTTTAGAAACAAATAAAGTTGTTTTTACTGTAATAATGACTCTATTTTACTAGAATCTTCTCAAGTTCCTGCTATAGTCCTTGGTGTGTTGTTTGCTATTGGTCTGGTTTTCAACATCATCCTTGTTGGTTACATCATTTGGAAGCATCGGATTGGTACGTAAGAAACATTTGTAGCGCCCCAGACAACTAAAGCTAAATAAATAGATAGATTGATATACAGATGATTGTTCAAATATGTATTTGAAGAATTGATGAATTGATGAATTTAATTTAATTGATATTATCTATTTCCAGAAAATAAAGCAAGACCAAAGAGCAGGTATAAGTGTATACACCTAATTGCAAGAACGTTGTCCTGACTTTAGTAATTTTTGTGGGGAAGGAATTAAGAAAATCACTCAAGCTGAACTTTTTCTTGAAGAAATAGTTCAGCTTGAATGATCTTCTTTTGTATTTTTTTTTTGTATTTATAATTTCTTTCCCACTAAATTCCTTAAGTCATGAAAACGTTCTTGCAATTAGGTGTATGTACAAAACAACACAAAACAAAGCAAAAACCCAAAACAATAAACAAATTAAGAAATTATCTAAAAACAGTTTTGTTTCTCTTTTCTTTTCAGTGCAAATAACAACCAAGAAGCTGTATATATGGTAGGCATACTTTAATTCATCTTTTTGAAATTTAAAACGGTTTTTTGTAAGAGAAAACATATTATTTTAGCCTAATTTAAAAACCTTTAAGGTTATTATCAGTTATTTATGAATTTTTTACAGAATGACATCGCTCTTCAAGACCAGGTATCAAGCAACGTGGCTCAGTATGAGTCAGTGAACAACCAGGAACAGCAACAACCAACCACACAGCTGTACCAGTCTTTACAGACTCAGACTCCTTCTGACACTTACAGCTCACTGAGCCCTAACACCAAACTTCCTCCTAAGCCTGAAGTCATCACAAACAGCGGTGTTTACCAGGATATTCAAGGCGCTTCACGTCCGCAGTATCAGTCTCTTGACAATTTCAGCCGAGTCTAGTGAAGGTTAACAGTGGATTAGGTTAAACTAATCGAAGAATTTGAACAATCATATCACGTCTGTTCTAAGATGTTGGTGTAATCTATCGTACTACTGCAATAAATATCACTCACTCACTCACTAACTTTGCAATCACTCACTCAATGAATAAAATCATTTTAACGATTGTGAAAATTTTACCTTTTTTGCATTTGGTCTCTTTATTTTCATCATTTTGCTTGATTGTGAGAAAGGCGGCAATTTGTAATATTGCAGATTAGAAAAGTATATGTTCTTAATGTTTGCTTCTTGTTATGCCTCCGCCCGACTGTCCTTACCATATTTTCAGTATACACCTATATGTATATATGTATATTCTGTTATTGATATTTGTAAGAGCATTGAGATAGTATGGAATGCGCTGAAGAAATAAATTATTTGAAAATCGTTGTCACAATTAAAACTGGCTTAAGTCCACACTCTGAAGCCTGCAAATAATGCCGCTTATTATATTCTCTCTTGATATCGATATATTAATAGCATATTTTGGTTGCACGGTTTGTTTTATATGATCCGGCATAGCAAGCTGTTGCAGTCGGGTAGATAATGAAATGAATATTTGATGAGAAAATAAATAGTGCTTATTTTACAACGAGTTTTGAAATAGTATCCTTTAGATAAATGAATGCCGAGCCGAGCCGAGCCGAGAACAATAGGCGAAACTAGACTCTTATGGCCCTTACTACATGTTTGGCCTGGTTTGGATATAAAAAATGAAAAGAAGAAAAAAAAAAAATAAAAAAAAAATAATAATAATAATAAAAAGTTAAAACAATTAAAACAATGAAAAAGGAGAAAAATAAAAAATTGAAAAAAGGAAAAAAAAAAAATCAAGCAAAAACAAAATGAAAAAAATGGAAACAATAATCAACCCCCCCCCCCCCCCCCTGCTCCCCGCAAACTCCCCCCTGCTCATCGGTTACTCATCGTTTGCTCCTCGTTTGCTCCTCGGGAACTGCTCATTTGCTCCTCGTTTGCTCCTCACTTGCTCCTCGGGAACTCCGATCCTCGTTTGCTCCTCTGCACCTCTAATGCTAATTCGGTCCCTAACATGCTACTTGCGCAGTTAAGTCCGGTACACCCGAGGGAGCTTGTTCCCACAACACGCTCCCGCAACATGTTCCTTGGTGATCCTGGGTCATTTTGCAAGAACAGTACACACGATGGAAACGAGGGAGCGAAACGATGCAAACAACCCGAACGGAGCATGGGAACTAGTTTAAATCCAACAATTTGATTGGGCAACTGGAGACAGGTTGTTGCGCGGCAGAAACGTCTCAGTACACAGGAGGGAGCTTGCTCCTGAAACACGCTCCTGCAACAGATTTGCTCCTGGAGCTTGCTACATCACATTTAACCAGTTTCATATGAAGGAGCAAAACCCGGGAGCAAAATGTTTGTTGCGCAACATTTTTTTTTGCGTGAAATCGTTGGTACACACGAGGGAGCTTTGCTACGGGAGCATGTTGCGGGAGCGTGTTTCGAGAGCAAGCTCCCTCGCGTGTACCGGCCTTAAGATGCGCAGAAACAATCCGCACGAACGTCCTTAAGCTGAAAGACCCAATAAACGTTTGCTTCGATTCATTCGATTTCATTCTAAAATAACAAGTTTAATCAATTATTCTTTTTTATCAAAATATGTCTATTTTTATCTGCTTGAGACTTTCTGTTTTTACTATATTTGCCACACTATCTGTTTATCGGTCTGTCTGTCTTTCTGTCTATTTGTATGTCTTACAAATTGACACTCTATCTGTCTTCATTTTATTTGTTTGTCTGTCTGTTCATCTCTATCAATTTATTATTGGCCAACACAACTTAATATTGATAACTAGAGTAGCTGAGACAATTATTTGTTATTTTTCAGTTCCTCCTTCGAAACCAGTTCTGCAAATAGATCCAAATCGGCTTATGTTCTGCAGCAATGATACTATCAATGTAACCTGCACTGCAGAAGCTGGAGATCCACCTGAGACTAATTTGACAATATTGCAGAACAATGCCATTATTGGGTTGATAAATAATCGCACCAACACAGCTCTAACCCAAAAATTGACTAAAGCTGGAACAGTTTCATTATCATGTAATGCAAACAACAGTGTTGGCTTCTCTCTAAGTTCAGCAGTGAACATCACTGTGAAAGGTACTAAATTAAACTAATAAATAATAATCGTTAGGCAATAGAATGAAATTTGTAGCACCTCAAAAAAATGTTAACTGAACTTTGCTGAATGAAGTTTCAACTTTCATTCTATTGCGTGCGCCACGACACAAAAAACGCCTGTGGGCGAGACTACTAAAAGACGCCTTGTTTGAGACTCCGACGTAAATTTGTGTAAAGCTATGTAATAAATTGCATTTCCGTTTTCGGTTTGGGCCACCCTTTTGCAGTTTTGATTATAACCTTAATGTTATAATGTATTCTTTATGTCAAAAAATCCATACATGGAACTGTATGAATCGCAATCAAATCACTACTTTTACTAGTCTGGCATTAGTATTGTTTCAAATGTGCTGTTTGGTTTGGAGATTTTAGGCAAATGTGTCAATGTGGGAAACAACATGCTTACATTGTAATATCAAATGTCCAAACTGATGTTGTGACAAGTGTGCATGTGTTTTGTGAGGTGGATAACATGTAAGACAACTAGCTAAATGTGTCTATTAATACCATTTATTATTTCAAGATCCTCCTGTTATTACAAGTTGTAAAAACAAGAAAGTTGTGGAAAATGAGAACCTGGTCTGGACATGTGATGTAAGTGGTAGTCAGCCATTAACAATCTCATGGTTCAAAGGAAATACCAGCACTGTCATCCAATCAGGGAAAAGTCTTAATATTGCCACTGTTAACAGGACTGATTCTGGAAAGTACATATTTACTGCCAGTAATGGAGGGGAATGTCCTACTGCTAGTAAAACAGTATATCTAGATGTACAATGTGAGTATGTGTGTGTTTTACCTGAATAGTATGTATTCTTGTGAATCTTGTTTTATTGTTTCATTATTTCATTCGTCAATGTGAATTACATATGGTCAGGATACAAATTGCATTGTATAATAGTTATATTGATAAATGTTAGCAGGGAATGTGTGCAGTTTGTGTCATTACTTATATATATATCGTCTTTTGTGCGGCTGGAAGAGCATGAAGTTGGTTGTATTTTAGTAGTGAATCGTTGAATCTACGCAGTTGCCTGTATGGATTACAATAAACATTGTCAATTTCACATGAACAGGAATGAACATGTGTGTGTGTGTGTTTTAAGGAAACTTTTATTTTGGTATTAGCTATACTGGCAGTAATTGTCAAATGCTACATCACATTTAACCAGTTTCATATGAAGGAGCAAAACCCGGGAGCAAAATGTTTGTTGCGCAACATTTTTTTTTGCGTGAAATCGTTGGTACACACGAGGGAGCTTTGCTCCGGGAGCATGTTGCGGGAGCGTGTTTCGAGAGCAAGCTCCCTCGCGTGTACCGGCCTTAAGATGCGCAGAAACAATCCGCACGAACGTCCTTAAGCTGAAAGACCCAATAAACGTTTGCTTCGATTCATTCGATTTCATTCTAAAATAACAAGTTTAATCAATTATTCTTTTTTATCAAAATATGTCTATTTTTATCTGCTTGAGACTTTCTGTTTTTACTATATTTGCCACACTATCTGTTTATCGGTCTGTCTGTCTTTCTGTCTATTTGTATGTCTTACAAATTGACACTCTATCTGTCTACATTTTATTTGTTTGTCTGTCTGTTCATCTCTATCAATTTATTATTGGCCAACACAACTTTATATTGATAACTAGGGTAGCTGAGACAATTATTTGTTATTTTTCAGTTCCTCCTTCGAAACCAGGTCTGCAAATAGATCCAAATCGGCTTATGTTCTGCAGCAATGATACTATCAAT
Organism: Metridium senile; assembly: GCA_949775045.1. NCBI lineage: Eukaryota > Metazoa > Cnidaria > Anthozoa > Actiniaria > Metridiidae > Metridium > Metridium senile. The sequence goes on along the minus strand of OX459096.1, from coordinate 2,723,934 downwards.
GTAACCTGCACTGCAGAAGCTGGAGATCCACCTGAGACCAATTTGACAATATTGCAGAACAATGCCATTATTGGGTTGATAAATAATCGCACCAACACAGTTCTAACCCGGAATTTGGCTAAAGCTGGAACAGTTTCATTTTCATGTAATGCAACTAACCTTGTTGGCTTCTCTCTAAGTTCAGCAGTGAATATCACTGTGAAAGGTACTAAATTAAACTAATGAATAATAATCGTTAGGCAATAGAATGAAATTGATAGCACCTTAAAAAAATGTTAACTTAACTTTACTGAAGGATGTTTCAACTTTCATTCTATTGCCTATCATTTATATCAAATATCGATGCATCCTATACAAGTTTATACCTGTTAACTTAACGTTACTGAATGATGTTTCAACTTCCATTCTATTGCGTGCGTGGCGCAACAAAAAACGCCTGTGGGCGAGACTATGGTAACACTACTAAAAGACGCATTGTTTGAGACTCTGATGTAAGATTTGTGTAAATCTATGTTGTAATAATTGCATTTCTGTATTCACCAAACTGAATGAGCTTGATTTCGGATTGGGCCACCCTTTTGCAGTTTTGATTACAACCTTAATGTTATTTTTTAATGTATTCTTTATGTCAAACAATCCATACATGGAACTATATGAATCGCAATCAAATCACTACTTTTACTGGTTATGTCTGGCATTAGTAATGTTTCAAATGTGCTGCTTTTAGGCAAATGTAGGACAGTCCGGGAAAGTAGTCAAATTTGCGCACCTTGTTACGTCACAGCTTGGCGGCGCGAGTCTCCTGTGGTGCAAATTTACATTCGTAGCTATTCGTAATGTTTCCTAGCCGAAAACTCTATTCTTTTTTAGAATTTTTACCTAGAAAACCCTGTAAACTTGTAGCCAGAAAGATTATTTATTCATATGCAACGTGTGATATCACAAGACCTGCGCGAAGATCACGAAAATGGAAAGTTTATTATCGACTGTGCTTCAAGACGAACCTGCGAAAACTCCAAAAGGTAATGTATTTGTGTTGTTTTCATATTGTTCGGAAATTTCTTAGGCCTCCAGGAAAATCTGGTAGAAACTAGAGATATCATAGTTTATATTGTATGTAGTCGCTTTTGTGGGCATGTCGAAGTTTTTGTGGGCAAGATGTTTGTTTCAAGCAAACCGGTATTTAAAGACATGAAACTCTATCTCCCTGCATGGCATGTTAGACCACATATCGAAACTGTACTCTCAATCGTCGACGATTTACCGTTTGATGATATAGTAGAGTGATTTTCCGTCGTGAAACAAAGTTGGATATCTATTTTGATAGGATTAAGAACTTTAATATTAATACAGTAGATATATAAGTTAGATGAAAATTAAACAATGGATTCGAATAGCAATTGAGTGAACACAAAAACCTATCAAAAACCCAAGGAATTACATATTATTAACTGAATGTCAGTGAGGAAGAGTTGAGTGATCACAAAAAAATGGAAATATGGCCTTCTGCTTGGTGTATATAAGCTAGCTCAACTATTTATTTTTGCAATCACTAATACTATAATATATGATACATGACACTAATATTATTGTCACAAAGTATCATTTATTGACAAAAATACTGGTGTAATTTAGTGGACTTGATTGGTTGTAGACAATAATATGTGTAGCAATTTCAGACATTGTACCCGGCGGGCCACTGAAATGTATTGATAATATTATTAATTATTATTACTATTATTATTTTATTGTTATTAATCATTGCAATAATTATAAAACCACAGATGCATGGATACTGGCTAATGAATGCCATATACTTATACCAACTGAGTTATAGTGCATATTAACTAGTTATGTACTTCTGGTTATACTAGTATGATTGGTTCATGTCTAATGTTAGCCCAAATGGATATGCATGGCTAAACTGATAGCTATATACATACATGTATATGATTACAGCTGAATATTACTACAGGCATACAAATACCTTATACTTTCCTCTTTTCAATATGCTTAATTTTCAATTGCCAGTCCCCCACTTTTCAATATGCTCTGCGGTCCCTACTATTACTAAGTGACTGTGCTCCCACAACTACTAGAGTGGTCTAGTAAAACCTTGTCTAATGCAAAACTATATCCTAAAATAAAATAGGTAAAATCACTCGACCATTAATGATGTCAGCAGTACAGTATCAGTAGACATTGCCTCAATTCCTCAGAATTAATTCAACATGAACAATCAAGTTTGCTAGAACAAACATTTACACCAGTGTTAATGTTTCAAAACTATTACTATAATGTTTGTGATCAGAGTATTATTAAAACTGAACTTGAAATTGATTTGGGAATAAGAGTTAATAACTGTGTGACATTAGAGTACATATTCTCTAGTGTACTACCAAATATTTTTCTAAATACTTCTTAAAGGGGGGACTAAATCAATCATATTTTATAATGATTGTAATGTGTCTTAACTTTGAGAAGAACTTGTATGAGAAATAGATATAATAGTAAGATATAAACCCAACATAATTGTAAAATATATTTGTATTTACTGATTTAACTATATGATTCAAATAAAGTGTTTTTGTTTTTAGATTTGAGAAGAAAGACAACAGAGAAAAGAGGATCATGCTTCAATAAATAGATGTTATTACTTCAGTAACAGAGTGGTTTTAATAAACACATACTGTGAAACAACATTTAGGCATAAAAAATTGAAAACAAAACAATTAGAAAGTGATATGAACAAAAAGTGTTTCACAGGTTTATGAAAACCACTTATTAATTCTACGTTTCCAAGTTTCTATTTTATTATGACAAATACATCATACTTGTAACAAGCACATGATGAATAAAAATGTTCAGATATATTTTTAATTTATCTTCAGTAATTAGTTGTTTCAATTACAACCCAGCAATAACCAAAGGTCCAGTCATCACTGATTTCTAATGACTTGCAGTTTATTAAAGATTAGTGGACACATGAACTACATGTAATTTCAAAGGTTCTTAACAAATGACATGAATAACAGTTCGAATTGTCGGTACAGCCACAACATTCTGTAGTGTATAAAGTTCTGATTTGAACACTTTTGAACCAACTGTCAAAATTACTCGACATTTTTGATAAAAGATTAGCTTAGTCAGATACATTTCGAAGGAATCTTTGCGAAATAAACTGTATTCCCTTTCTTTGATAAAGGTATTTTTCAATCGAATCACTTCACAAACTTACATTGAAGGATTTTTTTCGAATTCCTCGACGTATATGTATTAAAAGGACACTTCGGCAAGAGAAATGACATAAAAGTAGCCTTTAGTCTGGATAGTTTCCACCAATGCACATTGTTAACATCTCCGAGGATTACTTGATGTCAATTCATGACTACAGTTGTGTTTTAGCTGTTTTTCGACAGAGAAATATGACTCAAAACTCTTCGAATCGCCACTGCCTCGAACGACTCTCGTGTCCGCCATTTTGTTCTAGAACCATAGTTACTATGGAGACAAGGAACTTGCAATCTTATTGGTCGAGCAGTTGTTTACATCGTGACGTTGCAAGGTGCGCAAATTTGACTACTTTCCCGGACTGTAGGAAAGTCAATGTGGGGTCGGAAACAACATGCTTACATTGTAATACCAAATGTCCAAACTGATGTTGTGACAAGTGTACATGTGCATGTGTTTTGTGAAGGGGATAACGTGTAAGACAACTAGATAAATGTGTCTATTAATACCCTTTATTATTTCAAGATCCTCCTGTTATTACAAGTTGTAAAAACAAAAAAGTTGTGGAAAATGAGAACCTGGTCTGGACCTGTGATGTAAGTGGAAGTCAGCCATTAACAATCTCCTGGTTTAAAGGAAATAACAACACTGTCATTCAGTCAGAAAACAGTCTTAATATTGCCACTGTTAGTAGAGCTGATTCTGGAATGTACATATTTATTGCCAGTAATGGAGGGGAATGTCCTACTGCTAGTAAAACAGTATATCTAGATGTACAATGTGAGTATGCGTGTGTTTTACCTGAATAGTATGTATTCTTGTGAATCTTGTTTTATTGTTTCATTGTTTCATCAGTCAATGTCCATTTCACATGAAAATGATACAAACTGCATTGTATAACATCACATTGATAAATTTTAGCAGGGAATGTCTGCAGTTTGTGTCATTACTTGTATATTGCCTTTTGTGCTGAAAGAGCATGAAGTTTGTTGTGTTTTAGTAGTGAATCGTTGAATCTACGCAGTTGTCTGTCTTGATTATAATAAACATCGTTAATTAAAAAGAGAAAATTCAAAAATATTTTGTGAAAATGGTTGTCAAGTAAGCATCGTCCCAGGGCCGTACGCTAAATAACTCTTATTATAGGTGAATATATGTCATCCTCAAAAACAAAGATAATGGAACAAACAAACTCCATACTACCAACATTTGCAAACTACACTCACCTACACATACGTCAAGAGCACTTATCAAAATACAAATAAGAAACCTCATAAGAAACCTCGTCCATAAATTGGTTAGTCATGCATTGAGCTGATTAAGCTTTAAACAAGTGGGCCATTTTTTAATTATTTCCCTTTTACAAATCGTTTGTCATATGTTTAATATTTGGTCGGCTGTGATCGGCAATGATATAAGTGACAAAAAGTAACAAAATAAATACAAATGAAACTTTTAGCAGCAAAGCACATTCACGTTATTTCGTGTTTTTTAAGGGAAACTTTATTTTTTTTGTATTAGCTATATTGGCAGTAATTGTATTGGCAGTAATTGTCAAATGTTAAGAGTTACAATGATGCGTCGATTTATACAACCATTCTGATTGTTTATACTACTAGCTGAATAACCGTGAGGTATTGTTGATTACAGACAAACCTGAACAAATAAGTGTCGACATGGTACAAAATGGTTTCATCGATATTAACGAAGGACAATCTGTCAATATCATTTGCTCTGCCAAAGGAAACCCAGAGCCTTACTACTACTGGGTGTTTTATGGTAAACCTCTGACCAGTCTAAGAAACGATACCATTACTATTAGTAATGCTGCCAAAAGGCAGCGCTGGAAAGTACACTTGTACTGCAGTTAATACAGTAGGATATGAAACCATCGCTGTGACAGTCAGAGTTCACTGTAAGTATACATTGTTTTTGTTGTTATTTTGGATGGTGTTGATGATGGTGTTCTTCTGTTTTTGTTTTGTTTTTGTTTTAATTTAATTTAGTTCAATCCATTTTCATTGCATTACAAATTGAACACAATAGAAAAGATGCATAAACTATAAAACTAATAAGGCAAAAAAAACGTAAACAACAGTGGAGAAGGACTAGAAAGGAATATAGGAACCATACGTGCTAGCTCTTGTTTGTTCATTTATAATTTTTTAAACAACTGGAAAATTGATTGAAGTTTAAATATATTCTAGTGTGTTATCATGAACGACTCTCACAAAAGATAAGCGCGCGGTCAACACGAGGAAAAGTACACTACGTTTTCAGATGATCAAATATATCTAAAATATATCCATTTTCATCCATCAGACATTGGAGAAGCAACTTGTGATGCTAAACCTAATCCTGTCAAGGAAAACGAAAACTTCGCACTGACTTGTTCAGCAGCTGGATACCCGCCAGTAAACTATACATGGACTCTTCCAGGCTCTGATGTATCTCAACAAAATACAACTGTAAGGGCACATACAAACCTCAATGGTGTTAGCATGACATGTAAACTGGAAGCTATGAACCGTCGTGGAAGCAAGACCTGCACCAAAACAATAACTGTACATTGTAAGTAGTAGTGATAATATGTCTTATAACATAGATAAGTTATAACGCGCGCTCTGATTGGCTTTTTAGCTATGAACAAAAAATGTATGGAGCACGCGAATGGAGCACGCTGATGTCAATTTTTTTCAAATATTTGTTTTCGATAGAACGCGCGTTCTGATTGAGTGCTAACCAGTTCAACGTCATTTTTGAGCGTGCGCGCGCAGTGAACGGTCGGGTTTTTCGTTGTTTTGACTTTTCGCGCGCGCTTAGTAGTCAGTTTTGAGAAAAGGTATACACAAAAAAAAAGGTTTCTATCATGTAAACGTCCTAAACAAGTGAATGAAGTTGTTCTAAACAAATTTGAGACATTTGTTCTAGGACACAAGTCACTTGATTGATTAATTAAGCTCGAAAATTTTACGAGAATATGTGATTTGATCAAATCAAAATAGACAGTTTTGCATTATGATAACTTTTTGTCTATGTTATAAAAGAAATGGTTCATAAGTAGTTGTGCGTCCATCGTGTTATGGATGCACTTGGGAGGTTGCCTAAGCACTCAAGAAGCTAGAGTTGCACTCCGCTTCGCGTCGTGCAACTCATTACGCTTCTTTTGTGCTTAGCAACCTTCCGCGTGCATCCATAACACGATGGACGCACGCTACTTATGAACCATTTCTTTTTATTAACTATTAGAAAAAGTGATCGCTTTATCTGCTTGCACTTTGAAGCATGAAATTACATTGCTGTTTTCAAACACAAAATCTTTCCTGATTTATAATCTTATGCTGGTTAATAATAGTGGTTGTACAGCCATGTTTTCTATAGTCTTGTGTATTATTTATACTTTTTTTTATTTTTTTTTAATGATAATAAAGAATCATAATATGAACAATTCGACAAAACTCCAAAATAATACCTTTGCTGTTTCCTGAATCAAAACAGAGTGACAGTGGAAAAAACGTTGTGATTAACATGACCATAAACATCTTTTTTTAATCAATTCTAGACAAGCCACGTAACGTACAAGTCGTTCAAGCAAGTGTACCAGCACTGGATATCAATGGATCATTCAACCTCACTTGTAATGCATCCTCTAATCCTGATGGTAGTTACACGTGGTCATTGAATGGTGTACCCTTGGTCGGTAAAACTAACCGTGTACTAACTAAAGACAATATCACGCCACAAGATGCTGGGGAATACACCTGTACTGTTACTAACAGTGTAGGAATTGGTACAAGCAACAAGGTCACCATTAACGTTAACTGTAAGTATTGAAAGAAGCGCTATTAACGGATCAAGTATTAACAGGGTGAGACGTGTATTGCTAGCAGTGTTATTCTTTGTATATCTGTTAGATCCAGTTAAAATTGATTATCCCTCTAAAAAGCGCAACACGTTGCCTATTAGAAACACCAGAGTTAACACCGCGAGTTCTAAAACTGTGATTCGTGAAAAGGCTTTACGTAACTCTGCGATCCGTGAAATCATGAAAAAACGATGCGTGATTCGTGATGGGTACCCCCTCTTCCCCACCCTGTATTAAAACATTTAGTTCACTAACACAAATAGACCAGCACAAGAGCGCGCACTGTATGTTCTTGATGATTATGACGATATACTTTCATATATTCACTTATCGCTAGAAATATGCAAATACATGATCGAAGATTTATATGCAATCGTAATTTAACATAATTCATATTGCCCTTTTATTCTCTCTCCATATAAATCTAGATAAACCAAAGATGCAAAAGTGTGATCCAGTTCTTTACCTATCTGAGAATGCCAGCCATGTCTTCAACTGCGAGAAACCTAAAGGGTTTCCTGCTCCATCTTACACGGCTCTTTACAATGGAAACAATTACAATGCATCTGTTACTATAGATCGGGTGACCAAAGCTCTCAATGGTTCGGTTATTCGGTGCTCTGCTTCCAACTCTCTTGGATCTGATTCTTGTAATACTACATTGATTGTCCCATGTAAGTTCACACTCTATACGTTTGCAACAAATATATACATTCATATAAAGCCGCAATTAATCATATGAAATTACATTTTTTGCACTACGTTTTCTTGGCAAAATTGAACAAATGAAGAATGGTACTTAAATATTTGAATTGTACAATTATCAAGCGACCCTTTGACATCGCACAGAATCCTATTGTCTTTTTGGACATTTACTTACGGCCCGTAAATTATTCAAAATAGACATAATTCGAATAAATTATCGACATTGATAGTTCTGATTGGTTGTTTAAACGACTGATTAGATGAAGTTCTGAACGGTTTACAAAATAATCATTTCACTTGTCCGACTTAAGCCGATTTATTACCGAGAACAAAGGGAGTAGGATTACTTAATTAGATTATTACAAATTGCAGCTTAACTAATACACCGCATAACTTAAAGTGGCACATTGGGATTTGAACGTCAGTCGCAAGAGCCTTAGATAATGAGCTCAAATGTTCAGCTTAAAAAAGAGAAGCTTATAAAAAAGGTTTTTGTAGAAGTAAAGGGTGCAAAATGTTGCTTGGATTACGATGTTAATTTTGCACCCCCTACCTAAGTTTAACCTGTTATTAAAACCCACAAATTACAGTTGGAATATTGGCTTCCCACAAAAAATGCCGATTTTTGACAAATTTGAGCTCAAAAAAGAGAAGCTTAGTTATTGACATTATTAAACATTTGATAGTGCAAACGTTTAGTCAACATTTCATCTTTGATTTGTACCCCCTACCTAACTGAGATCACCTTTTAAAAACTTTTAAAATGTATTTTATTACACGAAGTTGAGCAATTTTGGCCTGTTTTCTTTGTAAATTACCTCATTAAATACGCTTCGCCTGATTGAACTTCGCGCTCAAACAGCAGAAAAGACCCGGATGTGTCCGGGCATTCTGTGCGATGTATGCTCTCATGACACTTACATGTAATACAGTTGCCCCTTACTTCCTGGATTTGCTCTCAAACGAATTGCATATTTTTTTCTCAAATCTTTTTCGTAGGTTGTTTTAATACCCTTTGTTTTGCATTAAACTTATTAACTATATTAGCTTCTTTGTGTAATGAGATTTTAGTTGGAAGTGTTACCATACAAATCCATAGACAGCTCTAAAGGTGCTTCAATCGTTGACAAAATAAGTTGAAGTGAATACAAATTAATCGACACATTTATTTTTATGTGAACAAAAAAAAATCCCCCACGCCCCCTTAAACGCAATGTTGGTGTTGTTTGAGAGCGCTATGACGTGACTGTCGCATGTACTTAACACAATGGTTTCTACCTCAACGTTGCGTTGGGGGGAGGGGGGAGTGAGTGAGACTGGTTGACCAGCGTAATCATTTCAAGCGGAAAATGATCAAACGTTCCAACATTTTTGTCAACGATTGTAGCAGTTAATTAAAAATATATGAATATTCTTTATATAATTCTTTGCAGTTAGCGAGTACGTTTACAAGGGTTCGTTTAGAATTACCAATCGCTTGTACCAGGATATTCTGGATGACAGGAGCTCTTTAGAATTCAAAATTTTAAAAGCATACATTGAAAATATGGTATGTAATAATAAGCTATAAGATGTAAGGAAAAGCGTTACCATGCATTCAACCAATTACAAAGTGTGAAAATATAATATCAAAACCACTTGATATAAGGGTTTGTGGCTTATAAAATGTCCATTGGTTCTTTATTATTCTTATTTAAGATTGCATTTAGTTATTGAATTGAGTATAAACATTGATATTTTTCTTTCTGTGTATTTATTTTAGTCACGGTCTTATCGATTTTCTATATAGTTTATGTATTGAACCGGTTTTGGTTTTGTTGACAGCTAAATTCTGTATACACGCCCTATAAGTATGTTACATCAGCAGAAGTTATAGAATTTTGGTAAGTACACCACAATCACTCGTATATCATATGTTTAATAATGTTCCATACGCTCAATTATTGCAAAATAGTTTGTCCAGATCCACTTTAATCATTGAATTGTATAGGTTTTGTTACACGTATACGTATCAAAGATACCGTATGCAATCTTGAAAACAATTCCATTACCATATATGGTATCGGTAAGTGAGAAGTAACAAAATACTTTGATTAGCGCGCGAGATTTTTTTCTTTTTTTAACAGGTTGAGATTGCAACAGAACAATAGGCATATCTTTGATACGATATGCGTAACTGAAATGTTTATTTTAATATTACTGTAATAAAATCAGATATGCTAGTTTTCATAACCGCAATCTTTCTTGATTAGATTAAAATGATATTTTCGAACTTTTGAGCTCTTCTGCGACCGCAATTTTAATTTTACCTCAGTTTTTCTGCTGAAACGTCACAGACTTCGTAATCAACATAATCTGTACAAACTAAAATATATGGATATCAATATTTAATAATTGTAAAAATATTACATATCCAAGGATGGATATCGATATTGCATGATGAATGTAGAACTTATATGCCTAAATTTGTAACCAAGGTCAAAACCAGACCATAACTTACTCGAGTTTTTGAAAGCTTTGCCATTCACATCACTTACGTATACTATACTAGCTCACTTACATGTACTTGAACTTGTAAATTGTCAGTTCAAAACTAATACAAAACGGACAAGTTTTTCTATTTCTTTTTTGTCATAAATAGGCCAGGGAGTGTTGTTGTCGTTTTCCAGCTCAAGCTGGTTGCCAATATCAGCGATCCATTATCACCAATAAAAGAAGCACTGATAAAGAATGGAAGTTCCTTGGACGGGTTGAAAATAGATCCAAGCAGCATACAATCAGGTTGGTTTTGATCGTCGTAACTCGGTATTTGAGGTCACAGAAGGTCAATTTTTTTTAATTTTTTTTAGGAGAGTATGTCCCACCTACTACAATGAAATCAACGAAAGCCACAACTTTCCAGCCAAGCACTACACCATGCGCATGCACAGGTTTGCACTCTCGGTTGATTATTAATATCAAGCAATCATTCCTATCGATTTAGCCTCAGTTTGAGATCGATCATTTCATCTTTGAACTTATTCAGTAACGTTTGAATAAAAATAATTTAGCTAGTACATGCGCTCTGATTGGTTAATACCAGTGTTTAATTTGTCTGTCAAGATCATGAAAATCACTTTAAAAAATCACTTCTTCGTTTTATTTATTTATTTTATTATTTTTTTATTATTTTTCTCAAGAATCACAATGATCAGCCTTAAAAGTAGTTTCCTTTGCAGCCGTTTTTGTAGTGTCGTCACTCCCCAGGGAACGTTGCGTGAGGACACTAAAAACGGCTACGAAGGAGACTACCTTAAAAGTACTTTATCTCAAAACTAGCATTCTCCCTTATACTTTGTTATGGGGAATATTTAAAAAAAGGATTTGAGACTTTTCCAGGATGATTTAAATTTTGTTTTTATTTAAAATTTATTAGAGTAATGAAACACGTCTTCTGTGGTTTTACACCCCCTTCGAACGTATTTCAATTCTTACATTTGTTCACGTTGTCGACAGTATGTCTCGAGACGAGTTCGTCAGACAACTCGAGGCCCGGGCAAACGGCTTTGACATTTGCATCAATATTTGGTCGATAATGTTGAAATCGTTTGCCGTCCCCCTTTCAACCGTGTTCAACAATGTTGACAGCGTTGGTAGCAAACTTACACCCAAGCTCAACTAAATTATTCACAATCACTTTAATGATTTATAAATGTAGATAACGTTTTTATGTTCCAAAATCTATAATTAAGTATTTTTAAAACGCCATGAATTGGCCGCAAAGAAGAAGAAGAATTTGTAGCGGCTAAAGCTGTTCCGAGCTGTACATGTTACAAGGTAATTCAACTGCTTTCAGTCTCTAAATATAATGACTGTTTGGTTTTGACTCATGACTCGCCCCAAATATTGAAAGGGTGTAAAGAGGGATTTCATGGCAGCGATGTTTGTGGTCAAAACAAAGGAGCTTTTCTCTCAAGGAAACTGAAATTCCTCAGTTGTCATTCAAAAAAAAAAATCTGTACTCAGTTTCCCACAAACATGGCTGCCATGAAATCCCTCTATAGTATACTAGTTTGGATCAATAACTTGTCATATAGATAAAGAAGTCAGCTATTTATTGATTTGTGTTTCGTGTTTTACTAGAATCTTCTCAGGTCCCTGTTATAGTCCTCTGTGTGTTGTTTGCTATTGCTCTAGTTATCATCATTATCCTTGTTTGCTACATCATTTGGAAGCATCGGATTGGTACGTAAGAAACATTTGTAGCGCCCAAAACAGCTAAATCTCAGAATATGTATCCAATTATATGTTATGTATCCCAATTACGAATTGAGGAATTTAATTAAATTAACAATATTGATTTTCAGAAAATAAAGCAAGACCAAAGAGAAGGTATACGTGTATATGTATCGAAAACAACACAGCACAGCACAGCACAGCACAGCTCAAACAAAAACCCAAACAATTAAACAAATTCAAGAAATTATCCATCAAACAGTTTTGTTTCTTTTTACTTTTCAGTTCAAATAACGAGGAAGCTATATATATGGTAGGGATACTTTACCTAATCTTCTTGCCAATCTAATACGGTGTTATGTTTGTTATTATTGAAGCCTAATTTATAAACCTTTTAACGAAACAAAAAATGAAAACCATCGGCTATTATCAGGTATTTGTGAATTGTTTAACAGAATAATATCGCTCTTCAAGACGAAGTACCAAGCAACGTGCCACAGTATGAGTCAGTCGGCAACCAGGAACAGCATCAACCAGCCTCTCAGCTGTACCAGTCTTTACAGACTCAGACTCAGACTGATACTTACAGCTCACTGAGTCCCAACACCAAACTACCTCCTAGGCCTGCAGTCATCACAAACAGCGGTGTTTACCAGGATCTTCAAGGCGCTTCCCGTCCGCAGTACCAGTCTCTTGACAATTTCAGCCGAGTGTAGTAAAGATCAACAGTGGATTAGGTTAAACTAATCGAAGAAGTTGTTTTTAGAAAACGAGACTTTTATCGTTTAAAAACGATATTACGTCTGTTCTAAGACGTTTGTGTAATCTATCGTACTACACTCACTCACTCACTTACTCGCTAGCTCACTCACTCACTTGCTCCCTCGCTTGCTCACTCACTCACTCACTCATTTACTAGACTCAGTCAATCAATAAAATCATTTTTGCGATTATCAAATATTTTTTCTTTCTTTTTAACACTTGGTCTTTATTTACTATCATTTTGCTTGATTGTGAGGCGTCAAATTGAAATGTTGCAGAGTAGAAAAGTTTATTTTCTATTTGTTTTGTTTTTGTTAACAACACATGTCTCCGTCCAACCGTCTGACCGTATTGTCAGTATACACCTATTTGAAAATCGTTGTCGCAATCAAAGCTACAGTCTACACTCTGAAGCAAGCAAATAATGTCGGTAATTTTCTCTTGATATCGATTTTTTTATAGCAATTTTGGTTGTATGGTTTGTTTTATATGAACCGACATAGCAAGCTGTTGCAGTCGGGTAGATGATGAAATGAATATTTCATTAAATCATGCTTATTTTACAAATAAGGTTTAATTATTTACAGCATCTTTTGCAGGCTTAAGAGTGTGGACTGAGCTTCGACTGCGACAAAGAGTTTTGAAATAGGTGTATATCCGATAACCGTGGAGTCTTATGAATGAATGAACACAGAAATAATGAAATATATAAATAAATAAATAAAAAAACAAATACTGAAATAAATAAATAAATACATAAATGAATGAATAAATACATAAATAAATAAGTAAATAAATAAATAAGTAAATTATTAAATAAATAAGTAAATATTAAATAAATAGATAAGTAAATAAATGAATAGATAAATAAGTAAATACGTACCTTATTCCACTTAATTTTTGCGACATCAAAATTTCGCGATGTTTGGATAGCGAAATTTCGCGACACTTTATTTTCGCAAATTTCGCTATTTTCGTAAAAACTAAGTCACTTCAGTTATTTTCGCGATTCTGCCGTGAAAGCATATGTCAAATGTTCTTTGGCTGTGGAATTAAATAGGAAATCAAGACAAACAAGTCCAAATTAATGAAATGTGGTTTAATCATCAAAACTATAACACAAAAGTGCACATCGAAGAACTATAGGCAGAAGATGATTATAACGATGAAGTAGAGAACACAGAGAGCTAAATAGACTAAAAAAAAACAAAGATGTATTCATAAAATTTATTAAACGGTTAATATTTCACCAAAAAGCTTTATGTGTTCTCACTTAATTTTTCGCGCTTCCAAATTTTCGCGACAATTTATTTTTTTTTAAATCGCGAAATTCGCGAAATTTAAGTGACGCGAAAATTAAGTGGAAATGACTATTCTCGATGTAAAACATATATATTCAACTCTCAGTAAATAAATAAATAAATAAAATAAATAGTTGAATAAACTAGACGATAAATATATATAAATAATATAACCGATAACTCTCTGATATAGGCCGTATTATAAGTATACAAAGCTATCATGAGACACAAATAGGAAGATGTTATTATCCAAGGAGACACCAGAGCCAAGAGTTGTCTTTTAGTCATCACGCAAGCTCGCTGTATTAAACAAAAGACCAGTTAAGAAGCTATTTAACACTATACAGCAAAACATCATAAACTTATCCTTTTGGTCGCTTATAAACCAGTCCAAAGCTTTGCTGTGCAAGTGCATTTATCGTGAAGAATTCTAAATTGCTTGGCGTCCATGTTGTTTGTAGTAACATGGTTACACAGCCTCGTTTTCATGTCCCAATCACGACGTATACGATAGATAATAGAAAACGTAAACCTAGACATATGCTACACAGGTAGCCCAAGAAATGAGCCCATTTTATAACTCGATCGGGTTACGTCCATTCGGCGTTTCATAGGTGAGTATAATATAATGAATGTGCGCATGCTGAGAGGATATATCTACCTAAAGAAGCAGAGAATGGAGGCCTATTACATAGTAATGCCGACCTTGCAAGCTTTAAATGAAAACCTTTCATAGTTTTTGATTTCTGAATAAATAGTTCAGTAATTCGAACATCTAGGTCATGTTGAATCAGCATGTTGTACTTCTGTTTAATTTTCGATATAATCTAACAGTTGTCCTCCTGCTCAACCAAGATATTTTTAGAAATGTTATAATACATATAGTAGTATATTTCCACTTCCTACAATATACATGAATACACAATGAGATATGGGAAGGACGGAAAAGGCTCACTGTCCACGGTAGTGGACAGCGGTATATCCATGTGTACCGTAGTTTGCCACGTCATGTCGGGGGCTGGGTGGGTGTGTAGTCTCAAAGTGCTCTTTCCGTGGTTTGGACGAGAGTGAACAAAGCGGGCGGTTCCCGGTAATATATACAACGCGGGGGATTGTGGGATACTCATTGTTATGTAAATTTCAAGCTATATTTTCGGTAGTGAAAATAGCCCTGTGATTACCATAAGAACAATGGCTATTATTAAACGTGTAACGTCAATTGCGAGGTTTTAATCCCCTGTGGGAAAAGAAAACTTAGATTCTATGAACACAATTAGCCTGTAAAGCTCTCTATTGAAACCATGTAATTGCATAACAAGTGATGTAATTTGCAGCGCATCCTAGCGTGTCGGTGCGCTTGGAAATGATAATAATAATGAGAGATAGAGAGAAAATAAACAAGTATACACTTTTGTCTTGCTAGACTATGTTAAATATATTTGCTGGCCTCGCCTGGCCCGTATTCCACAAATCAGTCTCTCCTGGACTTTAAAATTTCCTGGCCTCGCCTGGGCCGTATTCCACAAGATACTTTATTCTGGACTGTTAAATTTCTGGCCTCGCCTTGGCCGTATTCCACAAGTCAGTCTCTCCTGGACTGTTAAATTTCTGGCCTATTTCACTTTGTAAATGTCACATTTCAGTTACCTTAGTTGTTGGTCTGCTTGTCCGAGCGTCGCTTCGGGTCTCGGTGGTACTTTGCCTGCGGGAGGTTGGTTCGACATGACGTGGATTTTGAAAATGGTTGACAGTCTCGAAATGATCTTTCCGTGGTTTGGACGAGAGTGAACAAAACGGGCGGTTCCCGGTAATATATACAACGCGGGGGATTGTGGGATACTCATTGTTATGTAAATTTCAAGCTATATTTTCGGTAGTGAAAATAGCCAGGCAAAATTACTAGTAATACAACATTCAAAAAATCGAATTCTTTCGAAATCATTTTGTAGGGTTTTTAAAATTCGTTTAATATCAGCAATCTTTCTTCGAACATCTTCATACAATTGGAAAATTCGTTTACGCGCACTCGTGTATGTGATCTTACGATCGTGTTTTCTAAAGATCGAACTCCTGATCATTCATACGTTTGTGCGAGTGAACTCATTCTTCCGTACGAACACATTCTTCCCGTATTCAGGAGTAAGTAAACTTCTTTACTGGGATTTTCAACTCTGTATAACAGAACCTAGTGGTAGCGAATACCTTTGTAAACATCAGGTCAAGGAAAAAAGCGACCGTTTTCAGAGGGAACGAGTTAAAAACTCGCCATTTATTTGCGATTTTCATATTAATGCTACGAACCCATTAGTCAAGTAAATAGTAACGACACAATTTATGTGGTAATTGGGCATGGGAATTAAGCACTCCATTTGCATGCCTGCAAGCATACTGGTCAAAGAGCATGGCATACTGGTCAAAGAGCATGGCAAAGAGTAATCCTCTCTCTAAAGTGGTAATCCCTTAGGCCGCTGGCTAAGGGAGGTCATAATCCTCTCTCTAAGGGTCATAGTCCCTTAGGCCAGGTAGCCATAATTCCCACAGTTCCCATGGCAACATAATTTCCAACTAAATAGAACACCATGAGTCTATGGGTCAAAGCTTGACCAGTATGGGAGCACTTAAACCCAACCCTTGCTTTATTAAACAAATGTAAAATAGTTATTACTTAATTATGAAACCTTTAAACCACCTAATAGTTCAAGCTCAAGTTCATCAAAGTTCATGTCCCTACTGTTTATACAACAGATCTTTTCTAGTTAATAACTGAAACAATATATTAATTATGTACAAATGCCTTACAGTATAAATGGTTTCCAATAACATATAATCAAGACAAAGGGAGGGTGGGTGGGAAATTTGTTTCTAGCCAAGTTGAACTAGAATGACTGATGTTAACCCAGGCTTTTTTTTTTTTTACACACACATAGGTTGGCAGGCATGGTTACAGTGAGGACACTCCAACCGGGACCACTTTAGATGAATTGATAATCAACCAATCATATTGCAGCTTTCAGTTCAATAATGTTATGAGCGTGAGAACACTATAATTTGATTCGCTTATGCTATTATCAGTTCAATCTCTGTCTGGTTCAAATGTGTTTTGATTGGACGGTTTTGTCGAAGTGGTCCCGGTTGGAGTATCCGCACTGTAATAGAGCTGTGATTGGACTACGTAATTGGGTGCACGTGAATACATTGTGTATCTAGGTGACCTTTGTACCCGTCTTTGTCGTGATAGTATTTCATAACACATGGAACCTATTAAGCTAATGGTTGAATCATTAACTGTAAATTATATTCTATAAATTGGCTTTAAATGATCGAAGCACATGATCTTCACGTGATCTTTCCCTGTCAAACTAACGACAACATCAATCACCGTAAATCATAACACAAACACAAACAACCACAAGGTCTGGTGATGACAGAGATCTGATATGATTAGAGGTAATTAGCGTTGCCATGGTGTCAAGGCCGCAATGAAGCTCCGGGTACTATTGCGCAATTTGTTCATTTTGTCGAGCAGGAATCAGAAATCACAGGTAGCCCAGTAATAACCAATGTTATTGGTAATTGGAACCATAATGGTTTTGGTTATTTTTACTACCCAAATATAATTGATTAAAATAACCATTTCGAATGGTTACAACCATTTCTTTTGGTTGTTTTAACCAGGCAGTTTTTATAGTGCATCATTCACTTTCTCTGGAACATTGGTAAGAATTCCAACTAAATAACAAAAATCAGGGCAACGTTCTTGAAATTAGGTGCATATTGCTATATAATTTAGCAATAGAAGCCAGTTCCTATGACTCTACCGGTGAAATAGAGTACGCGGGATGTTGGGAGAAACACGAGAAAAGTTATAAAATCACGAGCTGAAAGCGAGTGATTTTATAACTTTTTCGAGTGTTTCTAACAACATCCCAAGTGTACAACGTTTTCAAGTTAAAAAGAACAAAGACCACATCTACAAGATTGCTTAGGCTGCTGAAAGTATGTATTTATTTACTTTTAATCAAACGTTTGCAGGTTTAAAGTTGATCAGTTTTTGTTTTCATTTTGACGAGACAATTGAAAGATAATTGTACATCTGCCTTTTTGTCTTTGTTCACATTGCGTGTTTTCAAACGTGGTTTATTTATAAGAATAAAAAACAAGAAAACACATTTATAATTCTGTACTTGATTGTGTGTTTGTTTGTTTTTATAAAACAAAATATAATATTTTGCCGTCGATAAATTCAACATGTATTTGTTCAAGATTAATCAAGTTCAATTGCAAAAAAATCTCACTTCTTCACTATGAAATTATCTTAAAAATTATCTTCATATTTCATCGCCAGAAAAACCGAACGGTCATGCGCATTAGTAACGCGACACTTAGAAAAAAAATCGACAGGCTTATGCTCTCAAGTTAACAGAGAATGTAGGGAACCAGAATTTCCTATCCTTGATAACTCGGCAACCGCGTCATTAAAACAACTTTTCCCCCTCTAGGTTGATTAACCTAATTACATGCTATAATAAAAACACAGAAACAACGCCAAAACGTTAAAATGTGTGTCGGTTTTACAACTTATAACTTTGTATGGTTTCCAGCCCTCATTCCTTTGTCAAATGACCGATTTGCTCAAAATTACTCTATTATTACGGTCTCAAGCTAAGGGCCAATATGTTTATTGTCTGTTTTCCCCCTCTGGTTTGATTCATTGGTCATATGTTAATATGGTCTTCCTATTTTCAAATGAATCGGCCACAAACTCATGTCGGTTTTAGACAATTTGTTTCGGTATTATTCAGGCTTCAAGACATTGGCAATGTTTTGTTGACGTGCGTTCTTTGTTTCAGCCATCACAATAGAGCTTAATTATAAGCTAATTAATTAATTGTATTTGAATCGCGATAATTACATAGGTGATAAATTCATTGTATTTTTGTAACAAATATTGAAAAGAGAAAACCCCTACAGTCACGTGATATCATAGTCCAGTCATAAGCGGTCAAAAACAATTGTTTTATTGACATGACATGAACTCATAAATAATTAGCTCCACCCACAATGGTTCGGAATTTCTAGCGACGTCAAGGATAAACTGAAGTAAAAATTATTGTCACTTTGAAACGCTGTTTTCCTTTTGTTTTTGTTTGCTTTGATCAAATTCAACGTTTGACTTCCAACTTTACAGTTTGTCTAAAGGCGGCGTATTTTCAAAACCATGTCTATGATTTTTGTCGCGTTTGCATGTCATTGCACCGTAGGCTTTAGGGTTTTATAGGTTAACAGAAAGGTCATAAGATGGAAAGCCTTTTTACATTTTAATAACCGTTTTTAGTAAATGTAGTAGCTTACAGAAATAGTCTTATTAAAACTGTGAGCTCAGTGTCAATCAAAAACCATGTCTCTACCGGTGAAATAGAGCATAGCTTTTTTGAGTGAATCAACCAATCAGAGCTTACGTACTATCTAAGCTATATTATAAAGGATTATATAGTGCTTTCAGTTGTTTGATTATTTCACAATAGTTACAACTGAAATAAATTATTAATGACTACAATCTGCATGCAAAACTAATCTGAATCTGTCAGAGTGAGAAATATGCTGACAGTACACGATCTTTACTACTTGGTTACATTAATAGTAATTCTTTGTTTATTAAACTATAGCTACTTACCATAATAAAATTGTATACATTTAATTAATGGATCATTGTTTGTTTCAAAAAAAAAGAACATACACGCTAAGACCGCAAAGATGTATGGGTAGGTGGTAAATCAGTCTTTATGTGTAGTCAGACAACATGTTTGGATGTTTGTCCAAACCATTTCACTCTCTAATTCTTAACTCTACGCATATTAAGGTATCAGGGGACCTTCGCGACCGATGTTCATTAACTCCTCATAGCACGCTAACTACTAAAGTAATCCCTATAAAAGTATACATTTTCTTAATGCTGAATAAATGGAGATTGCAACTATGTGATTTGTTTTGAAGAAATACGGCTCGATTTTTTTAGTGGGTATCTTATGATTTTTGACCGCTCATTTTTAAGAAGTCCCAGGAACACCGGATTTCAACCGATTTCGTTCCAGCTTTGCACAATTGATGATTAATACCTCAAGTCTACAACCGTGCCTCATTTTTTTTGATATCTTGTCGCATTTTGAAGTTATTGTAAGATTTCTATAAAAAAAGCTAAAAATAGCTATTTTTATAGAAATCGTACAATAACTTAAAAATAATAAGATACCCACTAAAACAAAATCGAGCCGTAATTCTTCAAAACAAATCACATAGTTGCAATCTCCATTTATTCAGCTTTAAGAAAATGTATCCTTTTATAGGGATTACTTTAGTAGTTAGCGTGCTATGAGGAGTTAATGAACATCGGTCGCGAAGGTCCCCTGATACCTTAAGGTATCATTTGATGAATTGAACGTCTTCCCAGGTCGTATCCTTTCGATCTTAGCATCTATGTTTTATGGTCGAGATTCTTATAATCGAGTGTATGTATGATAGTTTACTGTCATAACTACTGTTTTCAGTACTTACGACTTACAAAGTCTAATTATAACGGTTTGAAAGTTTAACCTTATGTACTTTCATTTGTGCTGTTATGGCAAGTATATTGATATATATTTCAACATATTTCAAAAATCCTTGTCGCATTCTGGCAAAGCAAGAGTCTACAGGCTGAAGCCTTGTTGTTTGGGTAGTAAATGAAATAAATGTTTCTTGATAAAACGTGTCATAAATGAACACATTATGTTGACATTACCGGCATCCTTTGCATCGGATGCGACAACGATTTTAGAAATGGGTGCGTATTTAGAGCAGATGCTCATCATTTCGTATTTCTTACAAACCTATTGTTTGGTATAAATGATAGTAGTAAGAAAAGTGGATTCCAATACATATTTGTGTTGTGTAGAATCATACAATTAATCAATTAATTAAAATCGCTTTATTAAGTATTTAAATTATTCATTATAAGTTTAAATATCATTGATTTGAAAAGTGATTGTATTTTATTTTTATTGATTTATTTAAAGATTGTGCTGAAATAAAACAGCTAACAGTTTATGAATTCTGTGAAACTACCTTTTAGGAAGTTAACAGAAAAAAAGTAAAGCAAAAAAAAAAAATAATAATAATAATAATGAAAGAAAATTTGACAAAAAATTGAGAACAGAAAACAAATAACCACAAGCTGCAAGAACACTTAGTACAGAAACATATTGATATAAAATACTGTACTAATGGTGCTAAAAAATTAATATTAATTGATGATTTTACAAAATAGTCGAAAACAAATCAAGCTAAAATAAAAAAATTACTTTATATTCTATATCATGTATGCTTTTTACATTAATTCTTGGATATTTTAATTGTTTCTAGTGCAGAAACATGAGCGACAGTCTATAAAATCAGACTTATAATAGTTAACACTAGGTGTATTGATTTATAATTGTAAATTATAGGTGATATTTGTAGGTGTATTTAAAGTGATATAATGAATGCTATTCACGAAGGCTATATCTAATTTATGAAATGCTGATGAAATTGATAGTACTATACACTGTGCAATTGATTTCTTGATTATTATTGTCTTAGAGACTAACATTTTATATTGACCTATTGATAATACATTTAAAATGTATTTTATCTATACAAAATTGAATTTAAATGCATTTAGAATTACCATGCATTGGTGTAGTGATTATATTTAAAATAATGATTATTAAAAATGATAAATTGGTATACATCAACAAGTGATTGTAGTTCTAAATATATGAAGTTGTTTTCGTCCTGAGTCTTATCTGTCCTTAGTAAATGATTACATGGTGCTATACATATTGTCCACAATTATAGCGAGCAAACAGAACTATTTGAATAATTGAACAAAACAATTCGCCATTAAGAATGGCTGTATTTGGCCGTATGAAAAGTTACATTTTTACTCAAACAATTGCTTCAGACACCAATTGTCCAAAATGAAAGCAAAAAGCTGCAGACCGCAAACGACTTTGAGAATATCCTTGTTTATCCAAACTTTATTCGTAGTATCCTCAAGCTGAATGAAACTGAACCATGAACTCCTTTAACAAAATGTATGAGGATGACTAAAGTTTACAAGGAGAAATCCCACTATCCTCCGCTGTTCGCCCTGCAGCTGTTTGATTCATTAAGGACAACATGTATTGAAATTGCTGTAATTGTATGTGCTACATATACCTTGTATATACTAACGAATGACTTATGGATGGTCACGTGGTCAGTAAGTTGGTTAGCATTACATGCTCACATTTGTCAATGTCGTGTGATCTCGGTCTTTTGTTGATTGCCAGTCAGCTGGATAAAAAGAGATTCACACATAATGTTAATCATATAAATACAAATAATTAATACATGCTTGTTAGTAGAAGAATCAGCATCCTTGGAAACCAGGGATAATTTGTCTGTTTGGTGAATAAAACAACGTATAATGTATGAAATCCAATGTATGGAATTTGCATACGTTTTGTGTTTGTATGATTTATGGATTGTTTCATAAAAGCTGTATTAAACTTTTGTGAAACAAGCCCAGGAATTGAGTTCAATTACTCGTTTCTTGTCCCCCAGAATATAGAAAGGAACAAAAACAAATGACCCCGGGTTCCCAAAGATGATGACAAGTGCAGTTATAAATCATGCAGAGATGATAGATAGTTTCATACATGGATCCTTTGTTGCAGTTGATGATCACACATCGTAAAAATAAAAATACCAGGCAAAAAATTGAATTGAAACGCGAGAGGCTCCATGTTTTTTAGTAGTTTGTAAATGTAAAACAATACAGGTAGCACTCAGTAGCTTATCACTAAAAACACATTGTACTTTAACGTTGGATACTGTTGATTATTGATGTTATTGTATCGACTTTGACTATAGTCCCTTTCAAAGTTTTCTGCGCCATTTTACTGTGCGACTCGCCGTACCTTAGTCACTTACAAAAACTTTTGACAGTATTTACATTTTTCCATCTCAATGGGCCAATCAGGTACAAGTTTATATCGACAGGCGGAGTTTATATCGAAATATAGGCAGAAACTTTGATGTCTGTCGGTAATTGGTCCGATTGCAATAAAAAGATGTCAAAATAATGCCAAAAATTCATCAAACGTTTTTGTAAGTCACTACAAATGTCAAATAAACAACAACAAAAGCAAGAGCAGCAGCAGCAATAACAACAGCAGAATAATAAAACACACAGCGACTAGAACAGCAGCAGCAGCAGCATCATCATCATCAAAACAACAACAACAATAACAGCAATACAAAAATCAAACCGGGATTAGTAATTCGCTGGTCGTGACGCAACGATTTTGGCTGTAATAGAATGTTTCTTGGTTGACTGTCAAGCCAATGTCAAATAAACAACAACAAAAGCAAGAGCAGCAGCAATAACAGTAGAATAATAAAACCCGCAGCGACTAGAACAGCAACAGCGGCACAATCAAAACAACAACAACAATATACAAATCAAACCGGGATTTGTAATTCGCTGCATGGTCGTGATGCAACGGTTCTGGCTGTAATAGAATGTTTCTTGGTTGACTGTCAAGCCAATGTCAAATAAACAACAACAACAAAAGCAAGAGCAGCAGATATAACAACAGCAGAATAATAAAACCCACAGCGACTAGAACAGCAGCAGCAGCATCATCATCAAAACAACAACAACAATAACAGCAATACAAAAATCAAACCGAAATTAGTAATTCGCTGGTCGCAATGCAACGATTTTAGCTGTAATAGAATGTTTCTTGGTTGACTGTCAAGCCAATGTCATTTAAATGTTCGATTCAATGGCTCTCATGAAATAATGTAAAAGACGAGGAGATGGGGTTATGGAAATCAGCGATGATGGCACACAATAACATGCAATGCGATTAACTTACTGTTTAACAGCTTTACCTCGCTACAACTATAACAGTCCTAAACACTAACATTTCCTATAATGATAACAAAAAATATACAGTGTTGTTAATAGTCTTTTTTTGTTTAACACTGTATCTGGACTAGGCCATTTGAAGAAACCGATAGAACAAACGTACAAACAAACAAAGAAACAAACATAGAGACTGACAGACAGACAGACAGACAGATCAACAAACAGACAAACAGACATACATTCAGACAGACAAACAGATCAACAAACAGATCAACAAACAGATCAACAAACAGACAGACAGACAGAAACAAAAACATAAAAAAACAGTTAACAATTAAACAAAAAAACAGAAACAAAAAAGAACAGAACATGAAACATAAAACATAACAAATCAAAACATAACAAAACTTTCCAAAGGAAAAGTCTAGAGACAAATATGGCCCAGAAACATACTCATTCAGAAAAAAATACAGAAACGACATATTTTAATAGAATTCGAATCAAAATATTTAAAATGAAGAGAACCTTCTGGGATATTTTAAAAATTCTCAGAATCACAAATCCCTTTGGCTCTAATCAAATTTGGCTGGAGTGCTTGGGATATTAGGTATGTGAGCATAGTTCATACTAGTTTACTTCGTGAAATTTTACTATTTTTCGAACGACTTTTATCATTCATAACTTGGTTTATATTACTAACATTTTTGTCTACAAATTTATATCGAAAATAGAATTTTCATTTCAAATTTACAAAATTTTAAAAATTTAAACACAGCGAAAGCAATAAAAACACACCAGAACGTTTTGATTTTCTTGAGATGTCATTACTGATCAAGATGGTACAGAGCGAGTTAGTATTATTTCAAGTATAGATAGATAGATGGATCAATTTATTTATACTCGAGGAGTACAATGAACCAGTGCTTAGAAATACGTTTTGGCATTGTGTTTGAAAGTAATTTGAAAATGTTTTTTTGTAAATTTACCTGCCTTAATATATATCCAAAGTACAGAATACGTCAGTTTTAGGTTGAAATACTTTAATTAAAAGGACAAAAACCATATTCATCTTGAAAAAAGGAACTAATTCCTAGTAATAAAGTCAAATTGAGAAATCCTAGAAGCAACAGAATAAGGACACGATACTTGGATTAGTGGATGGAAATATACTACATTTTTCCATTTGGTATTTTATAGATGTCTGAAAAAATCTTAACATGGAACAATTTAAAATATTTTGAAACGCGTTAGGCATAATGGCATAAACATGTTTCAGTATAATAGTAATGACACCTAAAGAATGTTGAAACATTGAGATGTATCCTTCTTAACTTCGCTGCGTTTTTCTATTGAAAGATTTGATCTTGCCATTTATAATCTCGACTATAACTAGAATCATATTTATTAAATTTTGTTTATTATTAATGAGAGTTTTCATTAAGCATTATTTAAAAAATCAATTCTCTTTTTCAATCATATAAAACTAATTTTTGATCTAAAAAAAATTCAAAACTAAATTCATTCGAAGTTATTTTCAATTTATAAGATTCTATAAAACGTATTTAAGATCGATATTCGATATTACTAGATATTAAATATCATGCATTTAAAAAAATCAATTATTGGTTCAATCATAAAAAACTAATTTTTGATTTGCATTTAATTCAAAACTAAATTCATTCGAAGCTATTTTCAATTTATAAGACTCTATAAAACGTATTTTTAAAATATTGATATCCGTAATTATTAGATATTATATATCATGCTTCGATCAATTCTTATATTATTTAATTTCATTAGATCATATTTAATTTAAGGTGATTTAAAGTTTGTTTATCCTATCTATCTAATATATTTTTAAATTTAATTCGTGAAAAAATATCTAAGAAAATTTACTGGTTTGGTGAGGTTTATTTTTTAACATTGTACAACATGCAGTGAAGTTTAAGCAGCATTTAGAAGTTTAAGTTTAAACTATGTATTGCATTAAGTCACTCCTAGTTGACAACATATGAAAGATACCAACAAGCAAGTTGCACACATCAAACATTCATTTTAGCTCCACAGCCTATGTAAACAAAGTTGACTGACATTTTGCTGCACAAGGTTCCATTGCAAAAATAGCATTCCAAGACCAAAGTGCATTCTAGATCAGTTGTTTCTTAAACGTTGAAACTTTTGATCAGGGATCAAGGTTCCAAACGCTCGGCATGTGCTTGTTTGTATAAAGAAATTAGTACCGTTTTTTGGTAAGTACAAATACTGACGTAGGAAAAAGATTCTGAGAAATCAAAGTGGGGACTGTAGGCACGTGCGTCTGGTTGCCAGTCGTATCGATATATGTGTGTTTTTTTATATATATTTACAAGAGAGCAATGAGTGCGTTTTGGTATTGGAATACGTCAAACGAAGACACAGCAAATGCACTTGAACTCTTGACTATCAAATAAATACTATCAAATAGTACCTATATAGTGATCAACAGTTGCTATCACTCAATTTATGCATAAAGAGTGACCAATTGTATTGGCTGAGTGATAGCTAAATCATTAAATAGCTATTACTTGTTAGTATTTATTTGATTTGATTTTCAATGGTTCAACTGCATTTGCTCTAGAAACCTATATTTAAAAAGAAATAAACTATAGGGTAGTCCTGTCAGTGGTTTATGGTTCTGCTTCCAGCAGGAGCACTGTAAGATTATGCAACGAAACGACGGTCAACAATATTTGAAAAAGGTATCATCCACATTGTTGTCACCAGGAGTAACGTGATTTAATCCAGCATGCCACAATGAAAGGGGGAAACTCACAGTTTGGTGAATGTCTCTTCTGACTCCTTACCATATTGAGTTGCTGAGGAAGAGGTACCTTTCGTTTCGATGTTAATTTGGCTTCCTGAAGCATTGTCATTTTTGACGGCGTTGTCTACTAATTAGATAAAATCGAATTATTTTCTGGGCCAGGCTGTTTAAAGGTTGATTACACGTTTTCATGATAACCGATCACGAAATAAGCAGTCGTTTGGTGACTCTTCTTTCTTCTTCTTTTGTGATCGGTTATATTAATATCAATATTATCATATTATTTATTATTTATTAAAATTATTTATTATTTATTATATATTTATTATTTAGTTATATTTATATTAATATTATCATATTATTTCGTGATCGGTTATCATGAAAACATAACCGTATTTCTGTAACGCAGTATACATTCATACCAGAGTAGGGTATCGGATTGCGATCCCATTACAAACATCTTTACCTCCATTTTGAATTAGTTGGTACTGACAACTTACCAGTTTGAGATGTAGATGTAGAGCCATCTTGGTTTTTGTCTTTAGCTTGTTCCTCTGCTTTACTTTCTTTCTCGGCATTCTCTGAAATGTTCAATATCAAATTATTTATTTAAATATTCAACTTGTTAAAAATGCTCTAACCACTGAAGGTAAGATGCTCTAACCACTGAAGGTAAGATGCTCTAACCACTGAAGGTAAGATGCTCTAACTACTGAAGGTAAGATGCTCTAACCACTGAAGGTAAGATGCTCTAACCACTGAAGGTAAGATGCTCTAACCACTCAAGGTAAGATGCTCTAACCACTCAAGGTAAGATGCTCGAACCACTGAAGGTAAGATGCTCGTACGCATCTCGTAAGATATCAGCCCGTAATACCCAAGAAAATATCTAATAAGTGGTATTTATAATTAAGCAAATGTATAACCAAGTGCTAAATCTCTGAAGTAGTCGTGATTGCACTTTTTGAATGTTGACGCGCATATGCATTACGGCGCTTTTGTTGCTAGATGGTTTACAAGGTAGGCATGAGTGTGGTTAGTGAATGTCTAAGATAGCTGATGGTTGTACTATGAGACTCAATACTCTAGACCTGTCCGCCTAAATATCTGATACACTATATCCAGTAGAATATTACGGTATCATGGAAGCTTGATGGTTTTACTAGACAAAATGGGCTATCGCATTGCTATGTACGTTTTGACCCAATTCAAAACCTCTGGGAATATAAACTTTTGATATCGTAAAACATAATTAGACAAAGAATCTTATTCCTAAAATATTTGAATTGGGTCTAAACGTACATAGCAACGCGTTAGCCGATTTTGTCTATGCAATGAAAAAAATATTTTTATTTCTGACCTGGGTTTTTCTCATTCTTGTTGGAATTATCGGCACTCTCGTTTTCTTTAGGTGTTTCGCTGGATCGAATCACCCCGGTGATTGTAGCATAATCGCTTTCATATTTTTCAGGTTGATTACCACTTGACGGCACATGTGCAAGCTGAGCATCTCCACTTTGATTGTCACCTCTAACATGAGATAAATCTGCGTACACAACTTCTTCTGCTGGATTCTTCGTTTCCTGGAGCAAAAAAAAAAAAAAAAATGCAATCTAATAATTAGAAAAAAACAAACGACCGAACAAACAAACAAAACAGGCATGCAAACAAAACATACATACACACAAACAAACAAAAAGACAAACAAAGAATTAAATCCAAAGACAAACAAACAGATATACAAACATATAAACGACAAATAAATATTGCCAGACAGGAAGAAAGCAGATAAACACACAAACGGAAAGAAAGAAAATATTTCAGCCCGTATCAGAGACCTTCACGTGAAAGAGTATGTAATTCTGCAAAAAGTCTATTCAAGTCAAATCGATTTTCTGCGCCAAAATGCTCAATTTTTAGTAAGAAAGTACGGTGTACACAAATATAGCGGACAAAATTACAAATGTCAAATTCAATGTAACTCCATCTAAATCGCTTTATAGAAAAAACTTGCAAAAGCCAAAACAGATGCAATTTGTGGCAAATTTATACGTTTTTACGCTGTACGGCTCTAGAAAACGCGTTACAATATTGCGTGACAGCAATTTCGCTTCCAATATCATCAGTCACGAAAACGAAAAAAAAAAAACAGTAAGAAAATATATCGAGAATAAACAGATAGACAAAAAAGTCAAATCATTTTTTTTGCTGCCAAGATATATATATGAACTAGAAAGAACACCAATATAACGGACAAGTCCCAACGTCAATTTACAATGTATTCATCTAAATCGCTTACAGATAAAAAGGTTTACCAAGTATTTGTTTTTCTTTAGGGCTCTATACGAAACAACGAAAACCAACAATTCGATGAGGACACATGACAATCGAGAACGAAAAAAAAACAAAAAACAATAAGAACAAACAAACAAACAAACAAAACAAATAACAATGAGAACATTAACGTTTTTGGCTACGATACCTTAGATTTATCCACTTGTGCATTGACGTCACCGTTTCCTGCGTTGTTATTGCCATTAGCACCAGGGCCGTGCTTAGCATATGTCGAGGGAGAAGGTGATGATCCTTTGTTGTCCATTCCCTCCATAGGTCTGTTAAAAAGAATCATGGAGAATTACGGGCCCCATTCGATCGATTATATATTTTCAGTACAACAATGTATTGGGATAATAAGGAATCACAGAAGACGTAACCGGCAAACACTCGCCGTGGCTCTAGCTGAATGGCTCAATCCAGCAAAAGTTATCAACTTTATGGCCTTTCACAAATTCGCACCAGTTATCACGAAACAAATGATTCAAGTAGAGGTTTAAGCATGAGCGATAGGATACATGAAGTTCGTGAACGAAGACATTATTTGCTTTAAAACTAATATAGAACATATAAAAAGTATGAATAAATGAACTACTTACATGTTGCTTGACTCTATTCCTTCGAAATCCCTCGAGTTGTATTTTAAATATGGCGGCTTCAATACTGATTTAATTTTATACAGGCCTAGTCTCTCACGGACTATAAGAAGCTTATTACGTCATACATTCGCCCCTCGAAGCTATAACTACACTGGGTAGGAAGTCTTAACTCGGCTTTCGTGCTATGCTGTAAGAAATCTGCCATGCAATCTTCCATATAAGGCAATGTGCCATGCAATGTTCTAGGGTGGGGTAAATTCAAAATTTGTTCTGAGTTAAGGTACGTTCTAGGGTAGGGTAAGGCACAAGTTTTCAATGACCACGGGATTATAATACAAAATTTTAGTGTAGCAAGAGCCATCGCCAAGAACTATGCACTCAAAATAGTTTATGGTTTTTACATTTATATTTTTTATATTATTTTACTTTGAGAACTGCACATTTAATAGTATGTCTTTTTTTAACAATTTTATATTAAAGAAAAATACCTGAGATGAAAAATATGTTTTTCCAGATAACGTACTACAGAAGGCAAATTCGTTTTACGAAATAATTCAATAGAGTGAGAAATTCTTGCTTCTAATTATAAGACCTATAAGAAAAGAATGATATCTGAGGCATTGTTCATAGAAGACACTAAACAAAGCCTGGATCTGATGACGGAACAATCAGTGCCTCTCACTCTTGATTAGTTTGTACAAAATTTGCATTCTGTACATTCGTAGCTAGGTGATGACTATAATACATAACCAGAAAAACAAATATCATTATTAATCATGATTCACCTTCTCGTAACGTATTTCCCTTTACAACACATTTCTGTGCACATTTTGTAACAGCAAAAAAATAATTTTCCTATACTAGCTTCACCCGAATGAATTTAATCATTCTTTGAGAGCATTTTACCTATTCTTTTAGCATATTTGTTGTTAACAGAGCCGGGAACAGCAGCGGAAGTATCACACAAAAACTTTAGTCCTCCCCTGTAAAAATTACAACCCCCCCCCTCAAGAAAGTAGTTTGCTGTCAATTTATGACCATTCGGGGATAAGAGAGTCGTAATTTTTGTCTTACAAGCATGGTACGAAAGCCTTAACAATAGCCTTTTGTTATAAGAGCTGTGTGATTGGATGTATCATAGCAACCTTGATGGACTTCCTACCCAGTGTAGTTATAGCTTCGAGGGGCGAATGTATGACGTAATAAGCTTCTTATAGTCCGTGAGAGACTAGGCCTGTATAAAATTAAATCAGTATTGAAGCCGCCATATATAAAATACAACTCGAGGGATTTCGAAGGAATAGAGTCAAGCAACAGGTAAGTAGTTCATTTATTCATACTTTTTATATGTTCTATATTAGTTTTAAAGCAAATAATGTCTTCGTTCACGAACTTCATGTATCCTATCGCTCATGGTTTAAGTGGACAAATCTATACATTCATTGTATTTTATCCAATCCAGACTCAACTTGAATCTAGTTTTTTTTAATGATAAGTGAAGCGAGATCGATTCGGGATTAATCGACAAATTAACGTAATAAAATATGGTAAACAAATATGACAGAAGTACCATTGCATATGAACCAGTTTAGTAAATGTAATTGTAAATGTAAACTTTATTTAAACACGATCAATGTTTAAAGCTGTACAGCATTTGGGGTCGTTTGTCAAACGAATGTTGCTAGCGAATGTCGTAGGTTAGGACAGCGATGTGTCGATATCCATTGCTTGTGTTCATTACCGGTCTGGGCCAATTGCGGTTGGGAGACTAGGTTCAAGTGATCTGATTGGCTAAATTGACCGATTTCATTATGCGATAGAGTAGACAAGATTATTATTATCATCGTCAAAAGAAAAATAAAGCAAAATGTTTTAAACTTAATATAATAGTATTTTGAAGTAATATTTAATGTTATGTGACACATGACACGTCAGAATTAAGTGATTTGAAGTAGTACTTATGCTCTTTTGAGTCGACCTAAAGATACGTAAAGCTGGTCAGCCAAGCTTTTTATGCAGCTTAAAAGCCGGCATGAAGGACATTCAAAATAGTCAGTTACAGTTTCGATGCGTAAAGTTAGCGTAATGGTTGCTCAAAACTGTAGGTACAACTAAATTTTGACTTAATCTAGATCAAACAACACAATTAAAATACTTACACTGTATTTCCACCTTCTTCAGCGAGCGTATCTAAAATTTATCAAAAGAATGTATAAGATGTCATTAAGAGAACTTATAAAAAAAAAATAACTTAGGGAAGGGTCATTAGGAAGGGAGGAAATCAGTACAAGAAATAAAGTATGAATGAAAGGAAAGACTGATCATTTGAGTGAGGATTTAACTAAGTATTAACGAACCAGCGATATCTACATGCGCATAGTATGAATGAGATTCTAGCTTTGCTTTCGGCTAGAATTTTATTGTGTCTCGCCGTGCCTTGACCGCGTTCGTGACATGAACTTTTCATAGTCATAAGAAATCTGCTCTAAGTAAGTAAGTAAGTAAGTAAATAGGGAAGTAGGTATGTAAGTAAAAAAGTAAGAAGCCGGAAAGAAAGAAAGTAATTGAGGGCATGCAATAGTAAGTAAATATGTAAGACAACAAGGGAAGGATGGAATCAAAATAATAATAGAATAGAATACTAACGTTCTTCATTTTTGGAATCTCTTCTTTTCTTACAGTAACAGCAATAAACCAACAGAATGACAAGTATTAGCAGCAACGCACAGCCTACAGCAATACCGATTATAGCTGCTTCGGGGAAGGGAGTTGACGTGGTGATTGGTTTGGGTGTGTTTGTTGTTGTTATTATTGGTTTCCCTGCTGTTGTTGGTGGAACGTACGGTCCTGAAATAACAACGATATCATGGTCACAGGAAGGAATTATACAAATACATTGTACAGATAGGAAAAGTGATATTAATCTTCCCAGGTAACGTAATTATCAACACTATCATCCACATCGCCAACGCCGCCACCATATTACCACAACCATCACCTTTTAGCTTTATTCAAGAGAGGATAAATAAGAGAGCGAAACTCCTATGCTAGCCCGCGCGCCATGTAAATTCACATCCGAGCTATTTTTAGTAACACCAAAACACCTTAGCTTACCCCCGTGCGTAACAAAATTGCTTTGTAGATTCACAGTTTTTACTTCGGACCGAATTCAGTTTCTAGCTGCAAATTCGTAAATTTCTCGTACAAAAAAGGGGCAAAACACCGACAGCAATGTTATATGCATTTGAGAAACAGGGCCGAGTCACAAAAACTACTTGTAGATCGATATAAACTAGAAAAGTGTCATTGAAAGCTGTAAAAAGACTACCGACTGGCACAGCAGTTCGTTGTCACTGCCGTTTGATCGTGAGAGATTGCTTTTATAATATCTTGGACACCTTGGATAAGGGATTTTGAGAAAGTAAGTATTCCAGCTTTTATTCTTGTTATACTATAAAAAAACAAAATACATTGTTTTTGAATGTTCAAAGTCGTATACAAAGTTGGCGGCACTGATGTTTGACAGCACTTCAGCTTCGTAAACTCATCTTTCTCAACTATCTTCATACTTAAGGATTGATGAACTAAGGATCCCTGATTGATTATAATGATGGATCTTACCATGATGATACTACAGAGTACTACTATCTTCGTGGAAAGCAGAGAAACTGCAAGTTTACAATATTCGCCGAGATGAAAGTTTGCCGTGCAAAGTGAACAAAAAAATAACTTTTTCATTATTGTAGAGAGAGCTGAAGGTAAAAATCAGCTCGTATTTATCAATTTATTAAAACTTTATTTCTTTGTCAAGACTGATTTATATTTTTGATAGCCTTTTCTTTCGAAAAAACGCTTATTTTCATGAAAAGTTTTCAACAATTGTTTTGATCTACCAAGCAATTTTGTTACGTACGGGGGTAGGGTAAGGTGTTTTGGTGTTACTAAAAATAGCTCGGATGTGAATTTACATGGCGCGCGGGCTAGTATAGGAGTTTCGCTCTCTTATTTATCCTCTCTTGCTTTATTACAATTGTCATCGCCAAACACCATCACGATCACGATCACCACAACCACCACCACCACCATAATCATCACCATCACCACCATCATGCAATAGATACCACGTCGATATTTATCATCGATGAACTTTTTAATTTTTCTACAAAGCGTACTTTCCAAAGTTCCGGCATTAATTATCTTAACCATTGTCAGCTATGGCTTACTGGATAGGATATGTTAGCATCAACTGGTTATTCACTAGTACAAACCTGACTGAATGCTATCGATGGCAAATCCATCCACAGATCCATTATTCCGACTCAGTTCTTCCTTCAGTGGTGACAACGGATCGCTCACATTTGCGATAAGCGTGAGTGCAAAATTGACGATGACACTTCCTGGCCTGAAAATGAAATGATGAAAAAAGCGAAAAGACTGAAGTCAAGGTCAATCGAAGATTCGTTATTTTAGGTCTGTAGCTCATAATAGTCATTAATTGACTAATAAACTTTAAGCCAATAGTGCGGTCATTTTACCGCCATCTCTCCATCTGTGCTGAAGGACGGTATCTAAAGCTAACAAAAGGTACTCGAAAGGGAGAGAAGTCGAAACAAGTATGCGAGGCTATTCAGAATCGAACTCGGACCTAAAGCTTTTGTGAAAAGAAATGGAACACAACAATAATTTCACCATCCTACCTAATGTTTTAATAACTCGATATATGTGTGTTAAGAATAAAAATAAATGTTTTGAAAGAAAACGATGATATTTGCATCTGCACATAATTGCAATTAAAGTATTTTATGAACTTTAAATGCATACACTTATATCAAAGTAAGATTGACGGAGTGACTGACGAACGGGAAAAGTCGAGTGCACAACCGCAAGGAATCATGGTAAGCCATTAAACATTGCAAGCTGTTTTCTGGTTTGTTTAACACAACCTTCAAAATTCATAACCTCATATTCATTAAATGGGGTGGATATTGTACAATTATTATTTTTTCTGTCACCAAAGAGGTATTCATAAACAATAGTTCTTTTTGGTCATGCAATCGCAGCTTATGCACTTTTCAACGGTCACTCCGAGAACCTAATTTTAAAATAGACGCCATCTGGGCGATCACTCGGGCTTCAAATGAGACATGATGTCATTGTTGTTAGGAACGCCCGGGACCTGTCCCACCAATTTGAGGACCAAGACGACGATAAAAAAGAACCGTTTGCATTTTTAGACTCGGGCTTTTCCGTACACGGAAGCCCGAGTAATTAAGTGTACAAAATATAATATTTAGTAGTAGATAAGAAAATCACAAATTGAGTAGACTATTATGGTACTCACCAAAACCCCAGCACAGTTATCTTGGTCACGTACTTTTTGTTTCGGTAAATTCTTTTCAGCTGCAAATAAAGAGTAAAAAATTAAGAAATAAATAAAATCATAAAAAAACGATTAAAAAAATAAGTATACTCACAATATCTTCCCATTTCTTTTTGTATCGTGTGAAGTCCTCCGTTTTGCTGTCACCCAATGCCTGGCTCCATTTGCAAGACCTGCAACGACATCTGGACTCTTTTGTGGTTGCTTTCTCTGCAAGAAATGCAGCAATCATGTTACTCAAATAATTTTGATAAAGCTACCGCACTGATGATGATGACTACAAAAATAATTATTATCATAATGAAAACAACAATGACAAATAGCGATTCAGTTGCTATTATTATTGTTATTATTATTTCTCAGCCATGTGCTATCATAAATGTATCACAGTAGCGCAGGCGCCAATGAGATTTGTCTTAGAAAACAACTTCGTGGATCTTAATTCTATGATTATAAAAATTTCAATTTCAGTTAATTTACTCGATTATTGCCGGATTTCAAGCCGTTAGGGGCTGGGGCGAATTGTCTTACAATTTGTTAAACAAGATTTGATTTACATAATCAGAGAAACCTTGTCAAGCTTTACAAAATCTTGAAGTTTGGTGTTGATTGGTTTAATATTGTGTGAAATACAACCATTCAAAAACTTATGAAGAAATGTATGGAAAACCGGACAAGTTGTCCGGTTTTTGACATTTCCCATACATTTCTTTACAAACCTCAATAGCTGTATCTCATGCAATATTAAACCAATCATCACCAAACTTCAAGAAATTCAGTAAAGCTTAACAAGGTTTCTCTGATCATATAAATAAAATCTTGTTTGGCAAAGTATTAGGCGATTCGCTCCAGCCCCTATAACGGCTTGAACGCCGGCAATAATAATGATTTTGTTGATGATAATGATGATAATGATGATAATGACGATAATGATGATAATGATGATAATTACAAATAATATAAGTTGTTATCATTGTTTACCTCGTTGATGTACTATAACCTTAAAGCTACAGCTGCCCACACTATTACCAAGAGTACAGGTACTAACGCCGCTGCTTTTGCTTGAACGAATTTCGAAGTGACTCCCATTTTGTTTGACACTAGTACTGTTAGACGAGCAGTTTAATGTAGGGACAGGGCTACCACGAAATTCCTCAGAAATAGAATCGCCGTTTGTAAACTCAAATGCAGTTTTACTGCAGTCTTCTAAATCTGAAATTATACAGAAGATTGTCAAAAATTTCAGAAGGACATTTTTGGCTTTAAATGTTTTTTTTTTAGCCGAGGCCAGCTCAGAGGAATATGACGGTTAAGTATCTGTGGATTATTCCAGTAAGTGTATTTCAACGTAAAACCAGACCAGTCAATT
Source organism: Metridium senile (assembly GCA_949775045.1). NCBI lineage: Eukaryota > Metazoa > Cnidaria > Anthozoa > Actiniaria > Metridiidae > Metridium > Metridium senile. The sequence continues at coordinate 2,687,436 of OX459096.1, read as the reverse complement.
TATTATAACATTTATCTAGAACGATTATTTAGATTATCATGGCAAAATATGTGTTAAGAAATAGTCAGTATCCAATTACCGACTATGATCTCCGAGTCATTTCCGGTCTCGCCCAAATTACAAGAAAATGACTGTGAAGTAGTTTTTAAACCTGGATTTCTTATATTTAAAACTGAAAAAGTTAAAATGCCCGCACGGTTTATTAATCTTCAATGTTTTAGCTTTAATTTGGTGTGTTTATTATGAACTAGATCAATAAAAAACCCATGTCACTTTTAAGTTTTGTTCGACTCACTGTCATCTAGTATCAGTACTGCTTTTTACCGGCTGTGAGCCCACTATGTACTTCCTTTAATGCTGTGAATCGATTAACACATGCGCTAACAGTGAAAAGCCCGCGCGGATTTGATTAGACGATGAAATTCTGAAGATTTTGGTGTGTTTACTTTTAGTATACACGGAGATTTCGGCATGTCACTTTCGCATTTTAACTGTAATTTCATGAAAAATGGTTTCGTACAGAGATGTATGGCTCAGTGTAGGATGATGACAGCGTTGTTCATGGTTCTCTTCCCGAAAGAAGTTGATTGTTTACCTAAGGAGGATCGATCGTACGATAAAGCAGAAAACCCGCCATTATTCTTCGACTTCTTCGGTATCCGCTCTTTTCGCACAAAAGTCTTTTGGCACAAGTCTTTTCGCACAAATATCAAGTCTTTCCGCACAAGTCTCGAATCTTTTTGCACAAGACTCGAATCTTTTCGCACAAGACTCGAGTCTAGCACAAGTCTCTCTTAATAGCACAAGTCTCGAGTCTTTCAATAGCAAATCTCAAATCTCTTAGAACAATGTTTAATGTTTAATAAAGATTAACAGTTTGTGTAAGGTTTATTGTACGTCATATGTAAATGTCCGATGTAAGTTAATAAAACCTTGTGTTAAATAACGCTTTTTTTTAAAGTGTTATTTTAGAAGTTTTTAATATTATTAAAGAAACTATGTTATCGTATCCCTTTGTGAATTATATTTTAAAGCTATATACTGAAAGTTCAATGGGAAATCTGTGTCAAATAATTAAAAAAGTCAGTAATTTGCGTAATAATTCTCACCATGCATCAGTTGAATATATTACGAAATTGACTAATTAGCAATTGCACTTGAGAATTGACACTAGTAAGAGTGAAATCCAACCCCAAAATCTGTTTTTAAACTTGAATTTACAGTACTTAGTACCCTGTATATCTGATTATCTGTTAAGTTTTGCTAATAAAAGCTAATAAAGTTATAAGCGAAAGAAAATTTCTTGCTGGCGTATAAAAAGGGCAAATCTTCATTTTACAAGACAATATTTTGGTATGATAACAATATGCATAACATGAGTTTGTGCTAACCATTTAACAAACATCTATAGGCAACGGACAATCCTTTTCTGGCTGATGGTCATCATTACAACATGGTCATCACATACTACAAATAAATTATAGCCATCACATACTACAAATAAATTATAGCCATCACATACTACAAACAAATTATAGCCATCACATACTACAAACAAATTATAGCCATCACATACTACAAATAAATTATAGCCATCACATACTACAAATAAATTATAGCCATCACATACTACAAATAAATTATAGCCATCACATACTACAAATAAATTATAGCCATCACATACTACAAACAAATTATAGCCATCACATACTACAAACAAATTATAGCCATCACATACTACAAACAAATTATAGTCATCACATACTACAAACAAATTATAGCCATCACATACTACAAACAAATTATAGCCATCACATACTACAAACAAATTATAGTCATCACATACTACAAACAAATTATAGCCATCACATACTACAAACAAATTATAGCCATCACATACTACAAACAAATTATAGCCATCACATACTACAAACAAATTATATCCATCACATACTACAAACAAATTATAGTCAACATATAACAAACAAATTACGCTTATTACATACAACAAATAGATAAATAAACAAACTTAACAAACACAAACAAACCAAAAACAACAGACAACAACAACGATGTTTACTTCGATATGACAGAAACATTTAGCAGAAAAACTGATGAAGTCTTAAGTAATATATACAATATGAGCGGCCGAATTGTATCCGATATACAACGGCGAGTCGAAGACGAGCCGTTGTATATCGGATACAGATCGGACGCGAATATTGTATAGAACTTTCATATTTTACTAAAATTGTCAAGATAAATGTAAATCTGGCCGAGAAAATTCAAGTTGAAACTTATGCAAATCAGGACGCAATCTGTATGAAATTTACAACCTCCGTCACGGACGTGAATTCTTTTGTCAATTGCTCATTAATTATTCATGAATTTTATAATATGAAATAACCAACTGTATATGAGTTAAGAATCACCCTAAAACCGCTCTTTGGCATGCGGAACAAAAGTGACAAAAAAGGTAAAAAATTCGAGTATAAAAGAGGACCTTCAGAAAATATATATTCGAATGGCCTTTTTGCTGATTACTGAACCAACCGAAGGAAAAGAACAGAACAAAATCAAGGTTGCTTATTGATTTCATGTATATCATTTCTTAGACTGGCAAAGTCAAACAACGACCGCTTAGCTTATGCTATTTCTCAAAACATTTGATAAAACATTGTAAGTTGGAATACGACTCTTTGGAGATACGTCAACGAAAGCCTTTTCCGAAATTGAAATTTTACAGCAAATTAATTAAGTTATTAGTTTAACCATAAAAATACCACTTCTCCCGAGGTAGAAGGTTGTAAAGTAAAACAAATTATTTTCCTTGTTTGAATTAAAATGCTGAAATATGTCACCAACTATATGGCAAATCATTTGATTACGTCGCGTGTGCTTTTCTTTTCCCTGTTGATCGGTACGCTAAACACTTACATCCGACAATCAATGTAGTATTACAAGAATCAGATCCAAAAGAGTTGGAAGCAGAGCACCGAATAACTGAACCACTAAGAGCTTTGGTCAAGCGATCTATAGTAACAGATGCATTGTAATTGTTTCCATTGTAAAGAGCCGTGTAACTTGGAGCAGGAAAACCGTCAGCTTTATTGCAGTGGAAGACATGGCTGGCATTCTCAGAGAGGTAACGAACTGGAACACACTTCTGTATCTTTGGTTTATCTATGTAGAAAAAACAATTATAAAAGTATAATATGGAAAACATACATGAAGAATTTGCGTTTGCATATCGGTAATTTAATGGGCGTCTATTTGTTTCATTGACAAGATCTAAACCCAGGTCTAAACCTGATCTAAACCTTTGTACGATTTTAAATGAAAAATAAAATAAACATAATACATAATACATAAAATAAACAAAAATCAAAATGAACTAGTCAATACTTACAGTTAACGTTTATGGTGACCTTGTTACTTATACCACTTCCTTCACTGTTAGTAACAGTACAGGTATATTCCCCAGCATCTTGTGACGTGACATTGTCTTTAGTTAACACACTGTCATTTTTACCGACCAATGGTACACCATTCAATGACCACATGTAATTACCATCAGGGTTAGAGGATGCGCTACAAGTGAGGTTGAATGATCCACTGATATTCAGTGCTGGTACACTTGCTGGAACCACTTGTACATCACGTGGCTTGTCTAGAAATGATTAAAAAGGATGTTTATAGTTTCTTTCATCAAAAAAAATCTAAAGTTTCACTGGTACTTTGTTTTGATTCAGGAAACAGCAAAGGGGCAATATGTGAGAGTAGTTTTGTCGAATTGTGTTTCTTTCGTGTCATTATTAAAGATAATATCATCTTAAAAAATAAAAATAATATATGCTATGCTACTAAAGAAAACATGTTTTAGCAGCAATTTCACGGATATCGTTTAAAGTGCGAGCAGAATCCTGCAACGGCGTTTTATCACTACAACTTACAATATACAGTAATTGTTTTGGTACAGGTCCTGCTTCCACGACTGTTCATAGCTTTACATGTCAAGATAAAACCATTGAGACTTGAAGTTGCCTTGACAGTTGTTGTTTGTTGATATACAGCAGAGTCTGGAAGAGTCCATGTATAGTTAACTGCCGGGTATCCAGCTGCTGAACAATTCAGTGCTAACGTTTCGTTTTCCTTGACAGGATCAGGTTTAGCATCACCACAAGTTGCTTCTCCAATGTCTGTTGATTAGTAAGAGGAAATGCGGTTAAAATTTGGAAATGGAGTGACTAAAGAACTTATTACTGCAATTTTTGAAAACAAATCTAATAAATGGCTCTGATATTGTACACTGGAATCTCAGATATTATCATACAAAAACTGCAGAGTGTAGATTTCCTTGCGTTGAGCATTGTTCTTTTGTGAATTTCGTTCTTTGGTTACAGGTTTACATGATAGAGCCCTTTGCCGAGGTTGTACATGCAAGAGCAAAATTTTTTTTAAACGGTTTGGAAATAATTTTAACCGAGGAAGCAACAACTAAATCAGTTAGAAGATGATCAATTGTGATCGTCTGGCGTACGACTTCTTTAGAAAGACTGTTGCAATCTGACACATCGAGCAAGTGGGCAGCAGTCGTCTTGTTGATGTTACATGGTATCTGTGCCTTTGGCAACCATGAAAGGATGTCATGTTGTACAATCTTGTTCAAGAATACACACACCAGAACAATTAAAATTCATGAACACAATTTATGGCTGAGTAGTTAAATAAATTACTCCTAAATCAGTTGAAGTTCTCTTTCAGTAGCTGTATATATGAGGTAAAATCAGCAACAACAAAAAAGACATCACCATCATCGTTAACAATAATACTATCTAAAACAACAGCAGCATCAACAATAACAAAGCAAACGAATCAACCAAAAGCAAACAAACATAAGCCACTATTAGGAGATCAACAAAACAATGTATACTTACAGTGTACTCTTACTGTCACATTGATGGTTTCATATCCTACTGTGTTAACTGCAGTACAAGTGTACTTTCCAGCGTTGTCTTTTTTTGTAGCATTACTTATAGCGATGGTATCGTTTCTTGGACTGGACAGCGGTTGACCACCAAACACCCAGTGATAGTAAGGTTCTGGGTTTCCTTTGGCAGTGCAAGTGATATTGACAGATTCGGTTTCGTCAATATCGATGAAATCATTTTGTGCCATGTCGACACTAATTTGTTCAGGTTTGTCTGTAAACAACAATTACCTCACGGTTATTCTATATCATATTGTATATATCAGAAGAATGGCACAAAGTGACGCATTTTAGCAGTAATTATTATTTCTAATTAGTACATGCATTGTTTTTAGCTTTTAATTAGGCATTGTTATATATGGCCTAGTTAATTAACGTTGTCGTTTTGCGCATTTGGTATTTGCGCAATACAAATATGAAAGATTAAAAGACTAGAATCAAAACCTTAAACATAAACCCTTTTTTAAGAAAAAAGCAAGTAACATAGATCAGATAAGACCTTTCCAAACAAATGCTTGTACGTCATAGTCCAGGGTTAAAAACTGAAGAAAAACATCAATAACATCAATGTCCTGTTAGTGTAGTATTTTTTCATTTTGTAGTTGTAGTTATTGTAAACTTTGTAAAATAATTAATTAGAAAAATGTCCTCTGTACAAAATACAAAGAAATATATCAAATGGTACTGAGGCTTTAGCTGCTGAACGAGGATTTTGAAATGGTAGTATTCTTATATTTTAAATCCTTGTTGAAAGAGTCACATTTGTTCTGAATTAAAGCTTCAGTATTAGGATTGAGCCTTTAGGATTTTTTCAACAACAACTTTAATTAAGTAGCCATATCCCATTTATCATAAGACAATAAAAGATAAATAAGGTCAAGTTGAATTACCTGTGTGTACGACTGGATCTAACTATGACACAAAGAAAACCACTTGACAAAGCAGTGCATGAAAACGAACGACTGGATTCCACGTGACAAAGAGAGAGTAGCAGCAGGACAAATGAGTTTGCACTAAACACGTATAGTCTATACGGAATGCAGTTATCTTTAAATGAAGGTTAATGTTTGTATGCACAGTCGTGCAAGTTATTTTATACAGTAAGTGATTTATGATGTGTTAATGTGCTTAGTTGTGGTTATATATATATAGTTTAATGTTGGTTTACCCATTCAATTCTCGGCGAGCAAAGTTGTTAAGATGAATAAATATTATCACGTATTTCTGGATACAAAAAGTACAAATGCACGCAACCAATTTATAGTTACAAAGCAACAGCAAATAAAACAATCAAAATAGAATGAAACATTAAAAATTACATTTAACAGTTGAAAAAAGTTACAAAAACTACAAAACATATAAAGTATACAAATTGAGTTATAGTTGTTTGTGCGCGTAAAACTGAAAAATATCATTCTGGTTTATTTAAAGAATGGTATGCTACTGATCTCGAACATTTCAAATGAAACGCTAGTTACCTGTACGACTAATATATATCACAAATATTGTCTGTAAAAAATAATAAATTAGGCTTAAAGTACATCAGGCAGACATACAAAAAATCAGTATGTCTGTGAGTCAGGTAGAAAAGTTAGAAGGAACAACACCCAACTTTTTTTCAGCTATGGGAGAAAGGGAAGGAGCAAGGAAAAAAGGAAGGGAGGGAGGGAGGGAGGATGTCCGCAGGTGTCATGGTTAACGTTTGCAAACGGAGCTTGTACGTTTGCTCATAGAGTCATTAACGGTTAATTTGATCGGTAAACCCCAAATTGAAATTGAAATTTGGTAACGGTGCAACGGTTTTCGCTGTAAATTCAAAATGTATTCCTCTATTCAAAATAACAGCAAATATAAAGGAAGGGCAGGAAGGGAGGAAATATGTCAGCCTGTCCGTATATAATTCAGTCAGTTGGCCATTTAGTCAATCAGGTTGATGGGAACCAGTGAGTCAACCAGGCAGATAGAAGAAAAACAATATTTAAGTCAGTGGGTCTGATCTGCAAGTCAATCAGTTGGCCAGTCCGTCAACCAGGAAGATCAGTGGGAGTGAAGGCAAGATGTCATTCAGTGAGTTCATTGAAAGTATTCATACTTTGACGTGCAACGCTTTTAACTGTTCATCATACGTAGGTGATTAAGCATTTTCATCAAAATTTGCTATTTAAATAATATTGTAATTATCTTTAATGTTTTGCTCATTTATCATTTGTGTTCATTGACTGCGTTGTTCCTACTAGTACTCAGACCTAGTCTCCTGCGCAGACGTTTTTAGTGTCGGATATTCTTCCTCCCACAAACGTCTGCTCAATGAAGCACTACATTCCTTTCCCATTATATTGTCTGACCAATCACAGTTAACCTACCATTGTCTCATAGCTCGACCCTGATTGGCTAAACATTTTCAACGGTGGTTGGTAAACAAAATGGCTTCAAAGGCGAATCGAAAGTGAAGGCGAAGAGTTCAAATAGTTTGTAAGAAACATAGTTTTAGCGAATTTGACACTAATCAGCACGAAGCCTTGGTCCAATTTGATCTAAACCGAAAGGGTGTTTTTGTTCATCCACCAACCGGAAGTAGAAAATCGATGATACATCTTGCTCTGCCATTGATATTCGAGAGGATATAGACCGATGTCATAAAAATGGCCGCCACTAATTATCATATGTCTTGAAAAAAAAAAGTTTGAAAAATATATCTTAATTTCTGATGAAGTTACAAGGATTAAAAAAATACTGAAAACACCAAAACGAGGCATTTTAGGACTCAGTAGAAAATTACATACAAATCTTTACATATTTATTCCACCATAACTTCGTTCACATTTTGTCCAGGGCTGTAAAACTTCCCAAAAATGTTTATTTTTGTTAGTTCTTAAATATGCCAGTGAAAAAATATTCATATCTGACTTAATTCCGAAAAACACAATGGCAGCCATTTATGACATCGATCTATATGACTTGGTTAGTTGGGCTTCCTGTGTTAACGATCTCAACGGTTTTTATTAGTGTACTTGAAATTTCGCTCCTGCTTTAAATATATTTCATCTTGAAATTTCAAAAATGTCAGATAAATAAAGTTTAATAGTTAGTGAACGTTTTAACTGTGGTTATTTTTACAAAAACGGTCTCAAAATGTTAAAACATTTTGAGACCGTTTTTAAAACATTTTGAGACCGTTTTTGTGTGTTTGGCGTGCATTTAAAAAAAACATTTCAGCCAATCAGGGTTCGGCTTTATAATTATATAAGGCTAACTGTGATTGGTCAGAAAATGGGAATGGAATTTAGTGCTCGGTTGAGCAGGCGTTCGTGGGGAGGGAAAAATAACCGACACTAAGAGCGGCTGCGCAGGAGGCTAACTCAGACCTTACTTGTGTTCTTTTTAAATTGTAAAAAATTATTTGTATTTCTATATTTTATTTTTAAAGAGTAAACCGCTGGCACATTCCTGTAATCAAAAGGAAGTGGGTTCAATATCTGATTCCCGCCTAGAGAACTACTGACCAGATGGCATATTTACATTTATAGTTCAAATAATACAGGCATTTATTTTTAGGAGCTTTCAATTTATAATGGCTTCTAAAATAGCCTTTATTATCAGTTTCTCATATTAAGTTACTATTAGAAGTTTTAAAATTTCAAGTACTTTTAATGGAATAGATGCGCATTCAAACATCTGTTATTTAATGGAGATTAATTAACAATCGCTTTAAAAAAGGTTTTTAATGGCCTATTTATAAAGACATAGCTGCCAACCCTCCCGGATAATCCGGGAGTCTCCAGAATTTGAGCCTTGTCTCCCGGTCTCCCGGATAAAGATCGAAATCTCCCGGATAATCCGTAAAATTAATTTGCTTGTAAGATTGTATGTACGGAGGTTTTTTTTTTTTTTTTTTTTTTGGTTCGGAACTTTTATGAATACAAACAAAATGGCGGAAATTCGGAGATTATCGAACAAAATGGCGGATGTTTTCTCAATTATCCTGACCTCAAGATTTGAATTTGTCCGGGGTTGGCAGCTCTGTAAAGATTGCTGTGTAGCAATTGAATTCTCGTTGATGTTATAAATCATTAGGGGACACTCTTTCGTGTGCGTTTGCCAAACATGACACATTTTTATTCATAAAGATGTAACTACCCACTTTCAAGGCGTTTACTTGGGTTTTGTTGGCGTATTAGACACAACTTTCGATAGTAAAAACTTTGACAACACGTTTAAACTTCCTTTAATTAAAAAGTACGAAATTTACAATGTTTAAGAACAGAAAAACAAAGGAAAAATGTCTCTAATCCAACTTTCGTTGTCACTGAGTGAAACTGCCCACTGAGTTGAAACAAACACATCTGTATTCCATACTCTCCATAGGTAAACCACTTGTGCAATGACGTAAAGGAAGTATGAATACTAGCAGTCGGAGTATCTCAAAGGCAATAAATCACTAGGGGAGGTGATAGTTAACATTGCTTATGTTCTGTAAATAGTTTTTTCTTTGATTAAAAGGGAGGTCATGCAGTGACATAATTGTAAAGACTGACAATAAACACCATTGGTAGTCCATCCAAAGTCATCAAGAAAACAATAGGGTATTGCTCTCTACTTGATTAAGATCTCAGGGTCGAATTAACAACGGTTCAATGTTAGACCTACACACTATGCAGGATAAATTTGAAAACAAATTTCTTACCATAAAGTGGAACAAAAGATTTCGGTCACACTACGCCAGTTATAGCAAGCCTTTTATAAATTTATCCACTCTGGAGACTGATTTTAAAAACCTCCGTTTTTGTTGATACATTTAATCGGAAACGTGCGAATAAATTTCAATCTTAAGTTTGTAGTTCAATATTTTCTACATTAAACAATAATGTTTAACTAAAAGGTTGAGGGCTAACTAAAAAACCTTTACCCTATACCATGGAATTTATTTTTATCTCTCTTTTTAAGTACTTTAAAACAAAAATTATATTGTAAACTGTAAAATAGCCCCAAAGAGCAATATATCTTATCTATGTTGACAAAGGGCCAAACCGAATAAATAAAGTTGCATTTTTAAATTTATCTGGCGTGGTGTGGCGGATCCTATGCACTTTGCTCGCTCAAACAAACGAGTAAGTTTTTATTATTATTGACCAGTGTAAAGTCTAACTCTGTTATTCCAATAGATTTCTTAGAAACAGGACGCAAAATACTTGCAAAGCCAGAATAAAAAAAATACCGCAATTCATTAAAAGAAAACTAAAAAAAGTTTGGAAATGTGAACTTAAACTTTCCATGAGAACTTCATTGACCAGATATCTTAATTTATCCCTTGACATCAAAATCTAATTAGGCTGCCTTTTTGTACATTTTTCTAGCTGTTTTGTAACGTCTATGGATATTTTATGCCACCAACGTAGCGTAATGTCCTCTTTCTTTTTATTCAAAAACAAAACTTTAAAATGTAAAACGTTTCGCTCTTATTCAACAATAAAAGTGACTTTTAGAACTACCTGTTCTGTTTATGTTATGCATTGATTGTTTTTGTTATTTTTAATTTGTTTATATCAGCTTTTTAACAACAAGAAAATATTTACTCGGAATTTTGGACGCCATTTTGAAAAGTGAACAGGGAGCAAACAAACAAACTTTTGGGCTGTTCCTTCGAAAACTGTGAGTTTATCGGTGAAATAAACCACGGTTTTGGACCAATCAGAGCGCGCGTTAGAACCAAACTATATTATAAATATTTATATAATACAAAAACGAAACAAACAGATCATCAAGAAAACACAAACACAAAATCAGATTACCAACGAACAACAACAGGAAAACAAATAAATACAACAATTAAATATAATCATTGGCAGCAAAACAAAAACTAGAATACAAAACAACTAGCAACAGTGAAACAACAAACAACTAGATAATAAAAATAACCAACCAATAAACTAAAACATATATTAGCAAGTATACATGTACAGCACATCAATGTCTTGATGTGTGAGCTCTTAATATCAATACAAATATTTTTTAACAAAATGAATAGTACTATATTAAATAGCCCAGCATTAGCTGAAACATTATGAGAAACACATTTGTTGCTTACAATTACATGTTACATGTACATTATTAATTATATATTCAATCAGATACTGTAATACTTAACTGATAACATAGAACAATAAATATACTGTTGTACTAGCATTAGGAATGTGAATATGAATATATTAAATATATTCCCAAAGAAAAATAAAATAAAGGTGAATGGGAATGGGAATGGGAATGGGAATGCCACTTGAAAATTTTACAAGAAACCCATCACATAGACCCCTCCCCTCCTGGCATGTATGACAATACAATGTATATTTAAACTTAATAATACCATACTCACATTGTACATCTAGATTAACTGTTGTACTAGCAGTAGGGCATTGCCCTCCATTACTTGCAGTAAATCTGTATATTCCAGCATCAGCTTTACTAACAGCGGCAATCTTAAGACTTTTTCCTGACTGGATGACTGTGTTGTTATTTCCTTTAAACCAGGAGATTGTTAATGGCTGACTACCACTTACATCACAGGTCCAGTGAAGGCTTTTCTTCTCAACAACTTTTTCGTCAGTGCAATTTGAAATGACAGGAGGATCTTAAAATAATAAATCAAATTAAACACATTTAGTTACTGGAGTTGTTTTACACGTTATCCCCCTCCCAATACACACACATACACATACTTGTCACAACATTTGGACATTTGGTATTGCAAAGTAAACATGTTGTTTCCAACATTGATTTTCCTACATTGGCCTAAAGTCTCCAAACCCTAGGGAAAAACCTCTTGTGTCAAAGCAAACAGCACATACTAATATCAAACATAACAAGTAAATGTAGTAGTTTGATTGTGCTTCATAATTCCATGGATAGATTTTGTTTGATATAAAAAATAATTAACATACATAAAAAAATAACATTAAGGTTAATTTTAATCAAAACTGAAAAGGGGGGTTACTGAGCTCACTTTAGAGCTGTGAGGGGTGGTGTAAGCCATTGTGGCCCAATCTGAAAATAAGCTCATTAAATTCAAAATAAGAATTACATTTGTTGAAATTAAATTATTACAGTAATACAGCAATAGCTTAACACAAATCTTACGCCAGAGTCTCAAACAATGTGTCTTTTAGTAGTGTTACCATAGTCTCGCCCACAGGCGTTTTTTTGTGTCGTGGCGCGTGCAATAGAATGGAAGTTGAAACAACATTCAGTAACGTTAAGTTAACAGGTAAACTAGTATAGTAGTATATGCTTATAGTATAGGCTGCTGCATCGGTGTTAGATATAAATGATAGGCAATAGAATAAAAGTTGGAACTTCATTCAGCAAAGTTAAGTTAACAATTTTTTAAGGTGGTACAAATTTCATTCTATTGCCTAACGATTATCAATTATGTGTTTAGTACCTTTCACAGTGATATTCACAGCTGAAATTGGAGAGGAGCCAACAAGGTTAGTTGCTTGACATGAGAATGAAACTGTTCCTGCTTTAGTCAATTTTCGGGTTAGAACTGCATTGGTGCGATTAGTTATCAACCCAATACTTGCAGTGTTTTGCCATATTGTCAAATTGGTCTCAGGTGGATCTCCAGCTTGTGCAGTGCAGTTTACATTGATAGTATCATTGCTGCAGAACATAAGCCGATTTGGATCTATTTGCAGAACTGGTTTCGATGGAGGAACTGAAAAATCATAAATAATAACTTAGCTATTCTATTTCTCAATAAAAAGTGGTGTCGGTAGTAATAGATTGATAGAGATAAGCAGACAGACAGACAAATAAAATGTAGACAGAAAGACAAATAGAGTGACAATTTGCAAGGTTCACAAATAGACAGTAAGAAAGACAGATGAAGAAATAGTGAGGCGAATATAGTTAAAACAGAAACTCCCAAGCAGATAAAATATAGACATACTTTGATAATAAAGAAAAATTGATTAAAACTTGTCATTTACATTTTAAAAGGAACCCATCACCCAGCCCCCTCCTCTCCCTGTATGACAATAACAATGTATATTTGAACTTAATAATACCATACTCACATTGTACATCTAGATATACTGTTTTACTAGCAGTAGGACATTGCCCTCCATTACTGGCAGTAAATCTGTACATTCCAGAATCAGCTCTGCTAACAGCGGCAATATCAAGACTTTTTCCTGACTGGATGACTGTGTTGTTATTTCCTTTAAACCAGGAAGTTGTTAATGGCTGACTACCACTTACATTACATGTCCAGACCAGTTTATCTTTCTCCACAACTTTCTCGTTTTTACAACTTGTAATAACAGGAGGATCTTAAAATAATAAATGATATTAGACACATTTAGTTACTGGAGTACACTCACACACACACACTTGTCACAGCATTTGTACATTTGGTATTATAAAGTATACATCTTGTTTCCCAAATTGATTTTCCTACATTGGCCTAAAATCTCCGAACCCTTCTGTCAAAAACAAACAGCACATTTGAAACATTACTAAGGCCAGACATAACCAGTACAAGTAGTGATTTGATGGCGATTCATATAGTTCCATGTAGGTTTTTTTTTATTTAAAACAAATAACATTAAGGTTATAATCAAAACTGCAAAAGGGAGTTACTGAGCTCGTTTTAGAACTGTGAGGGGTGGTATAAGCCATTTTTTGGCCCAATCCGAACACAAGCTCATTCAGTTTGTTTAATACAGAAATACAATTATTACAACATAAATTTACACAAATCTTACGCCAGAGTCTCAAACAATGCGTCTTTTAGTAGTGTTACCGTAGTCTCGCCCACAGGCGTTTTTTGTGTCGTGGCGCGCGCAATAGAATGGAAGTTGAAACATCATTCAGTAACGTTAAGTTAACAGGTAAACTAGTATAGTAGTATAGGTTTATAGTATGAGATAGGGTATTTTTCAAGTTACGCGCTTCGAGTTACGCGCTTTTCGAGTTACGCGCTGGCCGCACCCATTTTGACATATGCGCGTTACTCAAACTTGAAACAACGAAACAATATTTTCGAGTTACGCGCTTTTTTAATAAAGTAAACAATTTTAGAAAACAATATTAAAAATACCAGAGAAACCTGATTTATTCCTAAAAAATAAAAAGTTGATGACTATTAGCTGTAACAAACTCGTTTCGTTTATTAAAATATTAAAAAAGCCGGTACAATCTGGTTTCGTGTTTTAAAATATCAATTAATACACTGATAGGTATGTTTTCACGTATCAAAATATAACTAAGTACAATCTTGCTTCGTTTATTAAAATATAAACTAACTACAAACTCATAGTGTCTACTGTTTATGCAGACTTTGTAAGTACTAAAAACACTGTCAGAATTAAAAAAAAAGAAATAGAATGATTTTTTTCTATTTTCCAAATAGCGCGTAACTCGAAAATATTGTTTCGCTGTTTCAAGTTTGAGTTACGACGAGAGCGCGTAACTCGAAAATATTGTTTCTTTGTTTCAAGTTCGAGTTACGCGCATTTGTCAAAATGGGTGTGGTCTCAGCAAAATGGGCATGTCCGAGCGCGTAACTCGAAAAGCACGTAACTCGAAGCGCTTTTCCTTCCCTCCTATAGGCTGCATCGGTGTTTGATATAAGTGATAGGCAATAGAATGAAAAATGAAACTTCATTCAGCAAATTAAAGTTCAGTTAACATTATTTAAGGTGTTACAAATTTCATTCTATTGCCTAACGATTATTATTTATTAGTTTAGTACCTTTCACAGTGATATTCACAGCTGAAATTGGAGAGGAGCCAACAAGGTTAGTTGCTTGACATGAGAATGAAACTGTTCCTGCTTTAGTCAACTTTCGGGTTAGAACTGCATTGGTGCCATTAGCAATCAACCCAATACTTGCAGTGTTTTGCCATATTGTCAAATTAGTCTCAGGTGGATCTCCAGCTTGTGCAGTGCATGTTACATTGATAGTATCATTGCTGCAGAACATAAGCCGATTTGGATCTATTTGCAGAACTGGTTTCGAAGGAGGAACTGAAAAATAACAAATAATTACTCAGCTATTCTATTTATCAATTGTATTTAGCACTTTATCAGGCATTGTTACATATGGCTAAGTTAATTAACGTTGTCGTTTTGCGCATTTGGTATTTGCACAATACAAATATGAAAGATTAAAAGACTAAGGACAAAAGCAACAATAACATAGATGAGATTAGACCTTTCCAAACAAATGCTTGTATTACATCGTACAGGGTTAAAAACAGAAGAGAAACATCAATAACGTCAACGGTAAAAAAAAACAGAAGTCAAAAAGTAGAAATAAACTTGTTCAGTATTTCTTTGTTTAATATGTTCTGTTAGTGAAGTATTTTTTTCATTTTGCAGTTGTAGTTATTGTAAGGTTTGTAAAATAAAAATTAATTAAACAAATGTCCTCCGTACAAAATACAAATAAATATATCACATGGTACTGAGGCTTCAGCTGCTGAATAAAGATCCTAAAACATTCTTATATTTTTTAAATCCTTGTTGAAAAAGCCGCATTTGTCCTGAATTAAAGCTTCAGGATTAGGATTAAGCCTTCAGGATTATTTCAACGACAACTTTAATTAAACTAGCCATATTCCATTTCCATAAAACAATAAAAGATTTACAGAAGGTAAAGTCTATTTACCTGTGTGTATGACTGGATCTAACTATGACACAAAGACACCCACTTGACAATGCAGTGAATGAAAATGAACGACTGGATCCCACGTGACAAAGAGAGAGTAGCAGCAGGACAAATGAGATTACACTACAAACGTTTAGTCTATATGAAATGCAGTTATCTTTAAATGAAGGTTAATACGTTTAATGCACATTCATGCAAGCTATTTAGATTTAGATGTTATATTTATGAAGTGTTGGTGTGTTTACATGTGGTTATATATAGTTTTATGTTGTATTATCCATTCAATTTATGGCGAGCAAAGTTATTCTGGATACACAAAGTACCGATACAACCAATTTATATTTACAAAGCAACAGCAAATAACACAAATAAAACAAAACAAAACATGATAAAATAACATTTAACAGCTATAACAAGTTACAAACAATACCAAAGTTGTATTTAACCAAACATATAAAGTATACAAATTAAGTTATTGTTGCTTGATCCTCCAAACAATCTATGCACTGTACTGAAAAATATATTTCTGTTTTATGAATGTTATGCTACTTGAACGTTTCAAATCAAACGTTACTTAGCTGTATGACTCATTTGTATATTAGAAATAGCCTCCTCCGCAGGCATCTCTTAGGCAGAAAAAACGAAGAAAAATAAAAAACAACCCCAAAATCACGAAAATCTCTCTCGGACTCAGGAGTTGCCTGCGGAGGAGGCTATATTAGAAATACCTTTTTGACATTTACAGTGTCTGTAAAAAAATAGGAAGGAAGGAAGGAAGGAAGGAAGGAAGGAAGGAAGGAAGGAAGGAAGGAAGGAAGGAAGGAAGGAAGGAAGGAAGGAAGGAAGGAAGGAAGGAAGGAAGGAAGGAAGGAAGGAAGGAAGGAAGGAAGGAAGGAAGGAAGGAAGGAAGGAAGGAAGGAAGGAAGGAAGGAAGGAAGGAAGGAAGGAAGGAAGGAAAGAAGGTCACTGGGAAAAGGGTGAATTAGTGTGGAAAAGAAAAGTAAGTTTTTAACAAGTTTGTACATAGTCAGTCAGTTGGCAAGTCAGTCAATCAGGTGAGCAAGATGTTACTCACTTCGTATGTAGGTCATTCTGTTGGCAAGTCAGCCAATCAGGTAGATGAAAGGGAGGGCAGAAAGAAAATATGTCTGCCAGCCTTATTATTATGTTTTTAAACATACTTTTTAAAAAATATATAAGTCAATCAGAAGAACAATCAGTCAATCAGGGAGATAAAAGTGAGGACAGGAAGAAAAAGATGTCAGTCTGTCTGTCTGTCTGTGTAAGTCCGTCATTCGGCAAGTCAGTCATGACCAATCAGGTAGATAAAAGTGAGGACAGGAAGAAAAATATGTCTGTCTGTCTGTGAAATGTGTGTCTAATGTTAACTCATAATTTAGAACATAGATTTGGACTGGAACTTCATACGCCACATTACAGTCAAAGTCCCTTTTGTCAAAATTTATTATTACGTGTATTTTTATATTGTCTTTTAAGAAGTCCTTTTCAATTCGGTCGGTCACTTTGCGACGTTGGCTAAACTACAAAGATGTCGACTTTTTTAATTTCAAAGCTAAATTGTTTATGAATTTATTTTTAAAAGAGTAAAAATACTGGCACATTTGGGTGACTTCGTAAATTAAGTTATGTCCTGTATTCAAAAGGACGTGGGTTCAATTTCCGATCCCCCCCTAGAGAACTACTCACCAGATGGCATATATATGATGGCGTATACGTTTACAGTTCAAACAACTTTTATTTTCGGGGGCTTTCAATTTAAAGGCTTCTATAATTGTCTCTATTATCAGTTTCTCATATTTTAATAACTTAAAAGTTCCTTTTAGAATTTTTAAAACTTCAAGTACTTTTAATGGAATAGATGCGCATTCAAACATCTGTTATTTAATGGAGATTAATTAACAAGTACTTAAGGCTTAAAAGGTCTCGATACCTTTTACCAGCTGTAATAAATCATAAGGGGACACCCTTTCGTGGGCGTTTGCTAAACATGACATATTTTTATTAATGTAAGTATCCACTTTCAAGGCGTTTACTTGGGCTTTGTTGGCGTACTTGACATATCTTTCGATAGCAAAAACTCTGACAATACATTTAAACTTCCTTTAATTAAAAAGTACGAAACTTACAATCTTTCATAACAGAAAACAAAGGAAAAATGTCTCTAATCCAACTTTCGATGTCACTGAGGGAAACTGCCCACTGAGTTGAAACAAACACATTGGTATTCCATACTCTCCATAGGTAAACCACTTGTGCACTGACGTAAAGGAAGTATGAATAATAGCAGTCGGAATATCTCAAAGGCAATAACTCACTAGGGGAGGTGATAGTTAACATTGTTTAATGTTCTGTAAATAGTTTTTTCTTTGATAAAAAGGGAGGTCATGCAGTGACATAATTGTAAAGACTGACAATAAACACCATTGGTAGTCCATCCAAAGTCATCAAGAAAACAATAGGGTATTGCTCTCTGCTTGATTAAGATCTCAGGGTCGAATCAACAACAGTTCAACGTTATCATACACCTACACACTATGCAGGATAAATGTGAAAACGAATTAAACGATTCGGTATAAAACTTTTTAACTGAAAGGTTGACTGTGAACTAGAAAACTTCCCAGTTAACTTAGCCCCCAGGCTCTTATAATAATATACTAGCTATTATACTTTGTAATGTATTTAAATATATCTCTATATATGTACTTCAAAACCAAAATTATATTGTAAACTGTAAAATAGCCACAAAGATCTAAAGAAATAAAGTTTATCCATGTGTTCTGTCCAGAGAGCCAAACAGGATAAATAAAGTTGCTTTCTCAAATTTATCTCAAATTTATGCTCGCACAAAATGATAACGATCCCAAATTTATCAGTATCAGTAACTTTTCATTATTATTGAAAAGTCTACCTCTGTTATTCCAATACATTTCTTAGAAACACTGACGCAGTTAACTTACAAAGCCTGCAAGTATTACAGGCGCTTTTTTCAAAATTATAAAAAATACCGGAGTTCATTAAATGAAAACTAAAAACAATGATCTAGCGAGTTAAAGTGCAAATAGGGAAATTTCTAGAAGCCGAGAAAAACGTTAGTAAAATTGAAGGAACATTTTCTTGGGTCTTCTGGCGTAAAATACCCTAGTGCTCTATATAACTCGACACAGCTAGCATTGTAGCTGAGTTTTCCCTTTCTTTTATCAAATATTCAGGAGTTAAAATCAAACATGGTCAGCTGAGCTATATATAGCGGACAATGCTTCTCTGTCAATCAGAACTCGCAATTTTTATAAATTATTTTATAATGTCTATTGTACTGAAATCAAGAAAGCAGTACTAAATTAATGAATATAACAATAGAGTTGAGGTTCGCGGGGGTAAATATGTTTTTGGCCCGACTCAGGTTCATTTTAGCCTGCAAAATCTGCCTCAATGTCCTATAAAGTTATTCTAATATACATTCATGATGTTTCAAATTTCTAAAAAACAAACACACAGAAAAAAACTGATCCAAGAAAACAAAACAAAAAAGAAAGCAAAAAGAATACAGATAAACTGTACTAAACTAACAAAGCATTAATAAAATACAAATACGAATCCAAAAAATCAACAATAAAATACAAACAAACAATCAGATTATCAACAAAACAACAACAGGATAACTATACAAACAAACATACCATGTCTTCAACAAAGGAAAAAAAAAGGACAACACCAAAATATAATAATACCGGGCAGCAAAACAAAGCAAGCACAAGAATACAAAACAACAAACAAACAACCGTTATAGAGAATTGAGCTAGCTAGCCAAACAATTAACTAAACGTAAATGATCAAGTACACATGTACATGTACATCACATTAATGTTTTGATGTATGAGCTCTTAGTATCAATACAAATACTTGGTTCAAAGAAATGAATAGTACAATAAATAGCCAAATATTAGCTTATCTACTAGACTAGTACATTATGAGTAACACATATATCTTTGTTGCTGACAATCCAACTTGCACATTATATACTCAATAATACTACACTCGTCCCATAGAACTGTTAGATAAACTGATGTATTAGCATTAGGGCATTCATGTGAATATATATCAAAGGAAATTCCCACAGATAAAAGTGCACGGGAATGCAACTGGGAAATTTTAAAAGGAACCCATCACCCAGTCCCCTCCCCTACCTGTATGACAATAACAATGTACATTTAAACTTACAATACCATACTCACATTGTACATCTAGATATACTGTTGCACTGGCATTAGGACACCCCTCTCCATTACTGGCAGTAAATCTGTACATTCCAGCATCAGCTCTACTAACAGCGGCAATGTTAAGACTGTTCCCTGATTGTAAGACTGTGCTGGTATTTCCTTTGAACCATGAGGTTGTTAATGGCTGACTACCACTTACAACACATGACCAGACCAGGTTATCCTTCTCCACAGCTGTCTTGTTGGTGCAACTTGTAATAACAGGAGGATCTTAAAATAATAAATGATATTAGCCGGCACATTTAGTTACTGGAGTTGTCCCCCTCCTAATACACACATACACATACTTGTCACAACATTTGGACATTTGGTATTGCAAAGTAAACATGTTGTTTCCAACATTGATTTTCCTATTATTGGCCTAAAGTCTCCAAACCCTAGGGAAAAACATCTTGTGTCAAAGCAAACAGCACATTTGGAACATTACTAATGTCAGACATAACAAGTAAATGTAGTAGTTTGATTGTGATTCATGGTTCAACGGATAGATTTCTGTTGACATAAAGAATAGATAAAAAAACAACGTGAAGGTTATAATCAAAACTGAAAAAGGGGGTTGATGAGCTTATTTTAGAACTGTGAGGGATGGTGTAAGGCATTTTTTGGCCCAATTCAAAAACAAGTTCATTGAGTTTGTTGAAATTAAAGTATTACAGCATATGTATATAAAATCTGATAAAAAAAATATATCTGTTGAACTGTGAATCACAATCAAATTACTACATTTACTTTTAATAGCTAATTGATACAAATCTTTTTATGGGGAGGAAGTGTAGCATGAAAACACTAAAAAACACCTGCGGGGGAGACTATTCAATCTCTTATTGCAGTCATTTTTTGTGGGCACTAACCTAATACAAGTCAAAATTACTAGAGAGTGTTTGCAAAAACGAATAATTTTTTTTCAATACAATAAAATTAATAATATGATAATCTAAACAAAACCCAGAGGATCCCACGCTAGCTCTTTCAATTACATGCACCCACTACTTTTGCATCTCTATGTGAAAGCCAGCTTTTCAAATAACTTCAGAGCATAGTTCTGATTGCTTTGGTGCCTCGGCTCCAGGAATATCTTGATTTTCTGACTATATAATATTAAGTATAACGATCTTTTTTCATAACAGTATTCACACATTCAATCAAATGTTTTTAAATGTGTTGTTCAAACAGTCTTTAGTGGCCATGTTTTGGTAGCATCCCTCAAAACAGTCCTAGAATGCAATGCCTAGACGACTTATATCAGTTCATTGTGCAACTTCAAAATGGCTACTGACAGAGGGTCCTGTAGTATAGATAGATCAAAACACACACACAACTTCCTGACATTATCTCTCTTAGAAAAATGGTTTAAGTTCTTTCAATGATGTGGCTTTCAATGCAGAATATGCAGAGGTTTTTCAGAAGTTAGAGTTTTAATAAGTAAATGTAAGCATGCTTATCTGAGAAGACATGAAAGTCTAAGGTAAAACCATTCTGTTAACTATTTATAATAACCTGACTATTGGTCTGATCAAGCAGGTAAACTAGTATAGGCTGCATCAGTGTTTGATATAAATGATAGGTAATATAATGAAAGTTGAAACATCATTAGTAAAAGTGAAGTTAACATTTTTCAAGGTGATTCAAATATTTCATTCTATTGCCTAACGATTATTAATCATTAGTTTAGTTTTATTAGTACCTTTCACAGTGATATTCACTGCTGAACTTGGAGAGGAGCCAATAAGGTTAGTTGCTTGACATGAGAAAGAATCTGTTCCTGCTTTAGTCAATTTTCGGGTTAGAACTGCATTGGTGCGATTAGTTATCAACCCAATAATGGCAGTGTTTTGCCATATTGTCCAATTGGTCTCAGGTGGATCTCCAGCTTCTGCAGTGCAGGTTACATTGATAGTATCATTGCTGCAGAACATAAGCCGATTTGGATCTATTTGCAGAACTGGTTTCGAAGGAGGAACTGAGAAATAACAAATAATTACTCAGCTTTTCTATTTATCAATAAAAATTTGTGTTGGTCAATAATAGACTGATAGAGATAAGTAGACAGACAGACAAATAAAATGTAGACAGAAAGACAAATAGAGTGACAATTTGCAAGACACACAAATAGACAGTAAGATAGACAGACAGATGAACACATATAGTGAGGAACATACAGTTAAAACAGAAACTCTCGAGCAGGTATAAGAAATGATTCAACTTATAATTTAGGAGTGAAATCGAATAAATCAAAGATAAATTTTCTTGGGTCTTTTGGCTTAAGGACATTTGTGCGGATTGTTTCTGCATCTTACTGCACACACCTAGAAATGCTTGGATGATTTTGTTTCTTTAAGAAAAACAAGCAGGCAAGCCAATTTTCAAGGTTTGCATCACAATATCTCAAACAATCGGACAGTGACCCCCATTTTCTATTTTAGAAATTGATGTAACTACTAAAATATATTTTCACTCAGTTAATTTTTGGGAAAAATGACATTTATCTATCAAACAGAAAATTGGCTTTTTCTTCTTCATTTAGACCCTTGAAAATGACAAAAAGCGGCCATTTTGTTAGAGACGTAAGGTCTTTTTCTCCAAAAAAAGTTAATTATTTGCCCCCAAAATTGCTTTATTTCCAAATATTATCAGTTTCAAAAATATTTTAGGGCCTTATTATATTATGACTGGCATTTTTTACTAAATGTCATTCTTGTTTTTGCCACCAAGACATTCCGTCTAGCTCCTTGCAAAAAATCCTGAAATTGCTGACTAATTTAATTTAAAGCCATTTTTCAAATTAATAAAATATTAATAAAATACAATTCAAACAGAGCAACAATAAAAACTACAAACAAACAATCAGATTATCAACAAAACAACAACAGGATAACTCTAAACAAATAAATAGTACAACAAATAAATACAAAAATATTGGGCAGCAAAACAAAACAAAAAATAGAATACAAAACAACTATTAATAAGCAAAGTGAAACAACAAACAACTAGATAATCAAGATATAACCAACCAATAAACTAAAACATATATTAATAACAAGATAGCTAGTATACATCACAGTACAGATCAACACTTGATGTATGCATGATACAGCTAGTGTATGAGCTCTTAGTATCGATACTACTATAACTATAGGGCCTCTATTGATAACATTTAATTTATTACATTTTGTAAATACTGAAAGAGCTACCCTGTTTAAATAAAGGAATCTATCTATCTACAAATAATTTGTTATAGGAATGCTACTTGGAAATTTTAAAAGGTACCTATCACCTAGCCCCCTCTCCTCCCTTATAATAACAATGCACATCTAAACTTAATAATGCCATACTCACATTGTACATCTAGATATACTGTTGCATTAGCAGTAGGACACCCCTCTCCATTTCTAGCAGTAAATCTGTACATTCCAGCATCAGCTCTACTAACAGTAGTAATATTCAGACTGTTCCCTGATTGTAAGACTGTGTTGGTATTTCCTTTAAACCAGGAGGTTGTTAATGGCTGACTACCACTTACATTACAGGTCCAGACCAGTTTCTCCTTTTCCACAACTTTCTCGTTTTTACAACTTGTAATAACAGGAGGATCTTAAAATAATAAATGATATTAGACACATTTAGCTACTAGAGTTGTCTTACACCTGAGACTCCCCCCGATCAATGTTTGATAATATAAACATTAGGCAAATTAATATAACTATATAAAAGTTGAAACATTAATTAGTAAAGTTAACATTTTTTAAGGTGGTACAAATTTCATTCTTTTTTATAATTGCCTATAATGATTATTAATTATTAGTTTAGTACCTTTCACAGTGATATTGACTGCTGAACTTGCAGAGGAGCCAACACGGTTAGTTGCTTGACATGAGAATGAAACTGTTCCTGCTTTAGCCAATTTTTGGGTTAGAACTGCACTGGTTCGATTAGCTATCAACCCAATAATGGCATTGTTTTGCCATATTGTCCAATTGGTCTCAGGTGGATCTCCAGCTTCTGCAGTGCAGGTTACATTGATAGTATCATTGCTGCAGAACATAAGCCGATTTGGATGTATTTTGAGCACTGCTTTCGAAGGAGGAACTGAAAAATAACAAATAATTACTCAGCTTTTCTATTTATCAATAAAAAGTGGTGTTGGTCAATAATAGATTAATTGATAGAGATGAGCAGATAGACAAATAAAATGTAGACAGAAAGACAAAATTAATAGACAGACAATTTGCAAGACACACAAATAGACCGATAAACAGATAGTGACACTGGCAAATATAGTAAAAACAGAAACTCCCAAGCAGATAAAAAACTGACATACTTTGATAATAAAGAAGAATTGAATAAACTTTTTAATTTGGTCAAACTAAAAAATAGTGTGTATACATGCAAGTACAATCATAATTATTGTTAAATTAATCAATAAATAAATAATACCAAATAAAATACATTTTTCTATATGATAGAAATATATATAAAACAATAATAAGGATTCCATATTATAAATAACGAAACTCAATACCATATTTAATAGCATATATTATGAACTAGCTATTATAATATAGAAAACACACATGTACAAGATGTTTTGTCTCTAATTGTGCGAAAGGAAACATCTAGAAACCAGTATCTTTAGTCCCAATGAGGTTTCTAGGTGGGAGTTGTCCCAGCTGAGCAAACAAGAACACAATGGTTGAGCTTTCCATGTCAGGCAAGCAGCAACAGGAGGTCCACTGTTCAAATTATACTTATGACATCATAACATAAGAATTGTTTCTAAATTAACTGAGGCTTACATATAGAAATTGGAACTTTTATATAAATTATATATTTGGTAATTTACTGTAAGTTATTTTTCATATTTCAGATTTTTCACACAAACCTATATTGAATTTATTATTGTTATAAGCATTATTATTAGTAAGAATTAAGTAATATAAATATTCAAAGGAATCATTCATTGTGACAAAAACATTGAGCAACAATTATTTATAGCTTGATCTAATAGCTTAGTTGTAAACAAGATCATATAATCTGAATCCTATTAAATAATATTTATCATGAAAATTTAACTATGTACTCAATATATTAAAAAAGCATGTATTTTATATAATGTTGATGTTAGTTCTCTTGGTGAGATAGATTAAAGAGATCATATTATACTTCCTTATGCATTAAAACAATATGTTCATGCATATGTCCAACATTTAGCTAGCTGGATAAGTTGTAAAGGCATTTGTCATTTACATAAATGAGCCATTATAAATTAACCTTGAAAAAGCAGAGCCATCAATAATATTCAACAGTATAAATTCCTAGAAATATTATACTATAAAAATTATCTGTTGTTTTGCACTGTTCATGCATTGCTTTTTAGCCCAAAGCAAGAGATGTTGTTTTGTTCTAGATGTAATATAAATATTGAGGTTCAAAATAGGAAAAACATTTGGCTTGCCACTTCTAGATAAAGAAACAGTGAAATATGATTTCCAGTAAATTATGACTGCAATTTTATTATCCATTCTGCAGCTATAGTTCAAACTTATTTTTGCCTGTCTAATTTATTCTTAAATTTGGCATGGCAATTGGCCATTGGCAGGAAGTTATTTCGAGCAATGATACATGTACATGTATGTACATGATATACATTTATATATAAGTTACAATTTATCTCTGACCCATTAGATTTGAAAATGTAGAGTACGTCATCAATAATATTGAACACTAAATTCCTAGAAATTCTAAATATTATATTATAAAAATTAGCAGTTGTTTTTCAGTCTAATGCTTTTTAGCCACAAGTAAAATATGTAATGGTTTGTTCTAGCAATATTACGTACATGACTGGATAGGTAGCAATAATCATTTTGATATATGATAGGTATTAAACACCGAAGCAGCCTATATTAGTTTACTTGCTATAGTTTCCATTTTGATATTTGGATGAGTTGTAGAAGCATATATTAGACATTTATCAGTTACATTATATATATCTGATTCATTAGCTTTGAAAAAGCAGATTAATCAATAATATTGAACCATAAATTCAAAAAATACTAGGAAATTAGCAGTTGCATGTTTTGCATAATTTCTCCACTCCCAAGTAACACTGCAGTAATAATACATCAGTTGTTTTGTTCTATAGATGCAATATATGTTTACAGCAAGGTATAGGCCTAGCAATAATTATTTTGATGTATGGATGAGCTTACAGGGATATATATTTATCCATCAATAATATTGATGAGTAAATTCCTAAAATACATTGAAAATTAGCTGTCGTTTTGCACTAATGCTTTTATAAGCCCCAAGCAAAATATGTTGTTTTGACTGATTCTTATGTTTTGCTTCTATACCATTCTAGATGTATTGTCAGAATAAACTTAGTTATTATAATTTAAAAAAAGATACACATGTAGCTAAGGGAGATATGGAATGAGAGAGGTAACAACGTTATAATAACGTTTTTTTAATTAAAAAAAAAATACACATAATATTATCATGGTTTAGGAAAACTATATTGAGCTGCTATACAAGAAATGATTAAAAAATGATCTAAAAACAACACCAATAACAACCAAAATAATGTCTATTATTAAAACTTCAATAGGATAAGTCAGCTTTTACCACTTAGCCTTGAAATTGGCTTTTGTGTTGTTTGCGTGAGGTTTCCTTTAATATATATTACAAGTATTTATGTTGTATTGCTATGATACAGGCCTATATTAACAAACACATCACGATATCCTAACTACTTAAGTTCTCCATTAAGTAACCATTAAGTAAGAAAAGATAAAACACAACTACATATGCTAATATGAGTAAAACATCAAGAGCATATTTGAGTCATTACATCATCTTGACAATGTCTGACTGTTATGCAAATATGTTAAACGTTTTGTTTTTCGGTTTTGAGATTATCTTGATCAATGTAGCATAACTTCTAGAAAATGTCAAAGCATTTACTTCCTACAGGATAACAAATATATATACTGATTATATGATAAAGAAGGGATATAGATTTTCCAAAGTAATCATGCAAGAACAGTTTTAGAGATCAGCTATTAACTTCATGCTGACGTTCAGCTGTGTGTAAACAAAATCGTTTTTAAGATGATTTGTTTCCTAATAATCTACACTTATTAGGTTTTGTGTAGTACTTAACTATTCGCGATAAAGATCCAAAAGTTTCTTATAAATGTGTGAGCTATTTCTTATTGATGTGAAATATGAGACTGCCTGATACTGTCTTCAGAACGCCATTGATACTGTGAATCCCATCGCGAATTCTGAAATACGCACTTATGACTATATATTCAAATTTAGAGATCATTGTCATTCAAGTCTTCTATTCTTGTTCTTCTTTTCACAATGTATATGTAGCCTAATATAGACCGATATAATAGCTGATCCACAAATTATTGAGATATTGCACATTGTACTGGGGTCAACCATTTAGGAAATGTTATCGTACTGAGCTTGTGTTTGGAATTTCCTTACGTATAATGTTTGTTTGTAACGTTCCTTTATGATAAAGAGGATAACGGTATTATTGATCAATTAAATCAATCGCTCCATAAATATGTTGACAAACAATGTTATTTCTACCGAATTTATTCGCTCTATTACAGAGCTTTTATAAAGTGTTAGCTGGCAATATTAATGAAAGGGAATTTTGAGAAGACCCCCGACAATTTGCTAAGGTTTCTACAGTGTGTCGATCCTAACTTCATGTTGCAATGCAGCATGCTACTTGAGAAACTTCAATGTTGATAAAAAACCGTTAGTTTAACAATCTTCATTGTGAAAGTAGGCTTAAATGTTGATAATTATAATTATTTTTATAAGAAGTTACTCGATTTAGCCATTTTCCACAGCACAATCGATACTGATTTCAAAAACTTATAGCCTTTAGAACGGGATCAATCAACGTTAACCAGGTATAACAGGTAACAGCTGCAATTATCAGAAATTATGTATGCTGCGGTACACACGAATGCTACAAGATAGTTATTTCATAGTATTATAAGGATTTTTAAAACTTTAATAAATTAACAAATCCATTCTTACCTAACACTCTCAGGAACGTGTATTTGGAATTAGAGTCGGGCTCTGAATTATACAATTGTATCCTGTAGTACTTCTCGTCGGTTGTTTTTGTCAAGTTGTGAAGAGTAAAAGTCACGTTTACAACATTTGATGTTCCTTGTACTACCAAATCGATGTCTGCTTCTCTCCCTGATAAGTGTTTGGTCTTATCACCATCTGATTTCTTTAAATCGATAATTATATCTTCACCAGAAATCGACTTTACTTTGTTTCGGAAAATCTTAGCTCTAGCCCATTTTTCTCCGCTTCCAACATCAACAGTCCAAACTAGTTTAGCTGTTTGTCCTTGAATAAAATCGACAGAGGCATCGGAGTGTATCCAAGTAAACGCTGCATCTAAAGACAACGAATGATTATGTGAGTTAAATTACACTAACACAGTCAGCAAACGTTCAACAACTGAAACTACTCTTATTTTATAACCTGATAATGTAAAAGTGTGCAGCAAGCACACAATCAATCCCACAAAAATCATCATCCCTTCTTCTCTGAACGACAACAACCTCGGTACTGTTTCACTGGGGAGTCAACAAGGAAGTAAATCTGTCACGTGATGCCCGCTGACCAGTAACAACACAGGCGCGTCAGTTATCTTTAAGGCCAGTCAATCTGTGGTTTGAGTCCAAACAAATTGCAATATAATTTTCTCACTGTAATTATGTTAGGACAGGTGTCCTAAACAACATGCTAAAAATCCCAAAAAATCCCTTCGGTGGAACATCCTCAAAAATCAAATTAAAGATTTCATCATTTGACCACAGGGACCCCACAATTGGAAAAAAAATTGACCAAGCTGTTAAATTTTGTCAAATATGAAATAATAGAAATATTTCCATTGGATTATGATAGAATAGTGTTTCTGTACAGATATTGTCAATTTCCAATCAAATTCGATTCGTTGATCATGAAGTAATAGGATAAAAATCAATATATAGAATACTTCTCACCACAGGGATCCCGCATCTCAAAATTGAAATTTTAAAATTTCCGAAAAAATTTATGAATGAATTAAGGTAAAAATCACTATTAGAGTTTTGTTTTATACGAATTCAGAACAAAAATGTTTATTCATGATGCATGTGTGAAGTATTTATACCTGCTTCACTATAGCCTGCATCACCTTATAGTATTTTTCTCGGTTTAGCAAGTTTGCCGTTTTAGGTCCCGTCGACGTCCACACTAGTGCGTTTTAGTTTGAAAACGATACATTTTGATCCGTTTAGGCTTTCCGTCCACACTATACGCTGAATACGCTGAGCGTATCATCGAAACCGCATCGATTTGAAAACGCTC
Organism: Metridium senile; assembly: GCA_949775045.1. NCBI lineage: Eukaryota > Metazoa > Cnidaria > Anthozoa > Actiniaria > Metridiidae > Metridium > Metridium senile. Next base: position 2,658,079 of record OX459096.1, on the reverse strand, counting down.
TTGAAAGTGGATCAAAATGAAAACGCATACATATCGTATTAGTGTGGACGGTCGAAAACGTATCGAAATGAAAACGGTTACGTCAAATGTACCACATTAGCATGCGCATATTGTCAAACTTACGCAACACCATCGTTTCGATCGTTTTTGAGCGTATTAGTGTGGACGGTCGAAAACGGAGCAAAACGGTAGTGTGGACGCGATCGATGCGTTTTCAAATCAAACGAAAACGGGTCTAAACAAAAACGCACTAGTGTGTACAGGGCCTTAGTTGAAGGTTGGCCAACCAGATGGTATAGTTGGACAATTAAGTGCTGCATGGGGCTATCGTGCGGGAAGTGTGGGATTCGCGTCTCGGCCAGACCAATACTCATGGTATTAAAATAGTTGTGAAGAAGGTGATGTAAATCGGCATTTGCAAATAGTTAGACTAGCTTTCACGTCTTCTTCACGATAAGGATGTAAAACCGGAGGTCCCGTCTCTCCACACATCACACACAACTGTTCGACTAAGAGTAGGGCACTGAGCTCATGGCGGTGTGGACAGGCCAGGGCTTACAATTCTAGCATTTAGATCGACTTTGCGGTAGGTAAGTAAAAAGGTTGCTAGTAAATAAGACCTCGTACTTAAATACAGCTACTAGCAACCTCATGGACTTTGCCGAGTGCTGGGACTACATAGACGAAGAGTCCTTTTATAACAAACGGCATGGTATTCAAGAAGCAGTGTTACCAACCGCATGATATTGAAGAATTAGCCTAACCAAATAAGTAAAGCTCCATTTTCAAATTTATCCGGGGTAGTGTGGACGGGCCTTTAGAAGAGCAAGCCAATTCCAGACGAGCTTGTAGATAGTGAGGTGTGACAAGTGGTTTCTATTTACACTCATCAGATAAAAAAACCCTGAAAATTCAAGAAGTGCTTTATTCATGAAATGTCTAAAATAGCGCAAAAGAAGGATCATGTAGGATCAATTCACAGGTGGAAAAAGTGACCAGCAATCGCAGCCACTTAGGAGGTATCGAAACCACTTAGTTCGGCAGTCACAGTTAGTGCAACAGGAAACCACTCGTACTCTAGACGTGCCGTACATCTAAGTACAGATGATGGAGGTAATCCTTTCTATATACGAATCAAACCTTGTTAGACGCGCCTGCTGCTATGCCAAGCTTTGGCGGATTAAAAATAGAACCAGTATTCTCATGAGCAGTGTGAATATACCACTGATAGACTGATGCGTGGTAGAGAACTGACAGAAATAATGCTGAATCCCATTGCACATGGCCTCTTTATATAGTATGTTCAATCGTCTTGCCGCTTAGCATATGTACATATGTACTACAGCGAATCTAGTTAAATTATAACATTCAATCTCAAGGTCGTGACGAGGGATGTGGGATCAGGGATCACATGCCTCGGATCAGGAATCACATATAGTCAGAATCAGCTGGAATAAGGGATCACAAAAGAAGGTTTGGGATCATATGAATAAATTCAGGGGTCAGGGATCAAAATGCGCGAGGCTTTGGGAGCAGGCCAGGATCAAACGTTTGTGTACAAAATCGGGATCAATCACGAGAAAATGTCCCTTGTAACGACCCATTAACAAACAAATAAACAAACAAAAAATAAACAAGTCTTGCTGCTTCGCAGCTCAAAATACGTACTAGGGAGAAAGATAGGCAAGCCTCAGGGGCCGGTTGTACGTAGCCTGGATAGTGCTATCCGCGGATAAAAGTTATCCACTTCATAGGTTTTTTATAGATTGTATATATCCGCTGGATAGGGATTTATCCGGTGGATAGCGCTATCCAGGCTAGGTACAACCGGCCCCTGGTGACCAGGGTATTTTAATAATAATTTCCAGCCAATTACAGCTTAAAACCTTCAGACGTCAGAATTTATTTCAGAAATCAAACATGCCCTTGAAATAGTTATATATCCTCACTGCATACCCATTACCATTGCGTGATAATAAGTTATAATGGATGGTTCTGCGACCGCAATGGCGACAAGTATGCAGCGAGAATGCGAGGTGTGAGCCGTCAACTGCCGCCAGGGGTGGGTGGGTGGGGTGAAAAAACGCTTGCCCACAAATTTAAAACGGTGAGTGGCACTGACCTCGAGCGAGCGGCTGCTTTGTACTGTGGGGCCGCAAAGCATTATTGACTAGTCACGTGAGAATTTAAGGAATTAACATAATTTTGTACGCGATGCTAATTATGTATGCAATGAGAATATTACGTTTTTGAGATGCGGGATCCCTGTGGTGAGAAGTATTCTATATACCAGTGATTTTTATCCTATTACTTCAACCTATTTGATTGGAAATTGAAAACATCTGTACAGAAACACTATTCTATCATAATATAATGGAAATATTTCTATCATTTCTTATTTGACAAAATTTAACAGCTTGGTCATATTTTGTCCAATTGCGGGTTCCCTGTGGTGAAATGATGAAATCTTTAATTCGATTTTTGAGGATGTTCCACCGGAGGGATTTTTTGGGATTTTTAGTATGTTGTTTAGGACACCTATCCAAACATAATTACAGTGAGAAAAATTATATTGCAATTTGTTTGGACTGGACCCAAAAAAATCCGTAGATTGACTGAACTATTGAGAGCCTTGTTGATTTGCTCGACTAGTTCGTCCGCTGAGTTGTAATACGCCATGGGGATGAGAGCAACGTCCGACAATCCAGTGCTTGCGTAGTAAACCCTTCTACTTATATCTATAATATTGTTCCAGGTGTGCGGGTAAGTGATGGACGTCAATCCAACCTCCCACGACCCCGTTAGACTCAAGTGCTCTGGCAGTTTGACTTTATACTGAGCCTGCGTGTTTTGGGAGAAAATGTCCATCGAACTATTGCTCGGCACGGTGACGTAGAATTGTCGCTACTCCATGATGATCAACCTCCAGTAAGAGTAATTCTCGGTAGTAGCAGGTATTTAAGTGCTTTTTTTCACTCGACGTCTTTTTGATCGACCCACGAATTGTATTTCTCGGGTTATCCTAACCATTTCACAAAATACTGAATCATCCTTCCTCGCTTACGCTTTTTTAAGATGGCTTCTATCTTGTACACTTGTTCTTTTCCCTGGGTCTTGACCCGCTGCAATTCTTGTTCGTAGAAGGTCCCATCTAACTCGTCTCCGTCGAATTCTTTGAGTTTGTAGACGGGTGGATTGCGTGGAATGCGTTTGGAAATGGTGAATATTTCCTCACTCCAATTCGGTAGATAGCCCTTGTCGAAAAGTTTCTTCTTCTTAGAAATGTGAACTTCGTCACCCACTTGAAAGGAAAACCCTTTCTTGATGGGTTGATTTTTATACAAGGTAAACCAGACCTCTTTGGCATTGTCCTTGATCACCGACGCTGGAGTTCTGCGGATGCTTCGATGGTAGGAATTGTTGTAGGACTCCACCAGTTCGGGGAGCACGTCGAGGTAGTTCAGAGTGCCTTTCCATGTGAAGTAACGGTACATGCGTGCTTTCAGCGTTCGGTTGAACCGCTCGACAACGCTGGCCTTGGTGTCGTTGAAAGTGTGATAAAACCCAATCCCTTTTTGCTTTAAAAAAGCTAGGTATTTCTTGTTGATAAACTCACTTCCGCGGTCAGCATGAATCTTTTCGGGTTGACGACCCGATTCCTTGAGTATTCGTTTGAACGCTTCGAGTAGGGCGTCGGCTGATTTGGTCTTCATCGGCACCACCCAGGCATGCTTGGACAACACATCGATGCACGTCACCAAGTATTTGTAATTTTTATTGTATCTGTGCAGGGATTGCAAGTCAATCAGATCTATTTCCCACAGCGAATCGATGGATTTGGCGAAAACACGACTACTTCTAAAGTTCTTGGCCACCGGTCGGTGCAGAGAGTACACCCGTTGTCCCCGCATCCATTCTTGCACATATTTCCTCGTGAACTTCTTGTTTTTCTTTTTGGCTGCGTGAAATAATCCGTCTACGCTTCCTAGACCCCTTCCGTGATCTGTGTTGTAGTAGAGAGTTTCGAGAAGTGAGTCCATCTCCCCGTCACGGTGAGCTTTCCCAGTGATTTTTAAAAAAAATCACTCTCAAACACTCTGTATTTAAAGTGCTAGTCTTACGAAAATCAAGGTGCAAAATTCGCACTTTTTTAGTATGCTATCCTTAAATATATGCCTAAAAAGGATAGTGACAAAAAAATTATGCCAAAAAAAAACTTTTTTCCACCTAAAAATTGCTGTCAAAAACGCTAAAATTTTGTCCGCCATCACTCGATCTTGATACTGTACAGCGGTTGTACATTTAAATGTGTGACGTCATATGCGCAAGACGCTTCATGTCGAAATACATTTCTCTGTAATACTTGTATGAAATGGCGTCTGTTCTGGATGACTATGATGAGAATTTTTCATCATTACTAAGCGAAGAATACGAAGAGACCCTCTCAACAACATTATCGACTACTGAGCTAATGTCTGATGACGATATAGAGCCGCTAGCAACAGAAGAACAAGCAGAGGAATACGCTTTTGAAGTTGAAGTTTGAAGTTCCTTACTAAAATTTATATGAAGTAGCGTGCTCTTTTGATGCGAGTTTTATACCATTATCACGCAAAAAAGACGAAAAAAAGTATGGAACAACATCATCAACTACTTGATAGAAGTCTGAAAGTGATTTAGAGCCGTTGGTAAAAAAAAATCAAGAGAAGTTGTGCTATCGAAGAAGAACGTAAGGATATTGTAGATCAACAGCTCGAGTCGAAACTAAAAACAAAAACAGCTACGGGAACCCATGAAATCAATATAGAATCATTAATTGCAATTCATAATCAATTACAAGTTATATCTTTAGTAAGTCTATCAGTATATTTAAAAATTTATCATGAACTTTTATGTTTATTTTGCGAGTGCAAATATTCTCTGTGTAGTTTACAACTGTATTGTAAAACATCAAGAGTATAGTCGCTGTATAACGATCATTGTAGGGAAAAGATATAGGACACTGCATAGCCTGATTGGTGTATTGAATAAGCATTAAAAGACGTTTATTGTGCTAGAATTGTTGTCTTGATTTGTTCGTTTTGTGTTGTAACCGAAGTTACTTCATATATAGTTTGCATGCCGTTGTTCGCCCGTAACCAAACCAGCGTGTACAAAAGTAAGTAATCTATCTAGAGTATTCTAAAAATTATGTAGCTTTTTAATCACAAGTGCAAGCTCTTTCAATTTGTTAATCGTTAAAATCAGTTTTCCATGCACGTTCATGAAGCTAGTCAGTATTAAAAACAGTCGAGATAAAATGCCACACTGACAACTCGCAATATGTGCTTACTTCATTTCATAAACAAACTCAAAGTTTTCGTCTTTATTTTTTTCTGCGAATAGTTTTATAGGTTGTTTAGTTTGTTAATTCTGTAACTTATAATACATATTCTTAGATCAGTAAAACATACGTTATTTGATTTGGAATGATTTCCATTTTGACCTTACGTAGGCTGACATACTGACTCAAAACAAATCCAGTTTCATAACATTTTATAGCGTCTAACCCCACCCCGCTAGGGAGGACGCTCAGATCTAGGCTCCCTTGACGGTTCCCTTGACAACCCAACCTTCCAGGTCTCCCAGCAGCCTTGGCGAGCGCGGTACTAGCACCGAGTGCTCTCTCATCATGACGTCAAACCATTCTCAAGAGCAACCGCTGACCCGTTCTCAAGATCGCAGGCTCAGGAAAGCACGACACTAAGGGAGGACCCTAGCGACACGTCGCTAGGGTCCTTGATGACGTCATTGAGGTTGCTCTTGAGGGTGCTAGGGGAGTCATTGATGACGTCATCCTCCTTATATAGAGCTCTTATAGATAAGACCGCTGATCCATTCTCAAGATCGCGGGCTCATGATCCGCCAAAAATGATCCGCGGTCCCAGAACCGCCACATTATATACTAATCTCACTGCATAATTAATTAGCACGGAGCTGTATAAATTAACTTCACATACATGCCTTATTGCATAACGTCGTTCGGAGCGTCGCGAGAAGCCGAGTTTTGGTTTTGCTGTCCACCACCGCCACCAGCCAAGATAACTCACTTCAGAAAGATGAACAACTGCTCTTCCAAACGCTCAAGATACCTCAACAGACGCAGAACTAGTGAATGCTGGCAGCACGAGTCGTCAGGTACAGTTTGTACAGTTTTATTTGATTCTAGATTTGCTTGCTCTAGCGAGAACCCTGTTGATACTGTGCAATTGGGTGCACCGGTGAAGTCAGCTTTACACTGTGGGGTATTTTTACGTTGAATAGAAACGGTAAGGTAGTTCAAAGGCTGCTCAGTGTCGTATTTTTTGCAAGAATACTATCGACCAAAGTTTTTGAGTCAGCTACTTTTCGCTTTCCTAGTAATTTACATATTCGTTTGGTGTTTTTCTTCCGCTTCTAAGCAGTTTAATTTATTCCTTTGTTTGTTATAGGCCTCGTTTAGTTTTTCTTGTTTCGTTCTCGGCATCTTTTGTTTTTAATATCGAGCGTTTTTGTGTCCCTAGGGATTCTTTCATTGTAGTTTTTACAGCTCGTTTAGCCCTATTCGCAGCATATTTTTTTTCTTTTGTCTTTTTGTTCGTATTGTTAATTTCTTTTTACCTCGTTTTACTCCGTTTTTTTCCGGGTCTTATAATACCGCCTAGTGAAAAGGATGGCCTGGAGAGCCATAGGTACATGAGACTGATTAATTGTAATACCGGCGAGTGAGCGAAGATCGATGGCCTGGAGAGCCATAGGTACATGAGAATTAATTGTGAATACCGCCTAGTGAGCGAAGATGGCCTGGAGAGCCATGGGTACATGAGAATTAATGGTAAGACCGCCGAGTGAGCGAAGATGGCCCGGAGAGCCAGGGGTACATGAGACTTAATTGTGAATACCGCCGAGTGAGCGAAGATGGCCTGGAGAGCCATTTATGGTTTTGTTCACACTTTTGTTTCATTGCTACGCCTATAGCCATGTTATTCGCCTGGGACCGTATCGTTGTCTTGCATGGAATGGCATTAACGCGTAACGACTAGGTGTTGTGTCTTAATTTCGCACATGTTTTTCTTATATTCCCTTAATTTCACTCTCGCTCACTTTCTTCGTTGACTTGGGGGGGCTAGCTAAAGCTCTAATTCTGGACCTGGTTCAGAGCTCGGGTCAACGGAGGGGTGGGTCCCCTGGGTCCCCTTACCGCTTTCATATTTAGTGCGATGTGCTTGGGGGCCCACCCCTTTGTTTGGCCCTTAATCCCCAGGATTGGGGTCGCGTCCTCTTAAGGATCGAAGGCTGAGATTATCGCCACACTTGGAAGCTGAGCCAGAACGTATAATTTGTCACGTCGGATCAAAGGTTAATAAGCTTTGAGTTGTGGAGTATTGGGGGTTTTGAGTACTGGGTATGGGTTCTGAGTAATGCCTGATATGGCTTCTGAGTAATGGATATGGGTTCTGAGTAATGGATATTGGGTTCTGAGTAATGGATATGGGTTCTGAGTAATGGATATGTTTTTTAAGCATTGAATTAATTAAGGATGGTATGGGTATATGTAAGCCATATTCCATCTCGTCTCTTTACCTTGGTGAGGGACAGGAGCGGATCTCACCCATAACTTAACTTACTGCGACGTGATAATGAGTATGCAGTGAGAATATATAACTAATCTCACTGCATAATTAATTAGCACGGAGCTGTATAAAATAACTTCACATACATGCCTTATTGCATAACGTCGTTCGGAGCGTCGCGAGAAGCCGAGTTTTGACCCACCCACCCTCCCTTGACCCAACCACCCTCCCATAGCTGGTGGCGGTGCTTTTCAGGTTCCTCTTATCGCTGTTTACCTCATATCACAACAGTCGCGGATCTCACCCATAACTTAACTTACTGCGACGTGATAATGAGTATGCAGTGAGAATATATAACTATTTTGTCTAATTTGTGTAATGGCCTGGCATTTTTGAAAGTTGTACCATACAAATCCATAGACAGCTCTGAAGGTGTCAGTAGCTCATTAAAAAACATATATATATTTTATAATTTGTTGCAGTTACTGCGTACCTTTATAAGGGATGGTTTAGAATCACTAACCGTTTAAACAAGAATGTTCTGAAAGACAGAAGCTCTGTAGAATTCAAAACTTTAAAAGCAAACATTGAAAATATGGTATGTAATAATAAGCTATAAGATGTAAGGAAAAGCGCTACCATTCAACACATTACAAAAACATTTAAATGTTTGTGGTTTATAAAATACTTATTGAATCTTTATTCGGCGAAAAGGATTGTTCTAAAAGATTATATTTAGTCATTTTTGTATTAAATTGAATATTAATATTTTCCTTTCTGTATATTTATTTTAGTCACAATGTTATCGATTTTCTATATAGTTTATGTATTGAACCGGTTTTTCTTTTGTTGACAGCTTAAGTCTATATACACGCCCTATAAGTATGTTACATCAGCAGAAGTTATGGAGTTTTGGTAAGTATATCACAGTCACTCGCGTATCTGTTTAATAATATAACATCAATTCAATTTTTTCAAAACAATTTGTAATTCGCAATCTTTCTTGAATAGTCTTTTAAAAACTGATATATTTTCGTTCTTTAACTTTTTGAGCTCTCCTGCAACTGCATTTTTAATTTCATTTCAATTTTTTCTGCTGTAACGTCACAGACCTCATGATCAGCATAAACACGAACTAAAATATATGAGTACCAATAAAATGAAAAACTATTAATTTCAAGCTTAAGGATTGATATTGCATGATGAAGTTAGTTCTAAAATATATGCCTAAATTCGTAACCAAGACCTTAACTTACTTTGCCATTCACCTCACTTATTACTCGCTTATGCGCACTTTGAATTTGTAATTAAATTGTTCAAAACAAACACAATAGGCATTTAGCCTCCTTCGCATGCAGGCTATTCGATCCTACTTTTTCCTTTTGGGGATCCCTGTGGGATTTCTCCCTTCTTAAAACAGGAAGCCCAAAAGTAAGCTAAGGAGCCAGTGCCTGCAGAGGAGGCTAGTAAGGACTAACCTTCCTCTGTCTTGCTGTTGACCGTTTTATTTTTATTTTTCTTCTCTTTTTGTTAAAATAGGCCAGGGAGTGTTGTTGTCGTTTTCCAGCTCAAGGTGATTGCGAACATCAAGGATCCATTATTACCAATAAAAGAAGCACTGATAAAGAATGGAAGTTCCTTGGACGGGTTTAAAATAGATCCAACCAGCATACAATCAGGTTTGTTTTGATCGTCGTAACTCGGTGTTTGAGGTCACAGAAGATCATGCTATTTATCAGGGATTTTTTTTTGTAGGAGAGTATGTCCCCCCTACCACAATGAGAACAATTAAAGCTACAACTTTCCAGTCAAGCCCTGCTTCTCAGTCAAGCCCTACGCCATGCATATGCACAGGTTTGCACACTCTTTTGATTTTATTATCAAGCAGTAATTCCTATTCATTCAACATAGGAAAGAAGTTAAGGTGTATCTGTTTTTGTGGATTTGTTGGTTTTGCCAGCTATAGCCTATGCATGTAGGAGATACAAAAAGATACAACACGCATTCTATAAACAAAATATTGTAAAACATTCCAAGTTTTTTTTAATTCAAAAGTTATTGTTATTGTAATTATGACTTGTGTTCTCTATTTTACTAGAATATTCTCAAGTCCCTGTTATAGTCCTTGGTGTGTTGTTTGCTATTGCCCTGCTTATCATCATTATCTTTGTTGGCTACATCATTTGGAAGCATCGGATTGGCAAGAAACACTTGTAGCCCAAAAACAACTAAAGCTAAATAAATAGATGGATTGATTGATAAACAAATGATTGTTTAAATATGTATTTGACGAATTGATGAATTAAAATTAATTGATATTATTGATTTTCAGAAAATAAAGCAAGATCAAAAAGCAGGTATAAGTGTATATGTACAAAACAACAAAACACAAAACAAAACAAAATTAAAACCCAAAACAACAAACAACTTTTAATTTCTTAAAAGAAATTACTTAAAAACAGTGTTTTTTCTCTTTACTTTTCAGGTCAAATAACAACCAAGAAGTTGTATACATGGTAGGTAAACTTTAATCCATCTTTTTGTTAATCTAATACTTTTTTTTATAAGAGAAAAAGTATTATTGAAGGCCTAATTTATAAGCCTTTAATGTAACAAAAAGTGAAAACCGCCGGTTATTATCAGTTATTTATGAATTCTTCAACAGAATGTCATCGCTCTTCAAGACCAGGTATCAAGCAACGTGGCACAGTATAAGTCGGTGAACAACCAGGGACAACATCAACCAACCACACAGCTGTATCAGTCTTTACAGATTCAGACTCCTTCTGACACTTACAGCTCACTGAGCCCTAACACCAAACTTCCTCCTAAGCCTGCAGTCATCACAAACGGTGTTTACCAGTATATTCAAGACGCTTAAGCTTCCCATCCGTAGTACCAGTCTTTTGACAATTTCAGCCGAGTCTAGTGAAGGTTAACAGGAATAGGTTAAACTAATCGAATATTTTTTTTTTTTAGAAACGAGACCTGAACAATCATATCACGTTTGTTCTAAGAAGTTGGTGTAATCTATCGTATTACAGCAGATTACTGCAGCAAATATCACTCACTCACTTACTCACTTACTTTGTAATTACTCACTCAATCAATAAAATCATTTTAACGATTGTGAAGATTCCAAAGTTTTACTTTTTTACACTTGGTCTCTTTATTTATTATCATTTTGCTTAAAAAGGCGGCAAATTGTAATATTGCAGATTAGAAAAGGATATTTCCTTATTGATTGGTTTATTGATTGTTTATGTTCGATTGTTTGCTTCTTGTTATGCCTCCTGTAACATGTGGCGGCGGCCATCTTGTCTTTTATTACACAATCACTCTATGTATTATTACATGATTGACAGATCATAAATACTTGTTTCCAGTCATCTCGTTACACCTCCGTCCAACCGTCCGTACCATATTGTCAGTATACATCTATTTCAAAACACGTTGTCGCAATTAAAGCTACAGTCCACACTCTGAAGCCTGCAAATAATGCCGCTAATTCTCTCTTGATATCGATTTATTCATAGCATATTTTGGTTGCAAGGTTTTTTTATATGAGCCGGCATAACAAGCTGTTGCGGTTGGGTAGATGATGAAATGAATATTTGATGAAAAAATAAATAGTGCTTATTCTATAAATAGTTTTAAAATAGTATCCTTTAAAGTGAGACCGCTGACATGAGCATTACAAAGCAATGCAAATTTAGTATATAATGCGCCGTGTCTTATTTTTAGATTATCGGACAAAACTTTCCTGAGAAACTTATGTACGATCCTGAATGGAACAAAACATTGACAGACGAGCATTCAGTTTTTGTAACTTTGTTTAGAAAGCCGTTACATGCTAAATGAAAACCGGTTTCTGACACAATGTATCAATGCGTAATGTAAAGATTTATTTTTATTTTATTTTTTATTTATTTAAGTATTGGGGCAACTCTGAAAATAAGATCGTTTTCTTTATTTGTTGTTTTCCATCATCAAGCCAGTTGAATCCGTACGTAATATTGTTGAACGCTGGCCAAGATAATTTGATACCTGCAAGAAAAAAAGAAATAGGAGAGCATGCTCAGCTACTGGCTTCACTTCTGTTACTGGCCCTAAATCTTCGCATCGCATTAGTGACCATTTTACTTGTGTTACACCTAATGTTATTTATTGCATTCAATGTACTTTATGTTACCAGTTTTATGTCGGTGAAACTGGTAGACGTCTTGGTGATCGTATCCGCGATCACGTTCGTGATATAGGCACGAACGATAACACTAAGCCACTAAGTCTCCCGCCATTTTAATTCTGCTTATCATAACATTAATCACATGACAGCTTTTGGTTTATGTCGTATTACTGGAACTAACAATAACCGTAAATCTAAAGAAATGCGATAATATATTCCTTAGGTACACAGCAACCTTTCGGCATGAATGAACGATTCGCTTTCAATTAATTTTTCCATATTGTTCTTTAACTCCTCCTACATTTTCTATCGCCTTTTGATTGTTGCATCACTTTTCCCGCTTCTTATTTAAACTCAGTGTCTGTCTTAGTCTAACTCTTTTACTCCGACGAAGGGCTAAAGCTCGAAACGTCACTAGTAAAGTTAAGTCAACATTAAGTGAAGTCCGAAAACTCCGTTACTTCCGTATGTAAATATGCAGAAATTTTGCAATGTTATGACGTTCTTTAGACAACTTAAGAAGCCACCATGATCATTGCAGGGATTATCTTATGTTTTTCCCATACGTTTCTAATATCAGGCAATACTTTGTATTCATAACCTGTTATCTTCATGTGAATATTATTTACAGAATCATTTGTTTTCTGTCTTTAGATGCAGCGTTTACTTGGATACGCTCCGATGCCTCTGTCGATTTTATTCAAGGACAAACAGCTAAACTAGTTTGGACTGTTGATGTTGGAAGCGGAGAAAAATGGGCTAGAGCTAAGATTTTCCGAAACAAAGTAAAGTCGATTTCTGGTGAAGATATAATTATTGAATTAAAGAAATCAGATGGTGTTAAGACCAAACACTTATCAGGGAGAGAAGCAGACATCGATTTGGTTGTTCAAGGAACATCAAATGTTGTAAACGTGACTTTTACTCTTCACAACTTGACAAAAACAACCGACGAGAAGTACTACAGAATTGGCCTTTACCTAAACGAGCAAAGGACTAGGTACTAGTTTTCTAAATTAATCTAATTACAAAATTAATCATATCATTGGAAAGAGCACATCAAGATATACAAGGTTCCAAAGTTTGGTTGAATTTGCTTGAATACTGGGTTAGAGGCAGTCTTTGAAAACCTTGAAAATTTACAAAGAAATGTATGGATTGGATGGACACCGTCCATCCAAACCATACATTTCTTTGTAATTCTTTGGACATTTAAAATGCTCTCATTTTGTCGCTATTTAACCTAATGTGCCCAAACTTTGAAACCTTGTATATTTCAATGTGCTCTTTCCTATGATATGCTTAATTTTGTAATTAGATTAATTTAGAAAACTAGTACCCAGTCCTCTGCTCGTTTAGGTAAAGGCCAATACAATTGTATAATTCAGAGCCCGACTCTAATTCCAAATACACGTTCCTGAGAGTGTTAGGTAAGAATGGATTTGTTAATTTATTAAGCTTTTACAAATTCCTTGTAATATTTTGAAACAATTAACTTCTAGCATTCAGCGTCAATAATATCTGATAATATTTGATAATATGCTAATATGTTAAAATCTTTTCAAAATCTCATTAATAATTCATGAGACATTTTCAAAAGAAATCGTAACCGTGACGAGTGTTTTAACTGAAGATATAGATTCACCCTAATTAACATAATCTTTAACCTTAATTTTCTCTAATAAACTTTCATAAATCCTTGATTATTTTTACAAAAATACAAAATATAGGTTGGAGTTTTTGAATTCGTTCAATAAACTCGCAGATCGTGTTTTATCAGGTTTAAAACCACTTGGCTTAGCTTCGCCTCGTGGTTTTAAATCCTGATAAAACACTCCTGCTCGTTTATTAAACATTACATAATAATGTTTGGTAAGAATGGATTTGTTAAAAATTCGATTATAATACTATGAATTAACCTTCACGAAAACAACATGTAATGTACATGTCAACTTCAAATCTAAATGGTTTGATTTTTTTTCCATTGTAATTATCTTATAATAGTTGTTATCATTAAAACATTAATGAAAACTTGATTTTGAAACGATGAGAAAATATGGAATTGGCATACTTTAATAAAGTACAAAGTGGTGGGTAGTAATCACACTAATAACGAAGATAAAGTTTATATAAATTTTTATCTGAATTTTGTTATATATAATATCAACATAAAAGGCTTGTTTGACAGAAGGCAGGTTGGGCTTCCTGTTTCAAGATTTGGGCTTCCTGTGCTTTGGCCAAAACAAACCTGGTGCCCTTTCGGTCGAGAACATTTACTTTGAGAGTAGAATTTAGAGACTGGTACATGTTTTTTTTTTTAAATTCCATTCAATTAATACAACTTCGACAAAGAATTGGACACTTTTTACACTACGAAGTCAGCCAAATGAAATCGTTTCATTTAAGAAATGAAATACTTCTTCTGTGTTTTCACGCGCTAATGAAAACCGAGATGCATGCGTTTGGGAGAATTCGAGAGCAGATCAGTCCAAACACGAGACGAATTCGAGTGTTTGGACCTGCTCGAGAATTCTCCCCAACGTATCGAGGTTTTCATAAGCCTGTGAAAAAAAACAGAAGACGTGTTTCATTTCTTTTATAAAATAACAACCGCGCGAAAAGACGAAAAAAATGCCCTTTTATTCGTATGACGATGTCATTTCTCCCTATGTTGATTTTTCTCGAAACTGACCAATAAGCGAGCGCGAAAGATCAAAACTGACCGTTGAGTGAGCGCGCGCGCTTGAAAATGGCGTGAGTGTGTTTCATGCTCTCATGAAACACGGTTGTTTGACCAATCAACGCGCGCGTACTATCCCAATTATTTTATAATCGCCAGTCCACACTCACGAAAGTAATATTAAGCTTATAAAATTGCTTTTTTGGTTATTTTTTTTTTTAATATTTTTTTTTTCGGTTATTGTAGCATAATTTTTGAAATATAATTAAAGAATTTATCTCTGTTTCGGTGGTGTTTCGGAGGTGTTTCGTTTCGTGTTTCGTTTCGTGTTTCGTGTTTCGTTTCGGTGTTTCGCTGTTTAGCACTGCCCATTGCAAGAAGGTTGTTCATACTTTTGTAATTTAGTGGGAAAGGAATTAGTTAAAAGACAAAAGAAGATCACTCAAGCTGAACTCTTTCTTTTGTTATTCCTTTCTTACTAAATTATTATTAGTTCTTTTTTAATGTGACAACATTCATGCAATTAGGTGTATGCTCAAAACGTGTATTTATTCAATTTAATTCAATTATATTCATTCTACAATATTTATATGCAAAACAAAAAATAGGTATCTGACAAGCAAAATACGTTCCTGAGAGTAGTGGGAAAGTGGGGAAAACTTTATATTGAAAAGCGGATGTGGATTTTATCTTTACAATACTATCGCGT
Organism: Metridium senile; assembly: GCA_949775045.1. Lineage (NCBI taxonomy): Eukaryota > Metazoa > Cnidaria > Anthozoa > Actiniaria > Metridiidae > Metridium > Metridium senile. The sequence goes on along the minus strand of OX459096.1, from coordinate 2,642,912 downwards.
TCTATATTTGCAAACTCCTACTCTCATATGATGTTGCAGCAATTGCTTCATTTTCGGCTTTATTCAAATTTACTGTATTCCCGTAGTGTTCGCATTTTCGAGACAGATGCGGATAAATTCTTTGGTCATTGCTTTCTTGTGCAGGAAATAATATATACATTCCAAAACCCGTCACATTGATTAACATTATGCCGGTTAGTATTGAAATCAAAATATGTTGTTTATAATGCTCGTGTCTTCACTTTCACTAAAAATGTTTAAGAGCGAGTATCTATATCGATCAAGCAAAATCATCAAATGTTGGCACAAGTACCTAAATCGATTTTCTTCATATTTTGCCCATCGATAGTCCTTTGGTAGCATAGAATCGTGATGTAGTTTATTTGGCAAAAAAATATTTTTTTCACGAGGAAATATACAAAATTGATTTTGACCCGTCAGGACGTCAAAAGGATGAAATTAGACTAGGTGTCGGCCAAGTCTAAAAACCGTTTCACTACATCTCAAAACTACGGAAAACCAAGATTTTTACCCCTGATCTTAAAAAAGGACATGTTTTCGAAGTATTCTGTAGTACCAGTGTGCTTTCTCCTATTATTATGAGAGAATAAAGAAGGCCAAGAAAAGTGTCTTTTTCGACACATTTACGGAATCAATTTTATGTCCTAAATAAAAAAAATATTCTACTATGTGCTATAATGCCGATTTCCTTGAAAACTCGCAAGTAGACTCTTAAAAGGATGTTCTTACTTATACTAAAAAATTGAGTTGGGTTATTTTAATGGAGCCGAGAAAAACGGCCTTTAAGTTTCCTATTTTTTCACGTAAACAAAAGCTATTTTTAGAACCAGACTGTGTCACGCAATCTCTCACCAAGTCAATCATCAAGTTAAATCGTCTCAAAACAAGGAAAAAATCTATTTCTAATTTACCGAAGTAGCTAGAAATATTTTTAAAGTAGAGACTGATGATTTATCCATCTATTTGAAAGTGATTTGTCTCGTTTTAAACTACTACTCAGTCACGGGGGTACGATCAAATCGATCAAAAAAAAATCATCATCCTCAATCAACATGTTCGCTATGCTATTACAGCCAAACCTACAGAAGCGTTCCTATCGAGGTTGGAAGGCTCGATTTATTCTTCCAAACTTGATTTCAAATTTGTTTTGAAATTTGCATAAATGAATCAAAACTTGTAAGTTTCAAAAACCGCCTCAAATCAAAACATTACTTTCAATTTTTTTTGGACAACAGAAACTTGCTTAACCTAGTCTGCTTACAGAAATATTGTTATAAATACTTACTAAAGTATTCTATTACAATAGCATTATCAGTTATTGACCACAGATCGTGATTTCGGGACCATTATGGGTTGACGGTTGAAGTCTGCAATTTGAAACTTACAAGATTCGATTCATTTATGCAAATTTCAAAACAAATTTAAAATCAAGTTTGGAAGAATAAATCGAGCCTTCCGACCTCGATAGGAACGCTTCTGTAGGTTTGGCTGTAATTGGTACTTTCCGTAATAGCTAAATAAAATAAATTATTACAAATACCGTATACTTATAGCATAACAGTTTTTATTCAACTCTTTTCATTTTTTAAGCTGTTTACATTTTACAGATCATGAACTGTCAATTCGATCATTCTTCAAGAGCGCCCGATGCGGAGCACCCGATGGTCTCCGCTGACTTTTAACAGGAACACTGTTGGACAAGGGCTGCTAGTTTGTCAATTTTTGGCTGCTTCACTTTCACCTGGATATCGCTGACATCAATATCAAAATGGATGCACATTTTTCGTAGTACTAGAATTGTGAATTTTTTCATATTTGAATTTGCAATCAAATCACAAATATTATGACAGCCATAAATGATTGGGTGCTGCAGAGCTACTTCTTGAACAACAATTTCTTCAAGAGCTTGTAGGTCACTCTCACTCTCTGCCGCAAGAGCGTCATCGTCGTCTTGGTGGACGTCGGGTAACCTTTTCTTTGCTGCCAAACGAGAGAAAAAACTTGACACCTGCTGTGCCGTCAAAAACTCCTCGCTCGTGAACATGCGATCGCCGTTGTCGTCTCTGGTGGTCATCATGGCCTTGGCTACCTCAGCTGGATTAACTTTTTTGCCTGTTGTTTCCCCAATATTGAACTTTGCAGTCAGGTAGTTTCTCTGTTTATCATTAAACCGTCCTCGCTTTGTTTGTGCAGACTTGAGAGCCCAACCCATCGAAAGGACGTTCTGACTTGGTGCTTGCGATCTTTGGCATGTCTGTAATTTAGGCACAGCGCCAGTCTGCTTGTCGAGTCTTTCGGCATACCCTAGAGCGGCTCTGTCATGCAGTGATTCTTGTTCTGGTACACGTTTATGCTTGCCACAATCAAGGTGTCGCTGAAATGATGAAAAGCGTTGATAACGCTTTATACATCCAAGCTCGGGACAAGAAAAGAGACCAGTAGCTTCGTCTGATTCCTTTTGTGCATCTTCACTTGAAATAGGTTCACTATCTAATTGAAAAAAGAAATAAGAAATGATGATGATGTCAGTAATCATCACGTTGCTGATAATTCTGATTATAATGAAGATCATGATTGCGGATTAATTGTGAAGCTAATGAGATAAAATTTGCCAAAAATATTAATATTATTATAATAACTAAATAATAATGATAATATGACATTATTAACATTATTATTATTTTGACTTGCAATAATTTATTTTCGACCTTTGGGTCGTGCAGGATTTTTTCTTTTTCAAAAATAGGTAATGAAATTGTGCTATCTAAAGACTGGTTTTCACTAGCGCAAACGCAAGCGCAAACACAAGGGTAAATTTCATAGTGAAAACGAAACGTGGAAAAGCGCAAGCGCAAAAACACACTATTCACTAGTACCACGCGCAAGCACAAGCGCAAACGCAAGAATAAAGGATTTTTTTGATATTTTGCGCTTGCGTTATCACTACGTCAGGCGGTTTTCACGATGAAATAACGTCTCTTGCGCTTGCGTTTGCATTTGCGTTTGCGTCGCTAGTGAAAACCAGGCTTTTCTAGTACCACGCGCAAGCACAAGCGCAAACGCAAGAATAAAGGATTTTTTTGATATTTTGCGCTTGCGTTACCACTGTGTCAGGCGGTTTTCACGATGAAATAAGGTCTCTTGCGCTTGCGCTTGCGTCGCTAGTGAAAACCAGGCTTAAGGGATGATGATAATTGTAACTTACTTTTTTCCTTTTTGCTTTTTTTCTTTGATTTAACAGTTAGAAACTCTGATTGGCTATCTTGAGTTCCTCTGTCAACATTTGTTAACTGCGGTAATTGATCATGAGTGTTGGATGACGCGATGCTGAGTTTCTTACTTGGGATTAGTTTTCCCGGTCCGATCTTGTAGGCCTTCCATACTTTCAAACCTTTACTTGTATACTCGACATTCGTGAAGAAGCTAACACCTTCGATTTTGATATGGGGGAACTTTGAATCGTCGGGAGGTCCTGAAACAGTAACGTTTACTGCTGGAACACCGCCTGATGATAAGATGGCCGCTCTCATCTCTGATGCAGTTTCGACATTGTTACCTGCGTTGTGATAAATCTTCATGTGTGCTTTGATGGTACCAGCTTTCCGATCGCAGGCACCTTTACCCCCCTGTGGATCAGCAAAATCCATACGTTTGACTTCAAGGCCGTTATGACGCCCACAGTGTTCTGCTATCACAATTGTTGAGCCGCAGTGATAGCAGCCAGCGTTGTCCTGCCAATAATAGACCGACTTCAAGACTGGCATGATTTCTTTGAGTTGCTGAAGTACATCTGACATCACTGCCGTTACTGCACAGCTATCTTGGGTACAGCTGTGGAAAACGTTGATAAAAGTCAGCATTTGCATCTGCCCTTCGTGATCCTTTCTTATTGCCACAGTGACGTGCCATGCAGGATATTCCTCGTTTACTGAACCAATCACGTTGACTTTCTCTGTACTTCCTGGGCAGAAACTTCATGGCCCAGTCTTGTATAAGAAGCACTGATGTTTCATCTAGCATATCAATGACATCTAATCTCGCTTCATCCTGATTTATTGAGCGCAGAAGATGGGCTTTCCATGATGTTATATCGCTAATGGCTTTCTCTAAGGTAAACAATAGCTCCTCTTTTAGCTCCGCGGCTAAAGAGTTACCAGGACCATCAAGCCTAGACACTGCACTTTTAACCTCATCCAGAACGTTTAGAAGGCTATCACATTGCTCGCAGTTGTCAGTATGCTCGTGGGAACAAAGTGACTGGAAACATTTATCACGGGGATCGCTAAGGGCAAACTTTATACAGTGATCTTTTATGGTTGAACTCTCTGAAACGTGCACCTACAAGTGACTGATGGATGAAAATGCGCACGTTAGACGAGAATAAAAATGCTTCTTTAGCAAGAAGAGAATATAAATGCTTCTTTAGCAAGAAGAGCACACGCACGCATACCTGATTCATTCTCGTACCTAGAGCACCTCGGTCTTTCCTTTCTTATCTGTGACGTCACAGACGGGAGAGGAAAGACCAAGGGGCTCTAGGTACGAGAATTTATTTGATTTCCATTTAAAATCTTTGCGCAGAAAGGTGCGCGGGTAACTAAAACAAAAATGATAATGGTGATAATGATGGTGATGATGATGATGATGATAACGAGTATGATGATGATGATAATGATGATGATGCTGATGATAATGTCGCCCATTCCCCGAAAAAAAAAAAAACACGAAAAAAACAAACATTTTATCTTTATACCTTATAATCACTCTTCAATTAGCGTTTGGCTAACTTCAACAACTCTTTCTGGCGTTTAGCCCACGACATATCCAGTTCCATGTTCTCTTCCAGCCTGTCAACTACACCCTCAACGATGTCAAAGGCTTCAGCTCCTGAGGCACTGATATAATCGAGTCCTTGGAGAGACTTTCTTGTAGAGGCAGAGCATGTTTGTAAAATACGTATTAGTGTACTGCGGCTCAAAGGAGTTACATTGACTTCAGCACAGTAGGCCTTGTACTGCTTAACGATACGTTCTGGAATCATGTTGCGCACTACGTTTGGAACTTGAAGAACCTCATTATTGGATAGCACAATGGTTTTACCACCAAACGGGAGGTCCTGTACTATGTGAGGGCTGGTGATAAAATCGAGAAAGTGCGAAAGCTAATCTTGCGGCACAATCTTTTTTGGTTGGATACTGGTTACTCTCGTCCACGCATGCGTCATCACACTTACTGTCAGCTTTTGATGAAGATGTTAGAGCTTGCCAAAGGTGATCCGCGTCATTAGGTGCAATCTCACCAAGTACGACAGAAATGGCTTGCCTTGCTTTACGTGTGTGCTCTCGTTTTGTTCTTTCACTAGACTCGTCCCATGGAGATCGCAGTACACACCTTACTGGACTGACAGTTCTACTAGTCAATAGGCCATTCAAATGATCTAGGGGCGTCAACCTTTCGTCAGTAAAATCAGAAAGGTCACTCTGCAGAAGCGTGTTTGAAGGGGAGAATACACTTCCCCTTGGTGTTTGCAATTCGTAGTTCGTGTTTGAAGCTTTATCAGGCGTACTTTGTTCAACGGGAACGTCGTTTATTTCCGTCTGAAATAAGAAACCATTTAACGTTACAGCGGTTTTCGACTTTCTGCGAACTCAGACATTCCAACGGCTAGTTGTAAAATACGTATTTCGCCGCAGTCAATCAAGGATTTAAAAGGTACCGACTAAGGGACGGACCATTTAATATTTGTATGGGGGGGGGGGGGGGGGGGGGGGGGGGGATTAAATCCCCAAAAAATATCGAGCAAGCTCTATCGATCTCCAACCTAAAAAAATCGTGCAACGTCAATATGGCAAAAAAATGTAGCTTGGTACTGCAAAAAAAAAAAATACATTTATATATATAAATATCCTGCAACACAAGAGGGCGAAAAATCTGAAAATCTACCCACCCACCCTACAAAAATCAAATCGGCTCCGTCCCTAATTAGTTTTGATTGACGGCAGCTAAAAACGTACTTCACAACAAGCCGTGGGAATGTCTGAGTTCGCATAAAGTCGAAAATTTACGAACATTTACCTATCGACATATCGGTGAAGTGCCGTGTACTTCGCAACTTAATTGTATGCCAAGATATTTATTATGATATTGATTATGCTAATTATTCCAGGGCCGGCTAGGTATAATGTCAAAGTAAGTCTGAGCAAAACCGGTCTAAATGTATAAAATAAATAATTTCATTGTGATTGATTATAAAAAAAATCTATCAAAATAAAGATTTTCAACTAACTATTTATATAACTGTTATATGTTTTTGACTTTCTCGTAAATATTTCATTATCTTATCTAGGTGCACTTCCTTTGTGTCGTACCGCGGGTACATTAATAAAGCCAAGCCTAAAGTATCCTTTTCTATCTTTTATTCCAATCTTCAAAAATTTCTAGCTACTTCGGTAAATTAGAAATAGTTTTTTCCTTGTTTTGAGACGATTTAACTTGATGATTGACTTGGTGAGAGATTGCGTGACACAGTCTGGTTCTAAAAATAGCTTTTGTTTACGTGAAAAAATAGGAAACTTAAAGGCCGTTTTTCTCGGCTCCATTAAAATAACCCAACTCAATTTTTTAGTATAAGTAAGAACATCCTTTTAAGAGTCTACTTGCGAGTTTTCAAGGAAATCGGCATTATAGCACATAGTAGAATATTTTTTTTATTTAGGACATAAAATTGATTCCGTAAATGTGTCGAAAAAGACACTTTTCTTGGCCTTCTTTATTCTCTCATAATAATAGGAGAAAGCACACTGGTACTACAGAATACTTCGAAAACATGTCCTTTTTTAAGATCAGGGGTAAAAAATTTTTTCTTTAAAAAGGTTTTCCGTAGTTTTGAGATGTAGTGAAGCGGTTTTTAGACTTGGCCGACACCTAGTCTAATTTCATCCTTTTGACGTCCTGACGGGTCAAAATCAATTTTGTATATTTCCTCGTGAAAAAAAGATTTTTTTGCCAAATAAACTACATCACGATTCTATGCTACCAAAGGACTATCGATGGGCAAAATATGAAGAAAATCGATTTAGGTACTTGTGCCGCCCTGTGTTTGATGGATATAGATAGTCGCTCTTAATCAGTTTTATAATATAGCTAAGATAGTAGGCGCGTTCTGATTGGCCGATAGCCGTGATCTATTCCACCGATCAACTCATATTTTCGAAGGAACAGCGAAAAAATGCAGAGTAAATATTGTCTTATCGTTAAAAAGCTGATATAAACAAATTAAAAACAACAAAAACACTCAATGCATAAAATAAACAGAACAGGTAGTTCTAAAAGTCACTTTTTCTGTTTTAAGTTGTTGAGTGTGCTTCTGACAGTTTTTACAAAAACAAACAAACAAACATGCAAATAAATAAATAAACAAACAAACAAGCAACAATTTTACAAAGAAATTCAACACGGAAAAAAGGATTTTGGAAACATTACTTGAATAACTTATAAATATTTTCCTTTTTTTCCAGTTCTACCCGATAAACCTGTGCTCCAACTCTTTCCTACTAAGCAGGAGTTCTGCCGCAATGATACGATCAACATGACATGCGATGTAGTAATTGGTAATCCAATAGACACCAACCTGACGTTCTTCCAAAACAATTCTGTCATAAAGATGATGCAAGGGAAACAAAACATTTATTACACCAAGGCAGTTCTCGCACAAGATTTGACTCAACCAGGGACATTTTCATTTTCATGTCAAGCAACAAACCTTGTTAGTCCCTCACCAAGTTCTGCAGATGTGATTATTACTGTGAAAGGTAATCAAACACATTGAGAAATTATACTGTAATCCGGCGCAAAATTGTTGACAAATGGTTAAAATCAAAAACCACAACACCCATAGACGTCAATATTTTATCCTCCACCCCCTTAACCAATGACGGAAGACGGCATAATATTTTCGAATAAGGTTGCCAAATTGATGTTCTTTTTGTTCAAAGCTTTTCTTGTAGCAATTTAATTTCTCATTGTAATAATACTTTTCTTTCTAAAGATTCTTCTGTCATCACACGTTGCACTAATGCGACAGCTGTGAAGGATAACTCTGTTGTAACACGTGTGGGTGGATGGATTGAGAAGGATTTATTTGAGAGTTCGTGACTTTTGTTATCTTTCTAGGATTCTAATAGTCTCTAGTAACGGAATGTGTCTAAATTCTTTTTATTATTCTAAGATCCTCCTGTTATTACAAGTTGCTCTAACAGAATAGCTGTGGAGAAGGATAACCTGGTTTGGACCTGCGAAGTAAGTGGAAGTCAGCCATTAACAACATCTTGGTTCAAAGGAAATACCAGCACTGTCTTCCAATCAGGGAAAAGTCTTAACATCGCTGCTGTCAACAGGACTGATTCTGGAATGTACAGATTTAGTGCCAGTAATGGAGGGGAATGTTCTACTGCTAGTAAAACAGTATATCTAAATGTACAATGTGAGTATGGTATTATTAAGTTCAAATATACATTGTTATTGTCATACAGCGAGAGGAGAGGGCTGGGTGATTGGTACCTTTTAAAATGTAAATAACAAGTTTAATCAATTCTTCTTTATTATCAAAGTATGTCTATATTTTGTCTGCTTGGGAGTTTCTGTTTTACCCATGTTTGCCTCACTATTTCTCCATCTGTCTATCTTACTGTCTATTTGTGTACCTTCCAAATGGTCACGCTATTTGTCTTTCAGTCTCCATTTTATTCTTCTGGATGTCTGCTTATCTCCATCAATTTATTATTGGCCAACACAACTTTATATTGATAACTAGAGTAGCTGAGACAATTATTTGTTATTTTTCAGTTCCTCCTTCGAAACCAGTTCTGCAAATAGATCCAAATCGGCTTATGTTCTGCAGCAATGATACCATCAATGTAACCTGCACTGCAGAAGCTGGAGGTCCACCTGAGACCAATTTGACAATATTGCAGAACAATGCCATTATTGGGTTGATAAATAATCGCACCAACACAGTTCTAACCCGGAATTTGGCTAAAGCTGGAACAGTTTCATTTTCATGTAATGCAACTAACCTTGTTGGCTTCTCTCTAAGTTCAGCAGTGAATATCACTGTGAAAGGTACTAAATTAAACTAATAAATAATAATCGTTAGGCAATAGAATGAAATTTGTAGCACCTTAAAAAAATGTTAACTTAACTTTACTGAAGGATGTTTCAACTTTCATTCTATTGCGTGCGTGGCGAAACAAAAAACGCCTGTGGGCGAGACTATGGTAACACTACTAAAAGACGCATTGTTTGAGACTCTGACGTAAGATTTGTGTAAATATTTGTTGTAATAATTGCATTTCTGTATTCACCAAACTGAATGAGCTTGTTTTCGGATTGGGCCACCCTTTTGCAGTTTTGATTACAACCTTAATGTTATTTTTTTAATGTATTCTTTATGTCAAACAATCCATACATGGAACTATATGAATCGCAATCAAATCACTACTTTTACTGGTTATGTCTGGCATTAGTAATGTTTCAAATGTGCTGTTTGGTTTGGAGATTTTAGGCAAATGTAGGAAAGTCAATGTGGGAAACAACATGCTTACATTGTAATACCAAATGTCCAAACTGATGTTGTGACAAGTGTGCATGTGTTTTGTGAGGGGGATAACATGTACGACAACTAGCTAAATGTGTCTATTAATACCAATTATTATTTCAAGATCCTCCTGTTATTACAAGTTGTAAAAACAAGAAAGTTGTGGAAAATGAGAACCTGGTCTGGACCTGTGATGTAAGTGGTAGTCAGCAATTGAACACCTCCTGGTTCAAAGGAAATACCAGCACTGTCATCCAATCAGGGAAAAGTCTTAACATCGCTGCTGTCAACAGGACTGATTCTGGAATGTACAGATTTAGTGCCAGTAATGGAGGGGAATGTTCTACTGCTAGTAAAACAGTATATCTAGATGTACAATGTGAGTATGTGTGTGTTTTACATAGTATGTTTACAATAGTATGTATTCTTGTGAATCTTGTTTTATTGTTTCATTATTTCATTCGTCAATGTGAATTACGTATGGTCAGGATACAAATTGCATTGTATAATAGTTACATTGATAAATTTTATCAGGGAATGTCTGCAGTTTGTGTCATTACTTGTATATTATACACTTAATGACTGGTCCCGAGGGAAACAGTTAGTTTTGTTTCCCTCGAATCTCAATGTTTTCCGAGGGAAACATTGAGATTCGAGGGAATCAAAGCTAACTGGTTTCCCGAGGGATCTGTCATTAAGCGTTTTGTTATATAGCTAATCATTTTAGACAAGTAAATTAAGAACATTTGAATTTTCATTCAATGCACTGGGCACTTGTATCCGGTCGGGATACAGTTAGATTTAACTAGTATGACGTGAGCACCTATCAACCAATGAGAATGCTCGTTATATAGTCAAAATGTTTAGCTATATAACAATGCCTTTTATGCTGAAATCGCATGAAGTTGGTTGTATTTTAGTAGTGAATCGTTGAATCTACGCAGTTGTCTGTCTTGATTATAATAAACATTAAACAGAGAAAATTTAAAAATATTTTGTGAAAATGGTTGTCAAGTAAGCATCGCCCCAAGGCCGTACGTTAGATAACTGTTATTATAGGTGAATATATTGTATGGTTTAATTCGCTTAAAGTCTTTATTTTCATCAATCTTTCTTCAAACATCTTTAATTTACATCAATTAGGAATTTCGTTTACGCGCACACTAGGCTTTCAAAGGGTCTAAACATTGATAAATTCGTGTGATTCATAGCTTGTACGATAATCACTTCTTCGTTTCACTTGTACGTTGTGCGGTTCACTACAAATAACACATACACCTACTTGCAAGAACGTTGTCATATAAAAAAGAACATTTGTATTTAGTGTGTTAGGAATAAATTAAAAGTACAAAAGAAAGAGTTCAGCTTCAGTGATCATCTTTTGTACTTTTAATTTATTCCTAACCCACTAAATACAAATGTCCTTTTTTCGTATGACAACGTTCTTGCAAGTAGGTGTACACCTATTTCAATTAACGTTGTCCATCTGGAATGGTTGATCTGAGACCGATAGGAATTGTGGGAGCTCGTTAAATTTCAAATACATTGTTTTAATCACACTTGAATGGTGCTGAATTACAGATAATAGTATTTCAGAAGTAAACATTAATATTCAAGCGTGATTATAATAGTGCATTTGCAGTTTAACGAGCTCCCACAATTCCTATCGGTCTCAGATCAACCATTCCAGATGGACAACGTTAATTGAAATAGGTGTATACAAAGCTTAAAAACTCGAACTTACTATAACGATAATATATTATATGATCTCTTACCGAATATTTCCCGATCTAGTCAATCAGTTCGCCATAAAATCTTCTTTATCTTTAACAACTATAAAGTGCAGGTTTCTCTCACTCGATCACTCGTGAAAACTAATTAATCAACTATAAATAGTCATATATTGACTCGTTCCAGCTTTCCTCGGTTTTGTCGCGTACATATATGTCACCCTCCAAAAACAAAGATAATGGAACAAACAAACACCATACTACCAACATTTGCAAACCACGCTCACCTACACATACGTCAAGAGCACTTATCAAAATACAAATAAGAAACCTCATAAGAAACTTCGTCTATAAATTGGATAGTCATTGAGCTAATTAAACCACAGGCAGCCCAACTACTCGATCTGAGGATTTTTTTTAAAGTGCATCAAATATATTTTTACCGCGCACCTCGCGCGCCATTAATATTAACCAAAGCTTTTCGTTACTCTTTGAGCGCGCGGGCGGGCTTCCTGTGGTGTATTTGTTTGAATACGCGCGGATGGGATTCCTGTGGTTTTTCGTCAAAGTCGCGCGGTGTCGAAGAGAGGGTAGGATTTGGACAAGGTATGAAACTTGGTCACGTGACAAATTTAGTTTCGCGCGTAGTAAATCAGCCATGGGCGAAAATTTTCATTTTTCTACGTTCGAATATATAAACTTTACGTTGATCTTCAACTAATAATAATAATAATTTTAATGTTTCTATAGCGCAAAAATTCATTATAAAGTATATGATCTAATGCGCTTTATAAAATTTACAATTTACAACATGAAAAATCCTAACTAAGCTAAACTATACTACAATATTTATAAGATATTCAAGCTCTACTATTTACATTTTAAATATTTACATTGATTGAATAAAAATTAGTTTAAATATATAATAGGACAAAATAGAAATAGTTGTCAAACAAAACAAAAAGTTCCAGAAAAAGCAGAATAATAAATAATAAAACTATCTAAAAATATGCTTTCTTAAACAAATGAGTCTTTAATAGCTTCTTGAATGTTGTAATGCTGTTTGCAGACCTTACACTAAGAGGGAGTTCATTCCATAATATTGGAGCTGCGACCTTGAAGGCCCGGTCTCCCGTTGTCTTGCCTGATTTGATTTCAGGTCTAGCTAAAAGGTTGTTACTTATGGATCTAAGGTTATACCGAGAATGTTTAAAATATATCAGATTATTTAAATATGTAGGTGCGGTACCATGCATAGCCTTAAAAATAAATAAAATAACTTTGTAAATAATTCTAAATTTCACAGGAAGCCAATGTAATTCTATCATTACTGGAGTAATGTGAGAAAAGCGTGGCGTATTTGTGATAAGTCTTGCTGCTGCATTTTGTGCGCGCTGAAGTGTGTTTATGTGAATTGCTGGTAGACCATACAAAAGCGAATTACAATAGTCTAATCGACTAATTACGAGAGCATGTACTAGCGTCTTAGCAGCATCAACGGATAGGAACTTACGTATGCGTCTAATATTAAATATTGAATAAAAAGCAAGCTGACATGTCTTATTTATGTGGTATTTAAATTGAAAGTTACTATCGAACCAGACGCCAAGATTTCTAGCCTCACTAACAGGTGACACATCAGTTTCAGCAACTAACAGACTATCAGTTCTTACTTTAGTGAGTTGCTGACGAGTTCCGATTAGCAAAAATTCAGTCTTATCCTCGTTGATCTTGAGCTTGTCCACGACCATCCACGCTCTCACAGCCCTGATACATTGCTCCATAGCACACCTGGCATCTGTCTCATCAGTCGCGCTGTCCGGTTTAAACGAGAGGTACAATTGGGTGTCGTCAGCATATGCATGGACTTGGGGCAGATGAGTCTTTATTACCTCAAAGAGCTTACTCGCATAGACGGAAAACAAAAGGGGACCGAGGCAGGATCCCTGTGGCACGCCAAATGACAGGGGGAATCTCTCCGACAGTTTTCCATCAACAACAACACGCTGTGTTCGACCAGAAAGGTATGAGCCGAACCATTTCAGAGCATCACCAGCAACGCCAAATGAAGTTTCAAGACGGCCAAGAAGAATACTGTGATCAACCGTATCAAATGCGGCGCTTAAATCCAAGAGTACTAGAAGAGACACATGCTGGCTGTTCATGTTAAGCAGAATGTCATTTGCAATCTTTAAAAGAGCCGTCTCTGTACTGTATCCTTTTCTATATGCTGATTGTAACTCAGGAAAGAGTCCATTTTCAGTGACATGAGTATAGAATTGGTTAAAAACCGCCCTCTCTGTGATCTTTGAAACAAACTGCAAATTACTCACTGGTCGTAGGTTTTTGTTCCCAGAGTCCAAGGGTTAACGGCCGCTTCTTTCCATTCTTTCGGGAAATGACCAGTAGACATAGATGCGTTCACCATTCTAGTTATCACTGGTAAAAGCACCTCCAGAGAGTCGTAGACCAGGCAAGTCGGCATTTATTTTATTTTGGAAATCATGGGATAGTGAATCGAAAGTCGAAAAGTTCTTGATTTGCACTGCAGTGGCTACTACAATGAGTTAGTTTACATTCAAAACACCTGATTCAAGTGAGCACTTGCTTTTGAAGTTGCTTTTGAAGGCACCGATCTTCTTCGCTATTACAAAAACCTGGGGAAAGCTTTTCTAGTAGCCTAGTGTGTACAGGTAATGATTGGAGTTGAAGTTTTTATGTCAAAACGACTGATCATGATGTTGTCTTGTTAAGCTCAAACTATACAAGCCAAACTAACAGTGAATTTGTGATGGCCGCTTTGCAAAGTTTTCATCTTGTCAGATTGGATCAAAAAAGTTCAACTTTTAATCGGTTCCAACAATAACAAGTTTGTTATGAAAGTGTGAAGCACAGTATAGTTGTATTTTATAAACTATTGCCGAAAATCGATTTTAACTAAGGCAGAATCGTTACAGATTTTATAAGTTAAATACACTTTGAACAACATAATTATGTCTTCACATTGTAAAATATGTATTAGCATTTCAATAAACATGGAAAGAAATTTCACACACTGGCTGTTTGTTTTTGTTAAAGGTTTATTTATTGAAAATCCCTAAAAGAAAAGAAAACACTTATTTTGAAAGAAAAGTTTGAACATAATATTTTTTCTTTGCCGGCGAGTCAGTCGATTGCTGATCGTGTCCTTCTCGGCGCTCGTCGTTGAACTTCCGTGCCTATACAAACTGCGGCGCACCTCTATCCATCCATGCCATCGAGTTTTACACCTTGTCACAAAATACAACTCTCTCAACTCTCTTCGATTTCTGTCGTGAGTGAGAAAGTCGCGTGCGATCAAACCAATCAACACAGGAAGCCCAACCGCGCGCTCAAACAAAAACAATCCTTTTTTTAATCGGATCTTTCAGCTTGGCGCGCGGTAAAAACATATTTTATTCGCTTAAAAAAATTCCTCAATAGACTAGTTGGGCTGCCTGTGATTAAACTAAATAAGTTGGCCATTTTTTAATTATTTCCCTTTTACAAATCGTTTGTCATATGTTTGATCATATTTGGTCGGCTGTGATGGGCACTGATATAAGTGACAAAAAGTAACAAAATAAGACAAAAAGTTGGAAAAATGAAACTTTTAACAGCAAAGCACAGGTTATTTCGTAATTTCGTGGAAAACTTTATTCTTTTTTTTTCTTGTCCTTATTCTTGTAATAGCTATATTGGCAGTAATTGTCAATTAATGCTAAGAGTTACAATGATGCGTCGATTTATACAACCATTCTGATTGTTTATAATACTAGGTGAATAACCGTGAGGTATTGTTGATTACAGACAAACCTGAACAATTAAGTGTCGACATGGCACAAAATGATTTCATCGATATTAACGAAGGGGAATCTGCCAATATCACTTGCTCTGCCAAAGGAAACCCAGAGCCGTACTACCACTGGGTGTTTGATGGTAAACCGCTGTCCAGTCTAAGAAACGATACCATTACTATACGTAATGCTACATTTGAAGACAACGATGGAAAGTACACTTGTACTGCAACTAATACAGTAGGAAATGAAACCATCGCTGTGACAGTCAGAGTTCACTGTAAGTATACATTGTTTTTGTTGTTGTTTTGGATGGTGTTGATGATGGTGTTGTTATGTTTTTTTTAATTGAATTTAGTTCAATCCATTTTCATTGCATTACAAAATGAACACAATAGAAAAGATGCATAAACTATAAAACTAATATATAAAAAACGTAAACAACAGTGGAGAAGGACTAGAAAGGAACATAGGAACCATATGTGCTAGCTCTTGTTTGTTCATTTAATATTTCCAAACAAAATTGATTAAAATTTAAATATATTCTAGCTTGTTATCATGAACGATGCTCAAAAAAGAGAAGCGCGCGTGTATTTATAAAACATCTAAGATATTATAATAGCCATGCAATAAAAACTATTTATTTTACTTGGACGTGAAAACAAAACAAAATTGATCTATTTTAAAAAGCAAAGTTGCAATCAATGCAACTTGCTTTCATTATTTGTTAATTACATGTTGTGTGTTTATTTGCTTGCCTTTTTGTCGTTTTTGCTTGCTTGCTTGTTTTTTTGTTTTGTATTTTTTGTGAGTATATGCCATATAACTCTCTATATCCATTTTCAATCATCAGACATTGGAGAAGCAACTTGTGATGCTAAACCTAATCCTGTCAAGGAAAACGAAAACTTCGCACTGACTTGTTCAGCAGCTCCCCTGCGTCAGGAGCATGGTCAAACCATGGTCAAACATGTTTTGACCATGGTAAACCATGGTTTTTGACCATGGTCGACCATGGTTTGACCATGCTGTGACCATGGTTAGACCATGGTCGACCATGAACGTTAAATTGCACTATTGCCAACCATGGTCAACCATGGTCAACCATACAACAGAATGACCATGGTCAAACATGGTCAAACCATGGTCAAAAATCAAAAAGTGACCATGGTCAACCATGGTCAACCATGGTGAAAACTCAAAAAGTGGCCATGGACAAACATGGTCAACCATGGTTAAAACTCAAAAAGTGGCCATGACAAACATGGTCAACCATGGACAAACATGGTCAAAAATCAAAAAGTGGCCATGACAAACATGGTCAACCATGGACAAACATGGTCAACCATGGACAAAAATCAAAAAGTGGCCATGGACAAACATGGTCAACCATGGACAAAAATCAAAAAGTGGCCATGACAAACATGGCCAACCATGGTCAAAAATCAAAATCAAAATATCACACAATGAAATAATAATTATAAAAAAATTAAATTATATAATGCCAGACATCATATATTAATAATCAAAATGAACATTCAGAAAATTCAACCATCTTTTTATTTTTCTATTTGATTATTATACTTTGGTGTGATACAGTATAAATGACAGACTGCTAAGATATGACTTGTATTTTGAATAAATAATGAAATCTATACATTTTGATCCACATGTTAAGGTTACTGTAACCCTTCGCGGGGTCAAATAATAATAATTTATTTTACTACCAGTAGCTCTTGAGTAAACTAGTTGTCAAAACTATACTGGTAGATATATTTTTGTAATACAAATTTTATATATAACTGGTATTTCGAAACATAGGAGAAATTCACAAAACTTATGCAAATCAGGATAATAACACTAGTGTTATATCAGATACATCATTTCTTTTGTAAATTTCTCATTTAATTATTCATGTTTTTGTTTAAAAAAAGTAATATAAAACATCTGCTATTCCTTAAATATTGCACCCACTACCAACTGAAAACCCATGAAAATTCTGTGAATTTATTCATGGCAAATTCACAGGAAAGTCAAATGTTTTTAATGTTTTTTTCACAGGTTTTTAACTCTGATAAAAAAAAACATATAAAAACCCCATGAAAAAAACCATGAATATGCAATTTTTCATGGCCATGAAAATTCTTGAATTTGAAGCAGCCCTTTGAAATACCCTTCTAAAACTCATGAATAATTAATGAAGAGAAAACAAAGACAAAATCACTAGCATGAAGGAGTTTGAAATCTGATGAAACACTTGCATAAAATTAAGCCAACTTCGCTTTGAATTTCTCCAATAATTATCCAATAATTTGAGAAGTAATATACAACACTCGAAAGGGTGATTCATCAGGTTTTCAAACACCTTAAAATGGGCCCAAAAAAACTTGGCTGCGTCTCGTTTTTCAACCCATTTTTCGGTGTTTGAAAACCTGATGAAACACTCTTTCTCGTGTTTGATATATTACATGAAAATACCATGAAATTTATAGTACAGATTTTAATGAATTTTTAATGGCACTGAAAACTTGCTGAATTCTTGGCCCATTAAAATACCATGGTTTTGCCATTAATATGCAATTTCTCATGGTGCCATGAAAGTTTCCATGGTATATTCATGGCATATTAATGCCCATGAAAATTACGACTGCCTGTTTTTTTTCATGGGGTAATATGAAAAAAGCATTGGCCATTAAAATACCATTAATAACCCATGAAAGTAAACAATCAGTTGTTATACCTTGGTGCCAAATATCTGGGTTTTTTTTCATGGGGTAATATGAAAAAAAAAAGCATTGGCCATTAAAATAACATTAATAACCCATGGAAATAAACAATCAGTTGTTATACATGGGTGCCATACAATATTCATGGCCTATTCATGGCATATTAATGCCCATGAAAATAACAAATGCCTGTTTTTTTCATTGGGTAATATGAAAAAAGCCATTAAAATAATATTAATAACCCATGAAAATAAGCATGTTATGCATATGGGTTAATCAAGGAACTATTATTAGTATTACATTGTACTTGTATTTAGTAACACAACCAGTGATGATAATTGCATTGAAATACATTACAACACTAAATGCAATTCCAGTATGTATTGAAGTACTTGACAGTCAAGTAACAAATATACTTTAGAATTTGAAATTTGAGCATTTGAATTCAGTTTGCATTTTGTATACAATTATAATTATTTACATTACTGTATAGAAATGTTTCAAATTCAACTTATTTTATTATGACACTATTAAATAAAAGACCATTACATATTATTGAAAATGACTGTTACAATTTTTTTTTATTTAATAGATAAAGACTTGATCTTTGTAATTAGAATCAGTTAGTCATATGTACTCTGGCCTTCTTGAAGTCAACAATATATGTTGTAGATCTATAAGCAAAGGATATTATAAAGAAATCGCACTCACTTGTTAGGAAATTATCTTATTAGCATGATTTTATCCAGGATTTGATTGTATTAAATTATAAGAATATACACCTACTTGACAGTAAGAACCTTGTCATACGAAAAGAGAACATTTGTATTTAGTGGGTTAGGAATAGATTAAAACTTACAAAAGATGATCACTGAAGCTGAACTCTTTCTTTTGTACTTTTAATTTATTCCTAACACACTAAATACAAATGTTCTTTTTTCGTATGTCAACTTTCTTGCAAGTAGGTATAAGTGTTAAATTAAACAGTTTAAAATCCCGGTTATTCAAATTATTAGGCTGGAATCCGTTTCTTACCTCTTCAAAGACATTAATTTCATCAAATCATTTCGTTTAACCACATCAAATAGTTCCATCTACAGTTATAAAGTTCTCATAAGCAGTTTGGAGCGAGTTTGGAGCTCAGACCAAGAGTTTTAAGGAAGAAAACGCATGACCGATGCACGACCGTTGATACTTCAGATCGACCGCCAGAACTGAACTAGATTCTAGTCCCCTCTCGGTTTTCAATGCGCATGCGTAAAATGTCCAAAAAACAAAATGGCGGGACGAGAGATCGGTCGGTGCTTGGCTATGTAACTTGTATTGCTTCTAGCGTAATTACTTGGCCCTGGTTCAATGCTACGTTCAGTAATAATGTTTACACAACCTACTCAACGTGTTTAGACTATTTGGAAAGACATCGATGCTTTTCTTGCTCTTATAAATAGTGCTTGAAGTTGGACAAGAAATCAAATATTGTCATCAGCGGTCGTCGCTTGGCTATGTAACTTGTATTGCTTCTAGCCTAATTACTTGGCCCTGGTTCAATGCTACGTTCAGTAATAATGTTTACACAACCTACTCAACGTGTTTAGACTATTTGGAAAGACATCGATGCTTTTCTTGCTCTTATAAATAGTGCTTGAAGTTGGACAAGAAATCAAATATTGTCATCAGCGGTCGTCGCTTGGCTATGTAACTTGTATTGCTTCTAGCCTAATTACTTGGCCCTGGTTCAATGCTACGTTCAGTAATAATGATTTAAACAACCTACTCAACGTGTTTAGACTATTTGGAAAGACACCGATGCTTTTCTTGCTCTTATAAATAGTGCTTGAACTTGGACAAGTAATCCAATATTGTCATCAGCGGTCGTCGCTTGGCTATGTAACTTGTATTGCTTCTAGCGTAATTACTTGGCCCTGGTTCAATGCTACGTTCAGGAATAATGATTTAAACAACCTACTCAACGTGTTTAGACTATTTGGAAAGACACCGATGCTTTTCTTGCTCTTATAAATAGTGCTTGAACTTGGACAAGTAATCCAATATTGTCATCAGCGGTCGTCGCTTGGCTATGTAACTTGTATTGCTTCTAGCGTAATTACTTGGCCCTGGTTCAATGCTACGTTCAGGAATAATGATTTAAACAACCTACTCAACGTGTTTATACTATTTGGAAAGACATCAATGCGTTTCTTGCTCTTATAAATGGTGCTTGAATTTGGACAAGAAATCAAATATTGTCATCACACTGAGTCCTTGGATATTAATTAAACTTGATGTGGGTTTGTATGGATACAAACATATTTGCACTGGTTATTTCACATTCTAACAATTTTCAAAATGTTCACATTTCACATAACTTTTAGTAAATCATTACATTTTAAGTCTTCACGATTATGTTATGTTATGGTAGTGACCATATTATAATATACCATAAAACTAATTGATATTAAAAAATATTATTGGGTAGTTCCAGAAAATAACCATACCCCACAACGGTTGGCATTTTGGAATTCCTGGGGGGAGGGGGGGTCTTTGATTTCGGAATTCCTAGGGGGAGGGGGGTTCCTTGATTTCGGAATTTCCTGGGGGGAGGGGTTGCTTCGAGAATTTATATGGAAAACGCAACAAACGAACTCTGTAGTCAAACTTTGACCGTACGTAGATTCGAACCCTTTATCACGAATAATTCTTTCTCAAATGGTTTACAAACTATCAAAGACATTTAAAACTATATTTGAATGCATAAATACATACATTATAAAACATTTAGCTTCTTTTGAAGGCCTTTTAACTCAGTTTAAATCATCGATTCGATCAAGAGCCGTTTTTTTCCCAAGACTGCATTATATGTGGTCAGCGGTTCCTCAACAAAATTGAAGATGGCGTCGTAGAGCTAGCGAAGTGCGTGTTTGTTTCTCATCGTTCTTCTTTGTTCGCACATTGCTTGTAAATTGAGGTAAAAGAGCAAGATTAAAGATAAGTTATTACAAGAACAGTGATTTTTATTTGATTTCTGAAGCATAAGATAAACAGATGAAGAGATAAGTTCGTAAAAACGATCGGTTTAGTTTTCCTTGCGTGGTTAAAACAGTGTATATTTCATTCCCTAGAAGAAAATTAAGAGAATATTTATTTTTATGAAATTCCTGGGGGGGTAGAAGACGAATTTGGAATTCCTGGGGGGAGGGGGGTAACCGATTTCGGAATTTCCTAGGGAGAGGGGGGGTCAAAAGTCGATGCCAACCGTTGTGGGGTATGGTTATTTTCTGGAACTACCCATTATAAATTTTTATAAAAAGGGAATATGAATAAAAAAAGAAAAAAATATAATAAGGTAATTGTTAATACAACTATAATTTGTTGTTTCTGGTATTTGAAAATACAATAGAGTTCAGACTTTGTTACCACAAATGGTAAGGTGATTATTAGATGATTGTAATTTTTATTTTTTTGATTCATGCTCCCTTTTTACCAACTTTTTGACTGCTTGTATTTTTTCTGTAATACCACTAGTTTCGCCATGTAGGTTCAAGCATATTTTGCTAATTAAATCAAGCTTTTGTTGATTGAATCTTGGTTTTGCAGAAACTGACGAATTCAAAATCTCCCCATCAGAAAATAGCTTTCTCATTAATATGGTGTTTTTTTTCAAGCCCTTCTTTTACTTTTTTACTCCGACGAAGGGCTAAAGCTCGAAATGTCAGTTAATTAAGTTAAAACAACATTTTTACGGTGTTACAAATTTCATTATATTACCTATTGTTTATATCAAACACCGACGCAGCCTATTCTAGTTTACTCACTAGTACTAGTTTCCATCTATTTGCACCTACATAACTCAATTATTTTTGATCATCTGAAAATGGTTTATCTGAGACCGATAGGAATTGTGGGAGCTATCATATTAGCTTGCTTGAATATTATAAAGCTTACTTTTGGAATACATCTGGTATCTGTGGAATTTAATGAAATTCCCATAATTGGTCTCAGATCAACTTCCAGATGATCTACTCAAATTTGAAATAGGTGTATAATTATGACGCCATAACATGATAAACAAGTAATTTTTTTGAAAAAACATGCAATAGATTAAAAAAATTATGTTGCTAATTAACCAACACCCTTTGCAGTCATTGGATTGTTGACGGTAACCTTTGGTTGTGACAACAATTTTGAAAGTATATATTTACACCTAATTGCAAGAATTTTGTCAAATGTAAAAAGAACATTTATTTAGTAGTCTAATAACAAAGGAATAACAAATGAAGGAGTTCAGCTTGAGTGATCTTCTTTTGTCTTTTAATTAATTCCTTTCCCACTAAATTACAAAATCCAGGACAACGTTCTTGCAATTAGGTGTATGTTGTTATATGTTATTTGTTAATGTGTGCATTGGGGTATTGAAATTTAAAAGCTAAACACATAACATATACAAGAGTTAAGGAATACATTACATGCAACTTAACCATTATTCAATGTGAGTGTGTAAAACATGTTTGACAATGGTCGTTCATGGTCAAACATGGCATGTATAAAAACAATCTAGCTTTAAGATAAAAATTGCTTTATAAGCTTATTTTAATGTTTTCATACCTTTTCTGTTGATATTAGGGCTTATTAAAATTGTCTTTTGACCAAAATAAGCAGTATCGGTGATTGTGATGAATCTATTTTAAGACCATGGTTATACATGGTATTTCATGGTCAAAGCATGCAACACCAAAAAATGACTCTGCTGTGGTTTTAACAAATATTTCAGCATAAATGCCAAATTACTACTGTATTGAGCATTAAATGCCATGTATTTGTCCATATAGAAGGTGATTTTGTGTTTCATGTAATTGACCATGTTTGATCATGGTCGTTCATGGTCAAACATGGCATGTATAAAAACAATCTACCTTTAAGATAAAAATTGCTTTATCAGCTCATTTTAAAGTTTTCATACCTTCTCTGTTAATATTAGGGCTTATTAATGTGTCTTTTGACCAAAATATGCAGTATTGGTAATTGTGATGAATCTATTTTAAGACCATGGTTATACATGGTATTTCATGGTCAAAGCATGCAACACCAAAAAATGACTCTGCTGTGGTTTTAACAAATATTTCAGCATAAATGCCAAATTACTACTGTATTGAGCATAATGCCATGTATTTGTCCATATAGAAGGTGATTTTGTGTTTCTATGTAATTGACCGTGTTTGAACATGGTCGTTCATGGTCAAGCATGGCAACTATAAAACAATCTACCTTTAAGATAAAAATTGCTTTATTAGCTTATTTTAAAGTTTTCATACCTTCTCTGTTAATATTAGGGCTTATTAATGTGTCTTTTGACCAAAATAAGCAGTATTGATATGTGACCATGTTTGACCCTGTACCATGGTCAGGACCTCCGTTGGGACCATGGTCAGACATCATGGTCAAGACCAGGGACGACCATGGTCTACCATGGTTAACCATGAAATACCATGGTACCATGGTCAAACTCACGCAGGGGCTGGATACCCGGCAGTAAACTATACATGGACTCTTCCAGGCTCTGATGTATCTCAACAAAATACAACTGTCAAGGCAAATCCAAGCCTCAATGGTGTTAGCATGACATGTAAAGCTATGAACAGTCGTGGAAGCAAGACCTGCACCAAAACAATAACTGTACATTGTAAGTAGTAGTGACAATATGTCTTAACTATTAGAAAAAGTGATCGCTTTATCTGCTTGCACTTTGAAGCATGAAATTACATTGCTGTTTTCAAACACAAAATCTTTCCTGATTTATAATCTTATGCTGGTTAATAATAGTGGTTGTACAGCCATGTTTTCTAAAGTCTTGTGAATTATTTATACTTTTGTAGTCTTGGAGTTTGAAATAATGATAATAAAGAATCATAATATGAACAATTCGACAAAACTCCAAAATAATACCTTTGCTGTTTCCTGAATCAAAACAGAGTGACAGTGGAAAAAACGTTGTGATTAACGAGACCATAAACATATTTTTTTTTCATTTCTAGACAAGCCACGTAACGTACAAATCGTTCCAGCAAATGTACCAGCACTGGACATCAATGGATCATTCAACCTCACTTGTAATGCATCATCTAACCCTGATGGTAGTTACACGTGGTCATTGAATGGTGTAACCTTGGTCGGTAAAACTAACCGTGTACTAACTAAAGGCAGTATCACGCCACAAGATGCTGGGGAATATACCTGTACTGTTACTAACAGTGTAGGAAGTGGTACAAGCAACAAGGTCACCATTAACGTTAACTGTAAGTATTTTTAAAAAGAAGCGCTATTAACAGATCCAGTATTAAAACATTTAGTTCACTAACACAAATAGACCAGCACAAGAGCGCGCACTGTATGTTCTTGATGATTATGACGATATACATTTCATATATTCACTTATTGCTAGAAATATGCAAATGCATGATCGTAGATTTATATGCAATCGTAATTTAACATAATTCATACTGTCCTTTTATTCACTCTCTCTCTATATATATATATCTAGATAAACCAAAGATGCAAAAGTGTGATCCAGTTCTTTACCTCTCTGAGAATTCCAGCCATGTCTTCCACTGCAATAAGGCTGAAGGGTTTCCTGCTCCATCTTACACGGCTCTTTACAATGGAAACAATTACAATGCATCTGTTACTATAGTTCGCGTTACCAAAGCTCTCAATGGTTCGGTTATTCGGTGCTCTGCTTCCAACTCTCTTGGATCTGATTCTTGTAATACTACATTGATTGTCCCATGTAAGTTCACACTCTATACGTTTGGAACAAATATACACTCATATAAAGCCGCAAATAATCATATGAGTACATTTTTTGCACTACTTTTTCTTGGCAAAATTGAACAAATGAAGAATGGAACTTAAATATTTGAATTGTACAATTATCAAGCGACCCGTTGATATGCTCTCATGACACTTGCATGTAATACAGTTACCCCTTATATAATTACTTCCTGGATTTGCTCTCTACAATTCTCTATATAGAAAAGAATTGCTGGTTTTATCTCAAATTTTTTTCGTAAATTGTTTTAATACTCTTTGTTTTGCATTAAACTGAATTAATAACTATATTAGCTTCTTTGTGTAATGCTCGAAAGGTGCTACAATCGTTGACAAAATAAGTTGGAACGAATTTATGTGAATACAATTTTTTGACACATTTACTTTTATGTGAACAAAAAAATCCTTCACGCCCCCTTAAACGCAATGTTGGTGTTGTTTGAGAGCGCTATGACGTGACTGTCGCATGCACTTAACACAATGGTTCCTACCTCAACAATGCGTTTGGGGGAGGGGGTAGTGAGTGAGACTGGTTGACCTGCGTAATCATTTCAAGCGTAAAATGATCAAACGTTCCAACATTTTTGTCAACAATTGTAGCAGTTAATTAAAAAAAATATGAATATTCTTTAAATAATTATTTGCAGTTTCCGAGTACGTTTACAAGGGTTCGTTTAGAATTACCAACCGCTTGTACCAGGACAGTCTGAATGACAGGAGCTCTTTAGAATTCAAAATTTTAAAAGCATACATTGAAAATATGGTATGTAATAATAAGCTATAAGATGTAAGGAAAAGCGTTACCATGCATTCAACCAAGTACAAAGTGTGAAAATATAATATCAAAACCATTTCATATAAGGGTTTGTGGTTTATAAAATGTTTATTGATTCTTTATTATTCTTATTTAAGATTGCATTTAGTTATTGAATTGAATATTAACATTAATACTTTCCTTTCTGTTTATTTATTTTAGTCACGATCTTATCGATCTTCTATATAGTTTATGTATTGAACCGCTTTTGCTTTTGTTGACAGCTAAAATCTGTATACACGCCCTATAAGTATGTTACATCAGCAGAAGTTATAGAATTTTGGTAAGTACACCACAATCACTCGTATATCATGTAATGTTTACAACGTGAGCGGCCGTGTTGTATCGGCAGATACAATCGCAAGCCGAAGGCGCGCGATTGTATCGCCGATACAACACAGACGCGAATGTTGTAAACGACTTAAAAAATGTCTAGGTTAGCTCTTTCATATTTTACCAAAATTTTCAAGATTAAAATAAATTTTGCCGTAAAATTACCAGTTAAAAGTTATGCAAATCAGGATATACAACACTAGTGTTGTATGAAGATTTACAACACTCGTCATGGTTATGGTTTCTTTTGAAAATGTCTCATTAATTATTCATGAATTTTTTAAATGTTTAATAATGTTCCATACGCTCAATTATTGCAAAATAGTTTGTCCAGATCCACTTTAATCATTGAATTGTATAGGTTTTGTTACACGTATACGTATCAAAGATACCGTATGAAATCTTGAAAACAATTCCATTACCATATATGGTATTGTAAGTGAGAAGTAACAAAATACTTTGATTAGCTCGCGAGATTTTTTTCTTTTTTTAACAGGTTGAGATTGCAACAGAACAATAGGCATATCTTTGATTGAAATGTTTATTTTAATATTACCGTAATAAAATCAGATATGCCAGTTTTAATAACCGCAATCTTTCTTGATTAGATTAAAATGATATTTTCGAACTTTTGAGCTCTTCTGCAACCGCAATTTTAATTTTACCTCAGTTTTTCTGCTGAAACGCCAAAGACTTCGTGATCAGCATAATCTGTACAAACTAAAATATATGGATATCAATATTTATTAATTGTAAAAATATTAATTTCAAGGATGGATATCGATATTGCATGATGAATGTAGAAATTATATTCCTAAATTTGTAACCAAGGTCAAAACCAGACCATAACTTACTCGAGTTTTTGAAAGCTTTGCCATTCACATCACTTACGTATACTATACTCACTTACATGTACTTGAACTTGTAAATTGTCAGTTCAAAACAAATACAAAACGGATAAGTTTACATCTTGTCTTGCTGTTTAACTGTTTTCTTTTACTATTTCTTTTATTGTTTGGCCATAAATAGGCCAGGGAGTGTTGTTGTCGTTTTCCAGCTCAAGCTGATTGCCAATATCAGCGATCCATTATCACCAATAAAAGAAGCACTGAGAAAGAATGGAAGTTCCTTGGACGGGTTGAAAATAGATCCAAACAGCATACAATCAGGTTGGTTTTGATCGTTGTAACTCGATATTTGAGGTCACAGAAGATCATTTTTATTTTTTTTATTTTTTTAGGAGAGTATGTCCCACCTACTACAATGAAAACAACAAAAGCCACAACTTTGCAGCCAAGCACTACACCATGCTTATGCACAGGTTTGCACTCTCGGTTGATTATTAATATCAAGCAATAACTCCTATCAATTTAGCCTCAGTTAGAGATCGGTCATTTGATATTTGAACTTATTCAGTAACGCGTTTGAAAAAAATAATTTAGTTAGTACATGCGCTCTGATTGGTTGATACCAGTATTTAATTTGTCTGTCAAGATCATGAAAATCACTTAAAAAATCACTTCTTCGTTTGTTTTATTTATTTATATATTTATTTATTATTTTATTATTTTTCTCAAGAATCACAATGATCAGCCTTAAAAGTAGTCTCCTTTGCAGCCGTTTTTGTAGTGTCGTCACTCCCCAGGGAACGTTGCGTGAGGACACTAAAAACGGCTACGAAGGAGACTACCTTAAAAGTACTTTATCTCAAAACTAGTATTCTCCTTTATACTTTGTAATGGGGAATATTTAAAAAAAGGATTTGAGACTTTTCCAGGATGATTTAAATTTTGTTTTTATTAATTTATTAGAGTAATGAAACACGTCTTCTGTGGTTTTACACCCCCTTCGAACGTATTTCAATTCTTACATTTGTTCACGTTGTCGACAGTATGTCTCGAGACGAGTACGTCAGACAACTCAAGGCCCGGGCAAACGGCTTTGACATTTGCATCAATATTTGGTCGATAATGTTGAAATCGTTTGCTGTCCCCCTTTCAACCGTACGTGTTCAACAATGTTGACAGCGTTGGTAGCAAACTTACACCTAAGCTCAACTGAACTATTCACAATGCACTTTAATGATTCATATGTAGATAACGTTTTTATGTTCCAAAATATATAATTATGTATTTTTAAAACGCCATGAATTGGCCGCAAAGAAGAAGAAATTGTAGCGGCTAAAGCTG
Source organism: Metridium senile (assembly GCA_949775045.1). Classification (NCBI taxonomy): domain Eukaryota; kingdom Metazoa; phylum Cnidaria; class Anthozoa; order Actiniaria; family Metridiidae; genus Metridium; species Metridium senile. The sequence goes on along the minus strand of OX459096.1, from coordinate 2,614,867 downwards.
TTCCGAGTTGTACATGTTACAAAGTAATTCAACTGCTTTCAGTCTCTAAATATAATGACTGTTTGGTTTTGACTCATGACTCGCCCCAAATATTGAAAGGGTGTAAAGAGGGATTTCATGGCAGCCATGTTTGTGGTCAAAACAAAGGAGCTTTTCTCTCAAGGAAACTGAAATTCCTTGTCATTCAAAAACATTTTTTTGTACTCAGTTTCCCACAAACATGGCTGCCATGAAATCCCTCTATAGTATACCAGTTTGGATCAATAACTTGTCATAGATAAAGAAGTCAGCTATTTATTGATTTGTGTTTCGTGTTTTACTAGAATCTTCTCAGGTCCCTGTTATAGTCCTCGGTGTGTTGTTTGCTATTGCTTTAGTTATCATCATTATCCTTGTTTGCTACATCATTTGGAAGCATCGGATTGGTACGTAAGAAACATTTGTAGCGCCCAAAACAGCTAAATCTCAGAATATGTATCCAATTATATATTATGTATCCCAATTACGAATTGATTAATTTAATTAAATTAATAATATTGATTTTCAGAAAATAAAGTAAGACCAAAGAGAAGGTATACGTGTATATGTATCGAAAACAACACAGCACAGCACAAACAAAAACCCAAACAATTAAACAAATTCAAGAAATTATCCATCAAACAGTTTTGTTTCTTTTTACTTTTCAGTTCAAATAACGAGGAAGCTATATATATGGTAGGCATACTTTAATTCATATTCTTGCCAATTTAATACGGTGTTATGTTTGTTATTATTGAAGTCTAATTTATAAACCTTTTAACGAAACAAAAATTGAAAACCATTGGCTATTATCAGTTATTTGTGAATTGTTTAACAGAATAATATCGCTCTTCAAGACGAAGTACCAAGCAACGTGGCACAGTATGAGTCAGTCGGCAACCAGGAACAGCATCAACCAACCACACAGCTGTACCAGTCTTTACAGACTCAGACTCAGACTGATATTTACAGCTCACAGCTGAGCCCTAACACCAAACTTCCTCCTAAGCCTGCAGTCATCACAAACAGCGATGTTTATCAGGAACTTCAAGGCGCTTCCCGTCCGCAGTACCAGTCTCTTGACAATTTCAGCCGAGTGTAGTAAAGATCAACAGTGGATTAGGTTAAACTAATCGAAGAAGTTGTTTTTAGAAAAAGGAGATTTAAACGATAATATTACGTCTGTTCTAAGACGTTTGTGTAATCTATCGTACTACACTCACTCACTCGCTAGCTCATTCACTCACCCACTCACTCACTTACTCACTCGCTCGCTCACTCACTTGCTCCCTCGCTTTCTCACTCACTCACTCACTCACTCACTCAATAAAATCATTTTTGCGATTATCAAAGATTTTTTCTTTCTTTTTAACACTTGGTCTCTTTATTTACTATCATTTTGCTTGATTGTGAGGCGTCAAATTGAAATGTTGCAGATTAGAAAAGTTTATTTTCTATTTGTTTTCTTTTTGTTAACAACACGTCTCCGTCCAACCGTCTGACCGTATTTGAAAATCGTTGTCGCAATCAAAGCTACAGTCCACACTCTGAAGCAAGCAAATAATGTCGGTAATTCTCTCTTGATATCGATTTTATTTATAGCATATTTTGGTTGTATGGTTTGTTTTATATAAACCGGCATAGCAAGCTGTTGCAGTCGGGTAGATGATGAAATGAATATTTCATTAAATCATGCTTATTTTACAAATAAGGTTTAATTATTTACAGCGTCTTTTGCAGGCTTAAGAGTGTGGACTGAGCTTCGACTGCGACAAAGAGTTTTGAAATAGGTGTATATTCGATAACCGTGTAGTCTTATGAATGAATGAACAGAGAAATAATGAAATAATGAATTGAAATATATAAATAAATAAATAAATAAATAAACAAATACTGAAATAAATAAATACATAAATAAATAAGTAAATAAATAAGTAAATAATTATTAAATAAATAAATAAATATTAAATAAATAGATAAGTAAATAAATGAATAGATAAATAAGTAAATACGTACCTTATTCCACTTAATTTTCGCGACACCAAAATTTCGCGATGTTTGGATAGAGACATTTCGCGATTTCGCTATTTTCGTAAAAACTAAGTCACTTTATTTTCGCGATTCTGCTGTGAAAGCATGTCAAATGTTCTTTGGCTGTGAAATTAAATAGGAAATCAAGACAAACAAGTCCAAATGAAATGTGGTTTAATCATCAAACTATAACACAAAAGTGCCATCGAAGAACATGAAGGCAGAAGATGAGGCAGAAGATGATTATGACGATGAAGTAGAGAGCACAGAGAGCTAAATATACTAAATAGACAAAGATGTATTCATAAAGCTTATTAAACGGTTAAAATTTCACCAAAAAGCTTTATGTGTTCTCACTTAATTTTTCGCGCTTCCAAATTTTCGCGACAATTTATTTTCGCGTCACTTAATTTTCGCCATTTTTTTTTAAATCGCGAAATTCGCGAAATTTAAGTGACGCGAAAATTAAGTGGAAATGACTATTCTTGATGTAAAACATATATATTCAACTCTCAGTAAATAAATAAATTAATTAATTAATTAAATAAATAGTTGATTAAACTAGACGATAAATATATATAAATAATATAACCGATAACTCTCTGATATAGGCATATTATACGTATACAAAGCTATCATGAGACACAAATAGGAAGATGTTATTATCCAAGGAGATACCAGGGCCAAGAATTGTCTTTTAGTCATCACGCAAGCTCGCTTTCTTAAACAAAAGACCAGTTAAGAAACTATTTAACACTATACAGCAAAACATCATAAAACATCATAAACTTATCCTTTTGCTCTCTTATAAACCAGTCCAAAGCCTTGCTGTGCAAATGCATTTATCGTGAACACTGCAAAAACGGCTGAGTAGATACGTACACCTCACTATATTGAGTTAATCATGCATTCAGGATGACACTTTATAGTGAGTTAACCCAACTCTAGAGTGACTAAAAGTGTAAAAGTAAAAAAAGTAAAAGTTAAAACTAAATTTATTGAGTACATTGTACTCAATGGCCGTCTACATTTATGTTTAGTCTTAATAATGAGTTGGGTTAACTCACTATAAAGTGTCATCCTGAATGCATGATTAGCTCAATATAGTGAGGTGTATCTACTCAGCCGTTTTTGCAGTGAAGAATTCTTAATTAAGTGGCGTCCATGTTGTTTGAAGTAACATGGTTACACAGCCTCGTTTTCATGCCCCAATTACGACGTATACGATAGACCTGATAGAAAACGTAAACCTAGACATGTGCTACCACAGGTAGCCCAAGAAATGAGCCCATTTTATAACTCGATCGGGCTACGCCCATTCGGCGTTTCATAGGTAAGTATCATAATGAATTAACTATATCTAGTATTCATGTTGTTGTTGAGAGGATATATCTACCTAAAGAAGCAGAGCATGGAGGCCTATTACATTGTTGATTGATTGATTGATTGATTGATTGATTGATTGATTAACTTTATTTAAAGAAGGTTTAAAGAGTATTTATAAAATACACCAGTTTAGCAAAGCTGATCTTACACTGGGCCTTCTAGGGAAGAAAATTAAATAAATAATTTGTATAGAAGTAAGAATAAATTAAATAAATAATGATATTGATAAAAGACATATGCTATATCTAAACATTTGAATAATACATTATATAAGAATTTAGATATGAAATAGAAAATATATACATAAAAGGTAATTAGTCAGGCTAGAGGGCCCGACTCTAGGTTTACCTTTTAGTCAATCTATGTATCTATCTATGTATCTATCTATCTATCTATCTATCTATCTATCTATCTATCTATCTATCTGTCATGTCGCGTATAATCCCCCATGATGCTTTGGGAACGACCACAGGAAGCCCAACTTAGAATTGTTTAGCCTCCTGTGTTGATTTTATGACTAGCCCGACTTCACGCTCCTCGAGCGTCTAGTTTCACATTAAATAAGTTCTAGGAAGAGATAACATGCATGTGCAAAAAGTATTTATATGATTTTTTTTTGAAAATCTTAATTGATTTTGCAGATCTAATTGAGTACAAACACTAAAAGTGCGCAATACTTTGTACTATTTACCACTAAATAGTGTTGATTAAACAATAGAGAACAAAAGAATTTGCATAATTTACCAGTATTTAGTGGTATTTATGTTGCACACTTTTAGTGTTTGTACTCTATCTACATGTAGACTATTATACAATACTGCTCCATTATAGCGGAGACCGTTTCTTGTAATGGATAATTTAGCATTAGGTAACCATAAATTATTGTTAGTCCTAGTTTTACATTTTGACATAGTTGATATTGGCTTGAACATATTACTAATGTAGTTAGGATTGAGGCCATTTAAGGCCTTGTAAACAAGAGTAACTACTCGTAGCATAACCCTAGTATATTCTATTGGTAAAAGTTTAGATTTATGCCGACCTTGCAAGCTTTTAAAGTGCATATGACATGAAATTTTTTTGTGGTCGTTTCTAGAAGAAGGATAGGTGCTAAATACGCCTCCGATATCGAAATCACGATTAAAAGAACCAAAACCCATTTTATATGGTGGTATAGGGCAAGCGCTGCAAACAAAATGACGTCACAAGGCCTATAGTCACATGTTCATTTGGTCGCGCACTGAAGGCATTTTTCAAAGCATATATAATGATTAATAAAAAATATTTGTAAGCGCTATTTTCGTTTTGAAATTGTGCTATATGCCTTGAAAAATGACCGTTGACTAGGCCTTGTGACGTCATTTTGCAACGCTAACCCTATACCACCGTACAAAAATGGTGCTTCGTTCTGTTAATCGTGATTTCAATATCGGGGTCGTGTTCAGCACCTATCGTACTTCTAGAAACGACCACGAAAAAATTCATGTCATATGCAGTTTAAGTGAAAACCTTACATATAGTTTTGGATATCTGAAAATAAATAGTTCAGTAATTCGAACATCTAGGTCATGTCGAATCACCATGTTGTACTTCTGTTTAATTTTCGATACAATCTAACGTTACAGTTGTCCTCCTGCCCAAACGAGATTTTTAGAAATGTTATAATACATTTAGTCAGGCAAAATTACTAGTAATACAACGTTCAAAAAATCGAATTCTTTCCAAATCATTTTGTAGAGTTTTTCAAATTCGTTTAATATCAGCAATCTTTCTTCGAACATCTTCATACAATTGGAAAATATGTTTACGCGAACTCGTGTGATCGTACGATCGTGCTTTCTAAAGATCGAACTCCTGATCATTCATAAGTTTGTGCGAGTGAACTCATTCTTCCGTACGAACACATTCTTCCCGTATTCAGGAGTAAGTAAACTTTTTTACTGGGAGTGTCAACTCTGTAGAACAGAACCTAGTGATAGCGAATACCTTTCATGTAAACATCAGGTCAAGGGAAAAGCGACCGTTTTCAGCGGGAACGAGTTAAAAACTCGCCATTTATTATTCGCGATTTTCATTTCATTATTCGCGATTTTCATCTACGAACCCATTAGTTAAGTAAACAGTAACGACACAATTTATGTGGTAATTGGGCATGGGAATTAAGCACTCCATTTGCATGCCTGCAAGTATACTGGTCTGTTGCATGGCTAAGAGAGGTCATAATCCTCTCTATAAGGGTCATATTCATAGGCCAGGTGGCCATAGTTCCCCAACTTATCCACACAGTTCCCATGGCAACATAATTTCCAACTAAATAGAATACCATGAGTCTATGGGTTAAAAGCTTGACCAGTATGGGAGCCCTTAATCCGAACCCTTGCTTAATTAAACAAATGTAAAATAGTTATTACTTAATTATGAAACCTTTAAACCTTTAAACCTTTAAACCAACTAAATGGTTAAAGCTCAAGTTCATAAAAGTTCATGCCCCTACTGTTTATACAACAGATCTTCTCTAGTTAATAACTTAACTGAAACAATATAGTAATTATGTACAAATGCCTTACAGTATAAATGGTTTCCAATGACATATTATCAAGAAAAAGGGAGGGTGGGTGGGAAATTTGTTTGTAGTCAAGTTGAACTAGACTAACTGATGTTAAGCCAGGCTTTGATTACACACACATAGATTGACAGGCATGGTTAATAGAGCTGTGATTGGACTACATAGTTGGGTGCACGTGAATACATTGTATATCTAAGTGACCATTGTACCTGTCTTTGTCGTGATAGTATTTCATAACACATGGAACCTATTAAGCTAATAGTTGAATCATTCTCGGCTGTAAATTATATTCTATAAATTGGCTTTAAATGATTGAAGCACATGATCTTCACGTGATCTTTCCATGTCAAACAGCGACAACATCAAGGTCTGGTGATGACAGAGATCTGATATGATTAGAGGAAATTAGCGTTGCCATGGTGTCAAGGCCGCAATGACCCTCTGTGTATTATTGCGCAATTTGTTCATTTTATCGAGCAGGAATCAGAAATCACAGGTAGCCCAGTAATAACCAATGTTATTGGTAATTTGAACCATAATGATTTTGGTTGTTTTTACAACCCAAATATAATTGATTAAAATAACCATTTCCATTGGTTACAACCATTTCTTTTGGTTGTTTTAACCAGGCAGTTTTTACAGTGCATCATTCACTTTCTCTGGAACGTTGGTAAGGATTCCAACTAAATAACAAAAATCAGGGCAACGTTCTTGAAATTATGTCCATATTGCTAAATAAAGGAATATAGTGCTTTTCAGTTGTTTGATTATTTCACAATAGTTACAACTGAAGATAAATTATTAATGAATACAACCTGCATGCAAAACTAATCTGAATCTGTCAGAGTGAGAAATATGCTGACAGTACACGACCTTTACTACTTGATTACATTAGAAGTAACTCCTTGTTTATTAAACTACTTACCATAATGAAATCAGTGTATACATTTAATTAATGGATCATTGTTTGTTTCAAAAACAAAGAACATACACACTAAGACCGCAAAGATGTATGGGTAAGTTGTAAATCAGTCTTTATATGTAGTCAGACAAAATATTTGGATGTTTATCCAAACCAATTATCTCTCTTATTCTTAACTCTACACATATTCAGGCAACATTTGACGAATTGAACATCTTCCCAGGTATCCTTTCGATCTTATGTTTTATGATCGCGATTCTTTTTATCGAGTGCATGTGTGATAATTTATTAACATAACCACAGGCAGCCCAACTAGTCGATCTGAGAAAAATTTTAAAGCTGATAAAATTATGTTTTAGAGAGCCGATTAAAAAAATGATTTTGTTAATCTTTGAGCGCGCGGTTGGGCTTCCTGTGGTGAATAGATTATCGTGCGGAATCAAACGCGACTTTCTCACTCACGACAAAAATCGAAGAGAGTTGGACAGAGTTGTATTTTGTGACAAGGTGTGAAACTCGATGGTGTGGATGGATAGAGGTGCGCCGCACTTGCTTGGACGGCGTAGATTCAACGATGAGCGCCGAGAAGGACGCGAGAAGCAATCGACTGACTCGTCAAAGAAAAAAAAAATTATGTTTAAATTTTTTATCAAGTGTTTGATTTTCTTATAGGGATTTTCACTAAGTAAACCTCTGACAAGATCAAACAGCCAGTGTGTGAAATTTCTTTCAATGTTTATTGACGTGCTAATACATATAATTAATTAGTTTATTTTACAGTATCAAGATATTTTCTTCAACTATAAACCCTTCACACTTTTATAACAAATTTATTATTGTTGGAGCCGCTAAAGTAACTAAAGTTTTCATGAAATATAGTTGAACTTTTTTTATCCAAGTGGAAAACTTTTCAAAGCGGCCATCACAATTTCACTGTTTAGTTCGGCTTTAAATTAGTTTGAACAAGACAACATCAGTCGTTTTGACATAAAAAGTTCAACTCAATTTCAACTACAAGTTCAACCTGTACATGCATACCAGGCTACTAAAACAGCTTTCCCTCGGGTTTTTGTAATAGTGAAGAGTATCGGTGACTTAAAAAGCAAGTGCTCACTTTCAGAATCAGGTGTTTTGAATGTGAACTAAACTCATTGTAGCAGCCACTACAAGTATTTAAATTATTCATTATAAGTCTAAATGTCATTTTTTTGAAAAGTGCTTTTTTTATTTTTTTATTTATATACTACGATAAAATAATACAGCTAAGATTTTTATGAATTCAGTGAAACTACGTTTTAGGAAGTTAAAAAAAAAAAAATGAAAAAAATGTTGAAAAATGAAAAACAGAAAACGAATAACCATAAGCTGCAAACACATTTAGCACAGAAACATAGTGATATAAAATATTGTACTAATGTTGCTAAAAAATTAATATTGATTTATGATTTTACCAAAAAAAAAAAATATTACACCCCCGGGACTTTATAAAGTGGCCCCTTAATGGCCGCTGAATAGAGTTCAAAATCCATTAATAATTCATGAGAAATTGACAAAACAAATCGTAACCGTGACGAGTGTTTTAACTGAAGATATAGATTCACCCTAATTTACAAAAACTTTAACCTGAATTTTCTCTAATAAACTTTCATAAATCCTTGATTTTTTTACAAAAACATAAAATATTGGTTGGAGTTTTTGAAGCCGTTTAATAAACGAGCAGGAGTGTTTTATCAGTGTTTAAAACCACGAGGCGAAGCCAAGTGGTTTTAGACCTGATAAAACACGAATACATTTAGATTTACCATGCATTGGTGTAGTGATTCTATTGGAAAAAATAATGATTATTAAAAATGATAAATTGGTATATATCCATCAAAAAGTTACAGACTGTACACTGTGCCAAAACGGTTGAGTAGATACACCTCACTATATTGAGTTAATCATGCGTTCAGGATGACACTTTATAGTGAGTTAACCCAACTCTATCGTGAGTTAACCCAACTCTATAGTGAGTAAAAGTGAAGTTAAACTCAATATATTGAGTACATTGTACTCAATGGCCGTCTACATCTATGTTTACTCTTAATAATGAGTTGGGCTAACTCACTATAAAGTGTCATCCTGAATGCATGGTTAACTCGATATACTGAGTTGTATCTACTTAGCCATTTTTGCAGTGTAGTTCTAATAATATGTAAAGTTGTTTTCGTTCTGAGTCTTATCTGTCTTTAGAATAGAATCTTTATTTGCTCTTATATACTAATTACAATATATTGTACATTATATTATACATTTTACATTTTTTCTTTCTATATTCGTTTGTATATGTTTGTATGAGTGTTTCTATTATGTATGTTTTATAGAATATAGAAATTGAGCATGGAGGCTAAGTAAACTGGGAAGTTATCGAGTTAGCCTCCATTTAGGTTTTTGTTTAATACATAATATTCAGGTATAAAGAGCGGTAAGATTATAAACAATTTAACAAAGAGAGAAAAAACGTTCAGAAAAGAAAAAAGAGAATAGAACAGGAAAACACTAATATATACAAAATAATATTAAATATAGTTTTTGTGAAGTAAGTAATATAAATATAGATTATGTTTCTTCATAAAGGTATATATATACTATGTATCATTGTGAGTTTTGAGTACTCATTAAGTATGCTTTCACTTTTTTATCAAATGAAAGTACACTTAATATTTTAAGTTCATATGGGAGGTCAGCCCATATATTAGAGCCAGTATAAGAGAGTGATTGTTTGCCAATGTTTGTTCTAACTCTAGGTTTATATAAATTTCCTTTGGTTGCATATCGTGTATTATAGGCGTGAACATTTTTTGCTTGTGTAAATATATTATTGAATGTATTTGGCAGTAGTCCTTTGTGCCACTTATGGACGAATTTCAAAATGTGTAATCGATATACATTTTGAACTGTATGTATATTTAGCAGGTTGATGAGCGGTTTGGCACTGTCAGTGTATTTCCCATAGAGAGTAGCAAAAAATATTATTCGTATAATATGGTTTTGTTTGCACTGGACTTTTTGGATGTTTGTTTTATAAGTACTACCCCATGCCTCAATAGCATAAGTATTAGTAAATGATTACATGGTGCTATACATATTGTCAACAATTATAGCGAGCAAACAGAACTATTTGAAAAAAAATGCTAACTTGAACAAAACAAAACTGACGTCATTAATAATGGCTCTATTTGGCTGTAAGAAAAGTTACATTTTTACTCAAACAATTACTTAAGACACCAATTGTCCAAAATGAAAGCAAAAAGCTGCAGACCGCAAACGACTTTGATAATTTCCTTGTTTATCCAAACTTTATTCGTAGTAACCTCAAAACTGAATGAAAACAATGGACTCCTTTAACAATTGAAAGTGTATGAGGATGCATTTCTAAAATTCACAAGGAGAAATCCCACTATCGTCCGCTGTTCGCCCTGCAGCTGTTTGATTCATTAAGGCCAACATGTATTGAAATCGATGTAATTGTATTTGCTTACATATAACTTATATACTAACAAATGACATATGGATGGTCACGTGATCAGTAAGTTGGTTAGCATTACATGCTCACATTTGTCAATGTCGTGTTCTCTCGATCTTTTGTTGATGGCTCTGGATAAAAAGAGATTCACACATAATTTTAATCCTATTAATACACTTGATACACTTAATTATACACTTAATAATTGTTATTAGAAGAATCAGTATACTTGGAAACAAGGGCTAATTTGTATGTTTGGTGAATAAAATAACCAACGTATAATATTTTTCCAATGTATGAAGTTTTACGCCTGTTTGTATGATTTACAAAAAAATATATATATAATTCCATTATTGGATTGTTTCATAAAAGCTGTATTATACCTTTGTGAAACAAGCACATAAATTGTTTCTTGTCCCCCAGAATATAGAGGGAACAAAAACAAATAACCCCGGGTTCCCAAGAAGACAGAAGTGCAGCTATAATTCAAGCAGAGATGCCAAACAGTTTCTAGCATGGTAGGGACCCTTTGATCATTACAACAACAACAAAAATACTAGGTCCTTATTGGCAAAACATTGAATTGAAACGCGAAACGTTTTAAAAAAAATGTTTTAGTTGTTTGTAAATGTAAAAAACACATTGTACTTTACCGTCGGATACTGACTATATAGTCCCAATCAGAGTTGTCTGCACCATTTTGAAAGGTAACTAGTACTGTGCCTTTCCATCGAAGCGAGGCGAACGGTGAGCTTTCAATGATAGTGACTATTTTTAAAACCTTAGACAATCATTCATATGTCTCTATCATTGCAAGTTCACCGTTCGTCTCGCTTCGATGCAAATGCACGATATGCGATTTACTTTCAAAATGACGAGGAGAACAGTGAAAGAGACATTTGGAGAAACATGTAAACTATAAACATCGCATACATTGACGTTTCAGTTTAACAACACGAACTAACGACAACCAGGCAATAGACCAATCAAGAAAAGCAAACTTTTGTGACTACCTTATTTACTCGTTTAGACGCCGCCCCCGAATAGACGCCGCCCTCAAATAAACGCTGAACATGGGACTAAAAATATTATTAGACGCCGCCCCCGAATAGACGCCGCCCTCAAATAAACGCCGCACATGGGACTAAAAATATTATTAGAGGCCGCCCCCGAATAGACGCCGCCCTCAAATAAACGCTGAACATGGGACTAAAAATAGTATTAGACGCCGCCCCCGAATAGACGCCGCCCTCAAATAAACGCCGCACATGGGACTAAAAATATTATTAGACGCCGCCCCCGAATAGACGCCGCCCTCAAATAAACGCCGCACAAGGGACTAGTAAACATATTATTAGACGCCGCCCCCGAATAGACGCCGCCCTCAAATAAACGCTGAACATGGGACTAAAAATATTATTAGACGCCGCCCCCGAATAGACGCCGCCCTCAAATAAACGCCACACATGGGACTAAAAATATTATTAGACGCCGCCCCCGAATAGACGCCGCCCTCAAATAAACGCCGCACATGGGACTAAAAATATTATTAGACGCCGCCCCCGAATAGACGCTGCATCTACGGTCCGGCGTTTATTTGAGGAAAAATAATATATGATAAATCATAAAGAATAAGTATGCCGTATTTCAAGTTTAAACCAGCAATGGAAATTTATTTTCTTTTATAACAACCTTTTTAAGTTCAAAGTGACTGTACTTTTTTGCTCTTGCGTTAAGTTCTCTTTCAAGAATTCTTCAATCCGTAATTCTGCTGTTCAAAATCTTGTTGAATTAAGTGATTTATGAATAAACGCCGCCCCTAAATAAACGCCGCAGCTGGATCACGAGAAGTTAAATAAACGCCGCGGCATCTATTCGAGTAAATACGGTATCAGAAGACAAGCTGTTGTTTGTTTACTGTTTCCTTCATAGGCAGAGAGATACACATAAAACCAAAGCAATTTTACAAAGGGGAAAAATGCCAATATAGGTGTAAACGGCTCGGAGTATGATCGAATAATATAGGAAGGGAATTTGGCTACTGTGGCATTGATGAGTAGAAATGACTTAAGGATACGGTCCACGTTCGTGGGGTCCTTTCACATGCTCTCAGTTAAAAAATAGTTTACCGCGTCGTTTTACAATAATAATAGACAAATTATATATCATTTTAAAGCTTTTATATCAGGGAATAAGACTGTGTATGTTTTGTTATAAGCAACACATTTTGTGTAACCTATGCTCTACGAAAAACCTTAAAATTAATCGCTTCAGCTGCCGTCATTTCTGCGTTATGTTAGCCAACACATATTGTTCTTCAATAATGTCCTGTTTTTTTTCGATAGTAAATGCTTAGTTTTAAAGTTATGGCCCGTTGTGTCATTTAACTTCAAGTTTTAACAATGAGTCGATCGACTTTGAAACATATTTATTCAAGAACGAAGCATTTTATCGAAAAAGCAGGACACGATTTTGAAGACATGTATATGCTGATTGACATAATGCAGAAATGACGGCAAAGCAGTAAAAACGTTTGGACTTTTTAAATGAAAGCGCTCGACTTTGAGGTTTTACGTGGGGCATTGGTTACAGATAGTCTTGTTCGTAAAAAAACATGCATAGCCTTATTTTCTGTTATATAAGCTTTAAAATGATATAAACTATGTCAATCTTTATTGTAAAATGACGCGTTAAACAATTTTTAACTGAGAGCACCCCGCGAACGTGGAACTTTATTTTCACGGCCAGCAAGTTTATAACTATTTCGGTTTGACTTTTTAATGATCCATCGATCACTTTTGGGACTAATTTATGCAAATAACCGCTGAATCAGTAAAGTGCAATAAGTGAGTATTAGAGCGGCAAAAGGACTAAAAGAAGTGTAAAAAGTATGTATGTAAAACCGAGCAACAAGAACGCTAGCCTGTTTTTTTTTCTCAGGCGGAAAAACTTGACAATTTGAATGCCAAAGAAGTTTAATTCATAGTTATAAAACAACTTGCTAACATCACATCGAAATAATTCTCGAGTCAATTGTTTTTACATATTTTTTTCGTCTGAAGAGAAAAGGAAAGGAAAAAATAAACACAAAAACCGCAAGTACAACAACAAGAAAAACAACAACAGCAGCAATAACACCAAAATAAAAATAAAGCAACAGCATCAAAACAACAACAACAACAACAACAACAACAACAACAACAACAACAACAACAACAACAACAACAACAACAATAACAACCATACAAAAATCAAACCGAAATTGGTAATTTACTGGTCGCAATGCAACGATTTTTAGCTGTAATAGAATGTTTCTTGGTTGACTGTCAAGCCAATGTCATTTGAATGTTCGAGTCAATGGCTCTCATGAAATAATGTAAAAGACGTGGAGATGGGGTCATGGAAACCAGCGATGATGGCACACAATAACATGCAATGCGATTAACTTACTGTTTAACAGCTTTACCTTGCTACAACTATAACAGTCCTAAACACTAACATTGCCTACAATGATAACACAAAATATACAGTGTTGTTATTGTTTAAATAACACTATATCTGGACTAGGCCATATGTAGAAACCGATAGAACAAACAAACAGACAGAAAGAGAGAGAGAGACAAACAAAAACACAAATATACCATAGGCTTCCCAGGATCCAGAAACAGTCGATTTTTGATTGATTAGAACGCGCGCGTATATATTTCGAACAAGCGAAATTAGTGAGCTAAAACAGGATTTGGGCTTCCTGTGGTGAGGCGGCAATTTTTTTAAGGAGCATTGGGAATTTTTTTTTAAGGACCATTGGGAAGAATTTTTTTTGGACTATTGGGAGAACTTTTTTAAGGACCATTGGAAGAATTATTTTAAGGACTATTGGGGAATTAAACAAAAAGTTGAAAAGTCTTGAAAAATGACTATCAAATTAATTGACTCCATATAAGTTAATAAACATTTTGAGCCAGTTTCCAGCCTTCTAGGTGGTTTAAACCGCACCTTTTTCGCTTTTCTTTTTTCAACGAGTTCAAGAAAGGTCGCGTCCAGTTCAAGACAAAGTCAAGGATTGAGACCAACACTTTCACTTGGACCCCAACAAATACCACTTATCCTGCACTTAGGAAGCTTGGGAACCACTCCGCTAAGCGTTATGGTTTTCCTACTCTTCTCTCGTGTTCTCCCAACATCCCGCATGTTTAGATCAGAGCATATACTCACGGAATACTATGTAATATTCCTTAAATGCAAAACCCACTGGTTATGAAAATATTATCAAAAGTAGATGTATTGATCTGGGATGAAGCAAGTATGTCTAGTCAAAGTTTGTTGGAGCTTGAAAATACACTACATCACAAACAAAAATTATTTGCAAGAAGCCAAGAAGCCTTTTGCGGTAAGCAAGTGATCATGATACTAGTGGGAGAGTTTCTACAACTACTTCCTATTCCCAACATATTTGATGAAGGTAATTTTATGTTCTCTGCACCAATATTTGACATTGCCATCAGACATAGATATGAATTGAAGCAGGTAATGAGGCAAGATAATGAAAGCTTTCTTAGTGCACTTAACGAACTACGAATGGGCACATGTTCTTTGGAAACAGAAAGGTATAACAAAAATTGCCGGCTCACCACAGTAAGCCCAATTCCTGTTTTAGCTCACTAATTGATTTTTCTAATTAATTAAAAATCGACTGTTTCTGGATCCTGGCGTGCCAAACAAAAACAAAATCAGACAAAAATAGTCAATTCAAAAAACAGAAGCAAAACAGAACAGACAATAAAACATAACAAATCAAAACAAAACTTTCCAAAGGAAAAGTCTAGAGTCTAGAGTGATAGATAAATCATTAAATAGCTATTATTTGTTATTACTTATTTGATTTGATTTTTTATGGTTTTCAACTGCATTAAAAAATCGCATTGCTATGTACGTTAATATAAACTTTTGTTCCCACAATTGTCCACGTGATATCGTAATACATAATTAGACAAAGAATCTTATTCCCAAAAGATTTGAATTGGGTCAAAACGTACATAGCAACGCGTTAGCCGATTTTGTCTATGCAATTAAAAAATGTTTTATTTTCTGACCTGGGTTTTTCTCATTCTTGTTGGAATTATTGGCACTCTCGTTTCCAATAGGTTTTTCGCTGGATCGAAATGCGATGACTTCTGCATAATCGCTTTCATGTTTTTCAGGTTGATTACCACTTGACGTCATAGGTGCAAGCTGCGCAGCACCACTTTTATTGTCACCTCTAACATGAGATAAATCTGCGTACAGAACTTCTTCTGTTGGCTTCTTCGTTTTCTGGGGCGAAAAAAATATGCAATCTGAAAATGAGAGACAGACAGACAGACAGACAGACAGACAGACAGACAGACAGACAGACAGACAGACAGACAGACAGACAGACAGACAGACAGACAGACAGACAGACAGACAGACAGACAGACAGACAGACAGACAGACAGACAGACAGACAGACAGACAGACAGACAGACAGACAGACAGACAGACAGACAGACAGACAGACAGACAGACAGACAGACAGACAGACAGACAGACAGACAGACAGACAGACAGACAGACAGACAGACAGACAGACAGACAGACAGACAGACAGACAGACAGACAGACAGACAGACAGACAGACAGACAGACAGACAGACAGACAGACAGACAGACAGACAGACAGACAGACAGACAGACAGACAGACAGACAGACAGACAGACAGACAGACAGACAGACAGACAGACAGACAGACAGACAGACAGACAGACAGACAGACAGACAGACAGACAGACAGACAGACAGACAGACAGACAGACAGACAGACAGACAGACAGACAGACAGACAGACAGACAGACAGACAGACAGACAGACAGACAGACAGACAGACAGACAGACAGACAGACAGACAGACAGACAGACAGACAGACAGACAGACAGACAGACAGACAGACAGACAGACAGACAGACAGACAGACAGACAGACAGACAGACAGACAGACAGACAGACAGACAGACAGACAGACAGACAGACAGACAGACAGACAGACAGACAGACAGACAGACAGACAGACAGACAGACAGACAGACAGACAGACAGACAGACAGACAGACAGACAGACAGACAGACAGACAGACAGACAGACAGACAGACAGACAGACAGACAGACAGACAGACAGACAGACAGACAGACAGACAGACAGACAGACAGACAGACAGACAGACAGACAGACAGACAGACAGACAGACAGACAGACAGACAGACAGACAGACAGACAGACAGACAGACAGACAGACAGACAGACAGACAGACAGACAGACAGACAGACAGACAGACAGACAGACAGACAGACAGACAGACAGACAGACAGACAGACAGACAGACAGACAGACAGACAGACAGACAGACAGACAGACAGACAGACAGACAGACAGACAGACAGACAGACAGACAGACAGACAGACAGACAGACAGACAGACAGACAGACAGACAGACAGACAGACAGACAGACAGACAGACAGACAGACAGACAGACAGACAGACAGACAGACAGACAGACAGACAGACAGGCAGACAGGCAGGCAGACAGGCAGACAGGCAGACAGGCAGACAGACAGACAGACAGACAGACAGACAGACAGACAGACAGACAGACAGACAGACAAAACAGGATGCAAACAAAACAGACATACAAACAAACAAGCAACCAAAAAGGCAAACAAGAACTAATTATATAAATCCAAAGACAAACAAACAGATAGTCAAACAGACAAACATATAAACGATAAACAGAAAGAAAAGGCAGATAAACACATAAACAGATCTAGAAGAAAAGAAAAAAACAAATTGCCAGTTTTCATTGACTTTTGCAAAAATATTTTAGTCCGTATCAGAGACCTTCATGTGTAAGAGTATGTTATTCTGCAAATTAAATTGTCAAGTCAAATCGAGTTTCTGCGCCAAAATGCTCAATTTTTAGTAAGAAAGTACGGTGTACACAAATATAGCGGACAAAAGTACAAATGTCAAATTCATTGTAACTCCATCTAAATCGCTTTATAGAAAAAACATTTCATTAAAACCGTGCAAGAGCCAAAACAGATGCAATTTATGGCAAATTTATACGTTTCTACGCTGTACGGCTTTAGAAAACGCGTGACAATCATGATTGTTTGACAGCAATTTCGCTTCAAATCAGTATCATCATATCAGTCACGAAAACGAAACAGCAAAAAAAAAAAAAACCCAGTAGGAAAATATATCGAGAATAAACAGATAGACAAAAAAAAGTCGACAAATCGAGTTTTTGCTGCCAATATATGAACGGGTAAGAATGGATGGAGCCGCAAGGTTGGTGTACACCAGTATGACGTACAAGTCCAAACGTCAATTTACAATGTATTCATCTAAATCGCTTACAGATAAAAAGGTTTCCCAAATAATTTTTTTCTTTACGGCTCTATACGAAACAACGAAAACCAGCATTTCGATGACGTCACATGAAAATCGAGAACAAAAAAAAAATAATAATAAAAAAAATAACAATGAGAACAGTAGTAGGATAAACGTTTTTGGCTACGATACCTTAGATTTATCCACTTGTGCAAAGACATCGTTACTGTTTTCCGCGTTGTTATTGCCATTAGCACCAGGGCCGTGCTTAGAACAATAAGAACAAACAAACAATATGAGAACAACAAACAAACAAACAATAAGAACAAACAAACAATAAGAACAAACAAACAAATAACAATGAGAACATAAACGTTTTTGGCTACGATACCTTAGATTTAACCGCTTGTGCATAGTCGACATCGTTACTCTTTTCCGCGTTGTTATTGCCATTAGCACCAGGGCCATGCTTAGAACAATAAGAACAAACAAACAATATAAGAACAAAAAAACAAACAATAAGAACAAACAAACAAACAAAAAACAATGAGAACATAAACGTTTTTGGCTACGATACCTTAGATTTATCCACTTGTGCAAATACATCGTTACTGTTTTCCGCGTTGTTATTGCCATTAGCACCAGGGCCGTGCTTAGAACAATAAGAAAAAAAAGACAATAAGAACAAACAAACAAATTAACAAATATCAATGAGAACATAAACGTTTTTGGTTATGATACCTTAGATTTATCCACTTTTGCATAGACATCAGTACCGTTTTCCGAGTTGTTATTGCCATTAGCACCAGGGCCGTGCTTAGAACAATAAGAACAAACAAACAATATAAGAACAAAAAAAAAACCACACACGCACAAAAAAAAAACCATACAATACAATACAATACTTTTATTGCTCATTCCTATATTTTTACAAGATTTTTACAAGATTGAAGCAAAATTTAAATAATAAATATATAAAGATAAATAGATATGTAAATATGATTACATAAATAAGGATTAATAATTTAAGTGAAAGGAAAAATATAGTATTTTACTAATTTCTATTCATAATGGGCAATCCTGAGTGCTAGCTGATTAGGAATAGTTATTAGTTTTTTGTTTGAGCCTGGAGGTCAAATTAACATGACGTTTTCTAGTTGACCCCCAGCCTTTTTATATTTACAGCTCAATCGATTAAGGAAAACTACGTAAAGTCAACATTAATTACTAATTAGAAGAAATATAGAAGGAAAATATATATATATGTTTAAAGTAGGAAAGTATTTTAGTGGAAAAAATGTAAAGGAAAATATATTATGTACAATAGTATGTGGAGAAGAAATATTTTATATATAATTTACTTAATTATGTACTTAAAGCTATTACTATCATAAATGTGAAATTTATAGCCTCTGATTGAGGAGAAGGTGCTCTTTCAGTTTTCTTTTGAAAGAGAATGTATTTGAATTTTTGAGATGCACATAAAGAACAAACAAACAAACAAATAACAACGAGAACTATAAACGTTTTTGGCTCCGATACCTTAGATTTATCCACTTGTGCATAGACTTCGTTACCATTTTCCGCGTTGTTAGTACCAGGGCCGTGCTTAGCATACGTCGAGGGAGAGTGTGATGATCCTTTGTTGTCTATTCCCTCCATAGGTCTGTTAAAAAGAATCATGGAGAATTACGGGCCCCACTTGAACGATTATATAATTTCAGTTCAACAATGTATTGGGATAATAAGGAATCACAGAAGACGTATAACCGGCAAACAATCGCCGTGGCTCAAGATGAATGGCTCAATCCAGCAAAAGCTATCAACTTTATGGCCTTTTCAGAATTTGATCTCAACCAGATTTTTCAAAAGAAAAATACAGCAATAATGTTTAAAACTTTTTGATAGTATTATGAAGTTATTTTTGATGTGTTATGTGATGTGACACATGGCACTTCAGAATTAAGAGACTTCAAGTCTACTTAAAGATACGTAAAACTGTTCAGCGCAGTCTTTTAAACAGCTTAAAAGGCGGCGTGAATAACATCGTAAAACAGCCAGTTACGGTGTCGATGCGTAAAGTTAGCGTAAAGATTACTCAAAACTGTAGAGGTACAATTATAAAAGCTTTGACTTAATCTAGATCAAACAGCACAATGAGGCTACTTACACTACTATTATAACATCTTCACCATCTTCAGCTAATCAAAAGAAAGAAAAAGATGTCATAACGAGAACGCATGAGGTTACTTTATAAAAGGGAAAGGAAAGGACCCGGAATAGAAGGGGCAGGGAGGGAGGGCTGTATAAGGATGAATTAAAGAAATATAGTATAATTAAATGGAAGGAATGGAAATAACGGATGAAGTGAGGAAGAAAGGTAGTAAGTTAGCCAGTAGTAAATATAGAACTAAAACGATAAGCAATAAAAATAATTTTTACTGCGACGAACAGTTAAGTATAATATTCATTTTATTGCCTATCGTTTACTTACTTACTTACTTACTTACTTACATACAAACTCACTTGCTTACTTGCTTACTTGCTTACTTGCCCTTACTTGCTTACTTGCTTACTTGCTTAACTTGCTTACTTGCTTACTTGCTTACTTGCTTAACTTGCTTACTTGCTTGCTTGCTTGCTTGCTTACTTGCTTACTTGCTTACTTGCTTACTTGCTTACTTGCTTACTTGCTTACTTGCTCACTTGCTCACTTGCTCACTTGCTCACTTGCTCACTTGCTCACTTGCTCACTTGCTCACTTGCTCACTTGCTCACTTGCTCACTTGCTCACTTGCTTACTTGCTTACTTGCTTACTTGCTTACTTGCTTACTTGCTTACTTGCTTACTTGCTTACTTGCTTACTTGCTTACTTGCTTACTTGCTTACTTGCTTACTTGCTTACTTGCTTACTTGCTTACTTGCTTACTTGCTTACTTGCTTACTTAAATACTTAAATACTTAAATACTGAATGAAGGAAACAAAATTATTGGAGGAAGAGGGTGGTGGTCAATCATTTTAATAGTAAAAAGTCAACATTTACCAACTTTACATTCTCTTCTTTTCTTGCAGTAGCAACAATAAACCACAGGAGC
This sequence comes from Metridium senile, assembly GCA_949775045.1. Lineage (NCBI taxonomy): Eukaryota > Metazoa > Cnidaria > Anthozoa > Actiniaria > Metridiidae > Metridium > Metridium senile. Next base: position 2,593,930 of record OX459096.1, on the reverse strand, counting down.
GATGACAAGTATTAACAGGACGCAGCATGCTAAAGCAATGAGAATTATAGCTACGTAGCCAATTGTAGATGACTTGGGTGTTGATTTTGTTTTCGGTGGTGATGTTGTTGTTGTTGTTGTTGTTGTTGTTGTTGTTGCTGTTGTTGTTGTTGGTGGTGATGTTGTTGTTGTTGTTGATGCTGGTGGTGTAGTTGGTGGAACATATATTCCTGAAATAACAACAATATCATGATCACAGGAAGGAATAATATGAATACCTTGTAAAGATATGAAATGTGGTTTTATAACTTTATCATATACTGCCAACGCAGATAATCATCAACACTACCACCATCACAATCGCCGTATCACTATGTTACCATATCGCCATATTTCCAGCATTATCAACTTCGTCATCACTATCTTCACAGCTATAACCACCTCTAAAGGCCGGTTCACACGGCAATTTTTGCAGCGATTTTTACGGCGATGCAATTGCGCGTGTGGACAACCGTTGATTTTGCTGCGACTATTATGAGGAGACAATCATTTATGCTCCATTCTGCAATTGCAAATATTTTCTTCTTCGACTTTCCCTGACGGAAAGCAGCTTCAAATTTTCGCTGGGGACTGTAGAAGGCACAAATGTAAAAATTGGACCCAAATGTAATAAAGGACCCAAATGTAATAAACTTTGGACCCAAATGTAATAAAGGTCCCAAATGTAATAAACTTTGGACCCAAATGTAATAACAGTCCCAAATGTAATACATTTTGGACCCAAATTTAATAAACTTTGGTTTGAAATAAAAACAAAGCAGCAGCAACAATAAGGACAATAATGATGATAATGATAATAATAATGATAATAATAATAATAATGACAATAATAATATTATTATGTAATGTTTAATAAACGAGCAGAAGTGTTTTATCAGGATTTAATCCACATTTGACTCGGTTTTCTTTGTTATTCACAGGGTTGTATCTAGGATAATAATCGGCTCATTTCCAATTCAAGTGCTTTATCAAGATAGATCCCGCTATTAGCGTGCTTTATCTAGATAAAGCAATTGCATTTATAATTACTTGCATCCCCTCGTCTCTACTAGTAACCATCAGTTGACTTAGAAATAATTTACTTGACAGCGATTTTTGTCAAAAAAAGACATTTTTGAGTACCAACGCCAGGATTCGAACCGAGATCTCCTGCAGTGCTGTATCCGCGCTTTAAGCTATTATGCTATCAAGTCAATCGACGATAATTTTGCAACAAAAGCACGTTTAATGTCATTAAGTCGTTAGCATTCAAGTTCATTAGCATTCCTCTGAATAGAATTGAAAAGCGATTGTTTAATATTTCCTTGTGGGAATTCATTGACAATGAACAATAAATTATGTGCAGATTGTTGATATCTATTGGGAATGCTTTTATTTCTTGAAAAGTGTGGATTAAGTCAGTTAAATACCTCGAATGTCGGCAATAAGCCAATAAAGCCCTCGGGGCATGCGGCCCTCGGTCTTTATATGGCTTATTGCCGACATTCGAGGTATTTAACTCTTACTTAAAACCACGCGACGAAGCCAAGTGGTTTTAGACCTGATAGACACTGTATGCGTACTGACTACGTGTGCACTGTGTTTGGCGTTTGGTGCCTTGCAACACCAAGAAAGAGCCTAAAAAGGCTCTTTCTTGGTGTTGCAAGGCACCAAACGCCAAACACAGTGCACACGTAGTCAGTACGCATGCAGTGTCTATCAGGCTATAACGCGCACCAAAGTTCTCATCTGTATGTTGTTTATGTATGTATATATATATAAATATACGAAAGGCACCAAACACCAAACAGTTCTCATCAGTGTGTTTTTTACACTTGATTTTATCAACATATATGTACTATGCCAAGTGGGTCGGTGGGTCAGTGGGACACTGGGACACTGACCCACTGACCCGGGACACCTTGTACAATTGACTTTGTAAACATATATACTATGCCAAGTGGCACGGTGGGTCAGTGGGACACTGGGACACTGACCCACTGACCCGGGTCGGCCCGGGACACCTTGTACACTTGACTTTGTAAACATATATACTATGCCAAGTGGGACGGTGGGTCAGTGGGACACTGGGACACTGACCCACTGACCCGGGCCGGCCCGGGACACCTTGTACACTTGACTTTGTAAACATATATACTATGCCAAGTGGGACGGTGGGTCAGTGGGACACTGGGACACTGACCCACTGACCCGGGCCGGCCCGGGACACCTTGTACACTTGACTTTGTAAACATATATACTATGCCAAGTGGGACGGTGGGTCAGTGGGACACTGGGACACTGACCCACTGACCCGGGCCGGCCCGGGACACCTTGTACACTTGACTTTGTAAACATATATACTATGCCAAGTGGGACGGTGGGTCAGTGGGACACTGGGACACTGACCCACTGACCCGGGCCGGCCCGGAACACCTTGTACACTTGACTTTGCAAACATATATACTATGCCAAGTGGGACGGTGGGTCAGTGGGACACTGGGACACTGACCCACTGACCCGGGCCGGCCCGGGACACCTTGTACACTTGACTTTGTAAACATATATACTATGCCAAGTGGGACGGTAGGTCAGTGGGACACTGGGACACTGACCCACTGACCCGGGCCGGCCCGGAACACCTTGTACACTTGACTTTGCAAACATATATACTATGCCAAGTGGGACGGTGGGTCAGTGGGACACTGGGACACTGACCCACTGACCCGGCCCGGCCCGGGACACCTTGTACACTTGACTTTGTAAACATATATACAATGCCAAGTGGGACGGTGGGTCAGTGGGACACTGGGACACTGTCCCACTGACCCGGGCCGGCCCGGGCCACCTTGTACACTTGACTTTGTAAACATAGTGGGACTACAATAAAAAACATACTTTTAAAATGAACTGTAACAATTTATTAAAGAGCAAAGTAATTATTTAAACTCTTTCCTGCCAAGGAAAACTGTAATTGTTTTTCATATCCTATTTTTTAATCTAGTGCAAGTTTATACTTCATTTAAGTCTAGCTTGTCTGGCCCTAGGCTCAGATTTCAGCCGTTGGGGTTTCGTGCGCCCGCGATACTCTCCCCACTAACGGCTGGGCGCATCGGCTTGGCATTGTTTTTCTCAGCCAATCAGCGATTTGCCCCTCGAAAATCGAGGGGCATAATATTAATAAATTAAAATTCATCGTGAACATTATGGCGGATAAGAGTGACTTCGAAAGTGCTTGTTCAAATGCTTTGAAATCGTTTGGTTTCGAGAAATCTAAGGATATTCAACGAAGGAATAAGTAAAAGGCAAAGATGTTTTTGTTTATCTACTGACTGGCTCAGGAAAATCATTGATTTTCCAAACAGCGCCGCTTGTTTTCGACCATGGAAGGGTCGAGCGGATCCATTGTTTTGGTTATTTTACCTCTGGTTTCTCTCTGACATGAGAGACCAAGAGAACTTCTTAACATCCAAAGACATTAAGACTGCCTTGATAGGCCAAGAAGAGGATGGCGAATCAGTAATATGCTAAACAACTACGAAGTTTTCATTTTAAATTACGGCGGTGATTGTAAGTTGTCATTTGTATCGAAACTCGTAATTATCGTCTTTATTACTTGATTTTTTTTTCTCAATAAACCTAAAATACACAGCTATATTCTTAGAATAACTACATTTAAATCCAAAATGTTTACTTTCAAAATTAAAACTGGTTTATTATGCGCGGTTGTAACATATACTCAAGCGGCTCTCTTAACGAGTCAACAATGTGTATCGAAACGACTCTAGCTGTAATTTTCTTCTTTATTGTTTGATTATTCTCAAAATCCTATAAAAATGGACTATATACTTGGAATAAACAAAACGTTTACCATTGAAATAGCTTTTGCGCTGATTTGTCTCGATCGTTCTTATGACAAATAACATACCCGATGGAATTGCTAAATGATATGCAGGTTTTGCTAAGAGTTGTTTCGAATTGAATTCGAATTCAAATTTTAATAAAAGACTTTTTGACAATCAGGCCGTTGGAAAGTTTATTTACATTAGCTTACATTTCAACAAATTTTATTTCCGTTTCCGTTTTTTTATGCTATTAGCATAATTACGTCACGGACATGCGCGACACGTTTCGAAGCCGATGCGCCCAGCCGTTAGTGGGGAGAGTATCGCGGGCGCACGAAACCCCAACGGCTGAAATCTGAGCCTAGTCTGGCCCTTGTTTGGCCCTTGTTTGGTAAACTTGGCCTTTGGTCAAACAAACATTAAAAACAAGTATACTAGTCACTGACACTGAAAAATATGACAATGAAAATGATTATACTTGTACTTGGCAGGACAAGGGTCAAGACATCTTTCATTATGAAAATATTACTATTGTAAAACATGAACATTATCTTTTTTCTCTTGCAATAAGTGCAAGCATATATCCACTGAATTTATAGCATCAAGCATGCCTTATTTCTAAACACTTTAAAAGCAAGAGTCAGGAAAGATCGCCCAGACCTTGGAGATCTTGAAAATTATCAGATCGCTCAAACTTTCTCAGTTTGTAGGCTTACATAACCTTTAACTAATGGTGTACTTTTTAGCTCGTTTGGATTTTTATTTTTGAAGAAATAAATGTATTTCTGTTCGGGCCATTTAAGGCGATTTTCCTAGGTCGTCAACGTACTCCACAACGAGCGGGTTTACAAAGAGATCATTAAAATTACGACAACCAAAGCAACATTTCTATTAGTCCTATTAAGTAGACATAAACAAGGACAATCTGAAATGAGTTTTATTTCAAAACTTTACAATGTGAATATTTAAACAATTTTTCAATATTATCGATTTTTCTCTTATTTATCATATTCAAAATTTACCTAACTTTAACGTCAAAAATCTCACACTGGCACATGATTCTGTGGTCTAAAACTATATCTCAGTGAAAGAGCATTCTTTCTACTTGCTAAATGTGAAATAATATTTTTGGGCTATTAAAATAGTGAAATTTTAGAAGGTCTCAAACACATGGCACTTTGGTTAAAATATTGCGTGACATTCGAAGGGTCAAGTAATGTAAACACCTCTTATGACTAAATAAAGTACGCAAAACTTACCTAGAGTACTTTTATATCATCATTCTCATAGTCTAGACCATCCATACTGACCTACAGGCTACAAATAACTTGAACTCAGCGACATTTGGCTTTTTTATAAAGTGACAAATCTCGAACTGGATTCCCTCGATAAAGTCAAACGTTGTGCTTCGAAAATGCGGTACATTTCAAACCAAATGGCGACTAGTGCAATCATTGTAATGCTATATAAATCCAAATGTAGTACGAGTACCTCGCTTTAGAGTTTTGAGTACGAAAAAAGCTTTTAAACTGGTATAGTCGGCTATGTTTATCACTCGGCTGTCATGATTGTCATACTGTTTGTTGTGCGCGTGACACACAGGGTGACCACACACGCAGTTATAAACTGATCATATGACAGTCTAAAAGAAAAATACAAATCGGCATTTTTATAATTGAAATAACGGAAGATCAAGGCCAAAAACACCTAGATCATTTTTTGTGTCCATTATTTGTGCGACGAATGCAATTTACGAATCATAACTGTAAGTGTAACAAACTGAGCAAATCGCATTTATATACACCTAATCCAAAAAACGTTGTCTGGTCCGCCGCACAGTCCACGCGCCAAGACTGAAATATATTGGTTATATCTAATCAGTACTTAATTTATTTGCATGTTCACACTCTAGTGTGATACTTTTTTCAACGAAATAGTGTTGTGCCTACTTTTATTTTCTTGTTTTATCACTTTCATCAAAATATTCACTGTGTTTTCCTTCACGGTTTTGGCGCGAGGACTGTGCGGCGGACCCGACAACGTTTTTTTGGATTAGGTGTATACATTTTTACAGCTTCCGCACAAAAATCAAATAATAATTCAACTAAAAACTAATTAATTCAATCTTTACTTACCATGATGCACCGTGATTATTTTATGTTTACTGTCGATGGTAGCAGGAGATCAATAAAAAGTTGTATTTGTTGTATTTATCATTGAATAGAGGCTGTCAATTACATGTAAATTGTGGATGATCAAAGTGCATCATGAAAAGCATTAATAACAGTTTAGATACTATCTGAACAAGTGCAAGACTTGAGTAGATCGCTTAGGTACGTTGTGTATGACAGGGGCGGATCCAGGATTTTCGAAAAAGTGGGGAATTTTGGTTTTGGATATATAAAAAAAACAATACTGGTTACTTGCTGTACCAGTAAGTTTGCGGGCTCAATAATGCATGTTTAAATAGACGTAGATGGAACGTAGATGTACGTATGATAAAATAGACTTGATTTTTTTTATTACCAGTTAAGCGTTTGTAAGTTGTCCTTAGATGAAACAATACAAACAAAAAATAACTTCAACGAAAAAAGTGAGATATAACTGCTTAAAAAAGGGGGGGAAGTCACCCAATTCCCCTCTCCTGGATCCGCCCCTGTATGTTAGTTTCTTTTGTACTGTTACGCTGTCAACATCCATGTCAATCGCACAGAATCCTATTGTCTTTTTGGACATTTACTTAAGGCCCGTAAATTATTCAAAATAGAGACATAATTCGAATAAATTATCGACATTGATAGTTCTGATTGGTTGTTTAAACGACTGATTAGATGAAGTTCTGAACGGTTTACAAAATAATCATTTCACCTGTCCGACTTAAGCCGAATTATTACCGAGAACAAAGGGAGTAGGATTACTTAATTAGAGTTATTACAAATTGCAGCTTAACTTATTACACCGCATAACTTAAAGTGACACATTGGGATTTGAACGTCAGTCGCAAGAGCCTTAGATAATGAGCTCAAATATTCAGCTTAAAAAAGAGAAGCTTATAAAAACGTTTTTTGTAGAAGTAAAGGGTGCAAAATGTTGCTTGGATTACGATGTTAATTTTGCACCCCCTACCTAAGTTTAACCTGTAAAACCCACAAATTACAGTTGGAATATTGGCTCCCCACAAAAAATGCCGATTTTTGGCAAATTTGAGCTCAAAAAAGAGAAGCTTAGTTATTGACATTATTAAACATTTGATAGTGCAAACGTTTAGTCAACATTTCATCTTTGATTTGCACCCCCTACCTAACTGAGATCACCTTTTAAAAACTTTTAAAATGTATTTTATTACACGAAGTTGAGCAATTTTGGCCTGTTTTCTTTGTAAATTACCTCATTAAATACGCTTCGCCTGATTGAACTTCGCGCTCAAACAGCAGAAAAGACCCGGATGAATCCGGGCATTCTGTGCGATGGGAAGTATTCACACATCATAAGTAAGGTGGGAACAGACAACTTATTCACCCTCCCTGTTGTAAATAGACGGCAAACGTTGTAGTTGTCATATACTATTGGGTGGAACAATTCGCATTCCCTATATAGATGGCTTCTTGAGAGAGCTGGTACAATGTCTCTTCTTCTGCTGATATGAGATCATTTTGGTTGAGTTCGGATGGTAGCACGCCTTTCTTTACCTTTCTGGCTTTTCTGGAAAAGTAGGATGTTATCTGTTGAGGCGTGAGAAACTCTTGCATGGTGAATCTTCTTTTCCCCTCATCATTTTCTGCACTTCGCATATCGTTTGAAACTTCATTCGGGTCTGCCTTGTGTCCTGTCCAATGGCAAACTTGTCATCAATGTACGATGTTTGGTTTGAATTAAAGCGGGAAGCTGACCTTGATGTTTTTAGAGCCCACCCCATAATCCATTTTCCCGCTCTTTTCGGTTCTTCCGGCTTGACGCGTATACCATTTATTTTCTCGCTCGTATGGATTTGCACGTTAAAACATTTTCCAGTGCTTAGAAATTCAATCTGTTATTATTGATCTCCTGCTACCATCGACAGTAAACATAAAATAATCACGGTGCATCATGGTAAGTAAAGATTGAATTAATTCGTTTTTAGTTGAATTATTATTTGATTTTTGTGCGGAAGCTGTAAATATGTATACATAAATGCGATTTGCTCAGTTTGTTTCACATACAGTTATGATTCGTAAATTGCATTCGTCGCACAAATAATTGACTCAAAAAATGATCTAGGTGTTTTTGGTCTTGATCTTCCGTTATTTCAATTATAAAAATGCCGATTTGTATTTTTCTTTTAGACTGTCATATGATCAGTTTATAACTGCGTGTGTGGTCACCCTGTGTGTCACGCGCACAACAAACAGTATGACAATCCAGATGACAGCCGAGTGATAAACGGAAACATAGCCGACTATACCAGTTTAAAAGCTTTTTTCGTACTCAAAACTCTAAAGCGAGGTACTCGTACTACATTTGGATTTATATAGCATTACAATGATTGCACTAGTCGCCATTTCGTTTGAAATGTACCGCATTTTCGAAGCACAACGTTTGACTTTATCGAGGGAATCCAGTTCGAGATGTGTCACTTTATAAAAAAGCCAAATGTCGCTGAGTTCAAGTTATTTGTAGCCTGTAGGTCAGTATGGATGGTCTAGACTATGAGAATGATGATATAAAAGTGCTCTAGGTAAGTTTTGCGTACTTTATTTAGTCATAATAGGTGTTTACATTACTTGACCCTTCGAATGTCACGCAATATTTTAACTAAAGTGCCATGTGTTTGAGACCTTCTAAAATTTCACCATTTTAATAGAGGGTCCTGAAGGGGTGTATCCAATCCCAATTCCCAATCAATTTTTTATCAAAATCCCAATTACCACAGGAAGCCCAAACATTAACCACAGGAAGCTCAAACATTAACCACAGGAAGCCCAAATTGAATACTAACCACAGGAAGCCCAAGATAGTTCGATTTTCTCTTCTAGTCTACTAAAACGACGTAAAATGTTGCAAATTACTCAATTTAAAACATTATTTTAGCATCTAAAGAGAAAACGAATGGACAAGAAATAGCCAAATCCTATCGACAAATCCCAATCCCAATGGACAAATCCCAATCCCAATGGGCAAATCCCAATTCCCAGCCTTGAAAAAAGGCAAATCCCAATTCCCAATTTACCCCTTCAGGACCCTCTTAATAGCCCAAAAATATTATTTCACATTTAGCAAGTAGAAAGAATGCTCTTTCACTGAGATATAGGTTTAGACCACAGAATCACGTGATTTTTGACGTTAAAGTTAGGTAAAGTTTGAATATGATAAATAAGAGAAAAATCGATAATATTGAAAAATCGTGAAAATATTCACATTGTAAAGTTTTGAAATAAAACTCATTTCAGATTGTCCTTGTTTATGTCTACTTAATAGAAATGTTGTTTTGGTTGTCGTAAATAAATTTATTTCTTCAAAAATAAAAATCCAAACGAGCTAAAAAATACACCATTAGTTATAGGTTATGTAAGCCTATAAACTGAGAAAGTTTGAGCGATCTGATAATTTTCAAGATTTCCAAGGTCTGGGCGATATTTCCTGACTCTTGCTCTTAATAACTTTATCCGGCCCCAGGTAAATGTTTTATAAAGCCTAACAAAAAGAGCAAAGAAGTGTTTTTCCACATTTTCTATCTGCATTTTTTTTCTTTTTGATTGTTTGAAATTTGGATATATTCTTGTGAATTGCACATAGGAGTTCTGATAACTTCCTTGATTTTATTAATTAAAAGCATTACTTTGCCCTTGATAAATAGTTACGGTTCATTTTAAAAGTATGTTTTTTTATTGTAGTCCCACTATGTTTACAAAGTCAAGTGTACAAGGTGTCCCGGGCCGGCCCGGGTCAGTGTGTCAGTGTCCCAGTGTCCCACTGACCCACCGTCCCACTTGGCATAGTATACATGTTTGCAAAGTCAAGTGTACAAGGTGTCCCGGGCCGGCCCGGGTCAGTGGGTCAGTGTCCCAGTGTCCCACTGACCCACCTTCCCACTTGGCATAGTATATATGTTTACAAAGTCAAGTGTACAAGGTGTCCCGGGCCGGCCTGGGTCAGTGGGTCAGTGTCCCAGTGTCCCACTGACCCACCGTCCCACTTGGCATAGTATATATGTTTACAAAGTCAAGTGTACAAGGTGTCCCGGGCCGACCCGGGTCAGTGGGTCAGTGTCCCAGTGTCCCAGTGACCCACCATCCCACTTGGCATAGTAGATATGTTTACAAAGTCAAGTGTACAAGGTGTCCCGGATCAGTGGGTCAGTGTCCCAGTGTCCCACTGACCCACCGACCCACTTGGCATAGTACATATATGTTGATAAAATCAAGTGTAAAAAACACACTGATGAGAACTGTTTGGTGTTTGGTGCCTTTCGTATATTTATATATATATACATACATAAACAACATACAGATGAGAACTTTGGTGCACGTTATAGCCTGATAGACACTGCATGCGTACTGACTACGTGTGCACTGTGTTTGGCGTTTGGTGCCTTGCAACACCAAGAAAGAGCCTAAAAATCGCTACGTAAATCGCACCTTAAATCGACACAAAGATCTCCCGTGTGAGCCAGCATAAATACCACGTCGATATTTTATTATCTATGAACTTTTTGAGTTTGTCTACAAGGCGGACTTTCTTAGACAACAGTTCCATTTATTATCATAACCGGGAGAGGATATGTAAACATCAAGTGGTTGTTCACTACATACCTTGCTGAATGCTATTGGGATCGATAGAATATCCACCCAGAGCTCCTCCACTGTTATTCAGTGCTTCTTTCAGTGGTAACAGCGGGTCGCTCACATTTGCTGTAAGCTCGAGTTGAAAATTGACTATGACGGCACTTCCACGCCTAAAATGAAATAAAAAAGAAAACTGAAATCAATGTCTTTATTCCTCATATTACGTCGGTAAGTCGTAATAGTCATTAATTGACTGATAAACTACATATGCAAGGGTCTTGCACCCAAGGCTTTAGTTCGAAGAAAAAAGACACAAACAGAAGATGCACATGCAAACAAGCAATTTTTGCTTTTATAATATGCAACACAAAACTTTATTATAATTTTTCATAATATATTATTACACAAGTATATTGTATATAGCATTATAAAATAACTATTTGAAATCACGTATTTTGATTGGTTGAGGCGCGTGCTTTATGAGAGCACAAAGCACGCGCGTTTGCATGTTGATCAATTTGTATTTTATAAAAGGAATAAAAAACTTGCTTTCTGTGCTGTATGCAGTTATAAAGCACTTGGGGATTGTCAGAACACTCGAGAAGTGTTGAGAAGCACTCCGCTTCGCGTCGTGCTTCTCTTAACACTTCTCTCGTGTTCTGACAACCCCGCGTGCTTTATAACTGCACAAAGCACGCGCGCGCGTTTTTTATTCCTTCAATAATTTATTGTGATATTATCTAATATATATATAGTAACGAGTTTACTTTAGCTAACCAGCTAGTGAATAAGTTATTATAGTAGACTACTATGATACTTACTTATAAAGAGACAACACTTTTACGGATTTAAAGTACTTATAGCCTTTGTATCCTTCCTCAATCTGCATATACAAACAAAAGAAAACAAATTACCCAAAACTGACAAACAGACAGACAAAAAGACAGACAGATTATCGAACAAACTAACGAATAAACAAGTCAATATTATTTAATGAGTCTAAAAATAAGTACTTACTACATTTCCCAATATGGATTGGTGTGTTTTGGAGACATTCGAATTAATGTCACCCATGCCTTTCACCCAGGTATAGTTCATAAATCTGCAATTGCCACTTACTCTGTATTGTTTCACTGCAAATAATTTAGCCATTAGAATGCCACTCAAACAGTTATAAATATAATAAATTATAAATAAATAAATATATAAATAAATATATACCACTTATTAACCGAGAGTGAGGTCATTACAGGGAAATCTCAGACCGAGGTCTTGTCGTATTGACCGAGCGATAGCGAGGTCAATACATCAAGACTGAGGTCTGAGACTTCCCTGTAATGACCGAACGGACGAGGTTAATAAGTTACTTATTATATGGCTATTTTAAAAAGTGAGAGAAAGTAATATTTTTTTGGATATTTTACGAAGCGCGCGCGTTGCTTTCAAATGGCTTCCCAGTAGTTTTACTGAAAAAGAGCGGGTTGTCAGATCAGAAACCGGTTTTCATTCATGTGATGGCTGCCTCAACAAACTTACAGAAATTTTAATGCCAAAATATTAAAATTACTGCAGCTTTCTTGATCATTCCAAATCAAAGATCATTTAAAGACAAAGGGTTTTGTTTATATCTCAACATCAAACAAAGTCAAGAAACAAAAAACAAGTTTTACAAAGGATTTTAGCTGACATAAACAAGTGAGCCACGAGGAGCCACGATGGATGTTGAAACGAGTTGAAATTCGTGGATCTTGTGGACGTTTGCATCTAGAAAAAGAGCCTACGGAAGCTTATTTTTCGATAAACAATAATAAGAACTTTAATCGAAATCACTGTCAACTTTTGAAGGAATTTATTTATCTGTGTCACACTTTATGAAGAAGATGAAAGGATGAGGAACGCTGACAGCACTTTGAATCGAGTAAATCGTCCTATTCAAGATTTTTGAACCTTTTGTATGCAGAAAAAGAAAGACAATAACACTTCCTGACTTCAAAAACTATGTTTACTTTCGTAGAAAAACGTATCGTGAATTTTAAAGCTTTTTAAAAGTGACTGAAAAGCAACGACATGTATATCTCAACAAAAGATAGCTCAAATCACCGCCGTGTTGTTTACAAGGAAAGATAAAAACTAAAAGTACACTTTTCAACTGTTATTGAGGTATGTGAAAGATTTATGTTCTTTAGAGAATTAAAAAATAAGCTTTTGAGTATTCTCACAACCTATGAAATATGTGTATTCTCTCGTGAGTTTTTTGCAATATTGATTTGATTTTATCAACTTTTGCTTGTCAAAATGTTTGCAAAAACAGCCAATGCTTGTCACTTAGCCTTGAATAAAAGTTCTTATTATTGTTTACAAGGAAAGATAAAAAAGAATTAAAAAATAAGCTTTTGAGTATTCTCACAACCTATGAAATATGTGTATTCTATCGTGAGTTTTTGCAATATTGATTTGATTTAATATCAACTTTTGCTTGTCAAAATGTTTGCAAAAACAACCAATGCTTGCCACTTAGCCTTGAATTAAAGTTTTTATTATTGTTTATCGAAAAATAAGTAGGTTTTTGTTGTTGTTTTCACCTCGCGTTAGTAGATTATACAAACAAACTCAAAGTCACCGTCCAGCCGAGAAAAAATAATGACCGGTCATTACAAGAAAATAATGACCGGTCATTATGTGTCAGCAACCAATCAGAGCGCGCGGAATTTTGATGCCATATAATAAACATGAATAAATTATTAATTATTATTATTATTATTACTTATGATGATAGCAATAAAGCAATTATCGTAATAACGATCGCACCACTGTTTATTATCATAACGATAACAATGTTGATGCTGATGATGCAGCTTGGTAATCAACATAATATCAGAGATAATAGAATCATGGTGAGGATGTTAAAGTTAACGGTACACGGGAATTATAATAATAGAACCAAAAAAAATCCCTATGCAATGAATGTATGTTTAGAAGATAGTTATGATTACAATGAAGATGATAATAATAACCATGATTAAAAGAAAAATGTATGACTTATTGTTATCATAGTATACACTACCTTTTTTGAAAAAGCGTCTATTGAAGAAATAGAAAACGAGGCAGCGTGCTCTATGTGTAGTTTATGTGTAATTTCTCTAATAAACTTTCATAAATCCTTGATTTTTTTTTACAAAAACACAAAATATAGGTTGGAGGTTTTTAAGCCGTTCAATAAACTCGCAGATTGTGTTTTATCAGGATTTAAACCAAGTGGTTTAAATCCTGATAAAACACTCCTGCTCGTTTACTAAACTATTTAACACGATATGCGAGTTTATTGAACGGCTTAAAAAACTTCAACCTAATATATTTTGTGTTTTTGTAAAAAAAAATCAAGGATTTATGAAAGTTTATTAGAGAAAATTAAGGTTAAAGTTTATGTTAATTAGGGTGAATCTTTATCAGGATTTACAACATTCGTCATGGTTACGATTTCTTTTGTAAATTTGGACAAAACAGTCATGAATTATAAATGAGTTTTCTAACGAGTTTAAGTATCCACCAACCCATGGTCTATCACAAATCATGCATTCTCATTGGCTACGCTATTGGTGTACATGTTTGAGAAAAGCTTAAATGTTTAAGGTAGTTCCGGATACTTGGATTTCTTACATTAATTTTTTTATAAATCCTGTCATTTATAGATCATTGTTAGGCAAGTCAAAAAACGTGAAAAAATATTGGGGTCACCGTATTGGTTATGGAGTTATAAGATATAGTAAAAGTAGGTATTTGCAATAATTTGCGGTGATTTGCTCAAAAGTACCTATTCAAAGCAGTCAAGAGAATGCGAACGTATTCTGCTAGGAAAAGCATAAGATTATATCAAACGATAGATCTAACATTTCCTGTCATAAAAACCATTGAATCATTTCCAAATATGGGTATAAGTGAGCCATAGAAGCACAATTCTACGCCAATTACGCACCCTACATGTGTATAGAGTTATAGAATTTGTAAAATTTCAGAAAATCAAAACATGAATATTTTATTTTTTTATTCTAAATCGTAAGAATAGTAAATGCAGTCTTGAATAAAAAGAAAAAAATTGGGGGTCACCGTACTAATAGGCGTGTTATAAGCGACCGAATCCATTTTTTTGTCAAAAATCACGGTAACGGTCCACGCGGGACTGGGTTCTAGTATTTTAAACATCTTTTTGAAACTTGTCAAATTATCCTTGTCATCTCCAGAAACCGTAAAATGTATTTTGTGAGTTTTACGACTAAAGACGTCAAAATTATATTTTATCTATTCATTTTTACAAAGTTGTAAATTTGTAACAGCGACCATGTCAGGTAGTGAAAATCTGAGCATGTTTCGAAAAATATCCTATTTTACCTCCAAAGTTGCATGAAAATACATAACACTTTCTTAAGTTATAGATAAGGATTCAAATCAAGATATTATTTAGATAAATTTTCAAAAAAACGCAAAAAAATGATGTAAAACGAGATGCGCGAAATAGATGCGCAGTAGCAAGAGTCCGGAACTACCTTAAAATCTATCTATGTGGACAGAGGGCCAAACCGCATAAATTTATTAAATATTTTTAAAATTATTACCACCCCAAACTTATCAGTAAGTTTACATTATAATTATTGATTGGTGAAACTTTTAGAATAGATTTCTAAAAAACACTGACGCAATATACTTGCAAAGCCAGTATCACAGGCGTCTTTTTTTCACAAGAATAAAATATCGTGATTCTTTAACCTATAGTGCTCTATATAACTCGACACAGCTAGCACTGTAGCTGAGTTTTCCATTTCTTTTATCAATATTCAGGAGTCAAAATCAAAAGTGCTCGCTGAGCTATAGCGGACAACGCTTCTCAGTCAATCAGAATGCGCAATTTTTATAAATTATTTTATAATGTCTATTGTACTGAAATCAAGAAATAGTTCAATCGGGTGGATTGGTCATGATCAAGCCATAATACAAAACTGAACTTTATTCTTTTGAATAAAAGCTCCAAAAAAGCAGTACTAAATTAATGACTATAAATTCATATTTCAAATTTCTATTTCAAAAACTGTATAGAAAGCTTGTATACATGCATATTATAACAAACCGAAGAAACAAAAAATATAACTGATCCAAACAAACAAATTAACAAACAAACACACAAAAAAGAAAAGAAAGAAAAAAAAAAAAAAAAAAAGAAAGCAAAAAAGAATACAGACAAAAAATACTTGATCAAATGATCAAATACAATTACAAATCAAACAGATCAATAGCCTGCATAGCTGGCTCTTTGGGTTAAGGGAAGAGAGGAAAAGGAGGGGGAGGAGAGGTTTATCACAGTAAATCTTTGATATATAAGGCTTTTTCCAAAACCAATCGGAAAAACCACTAGCACGTCTTTGCCGGCTAAGAGATACTGAATTGCTTCTTCGATTCTTGTTCAGGTTTTAGTTCAACCGACGCAATCTTAGCATTTTATTTTGTCCGGACCGGATGTCAAAAATATAATCTCGATAGTCAAAAGTATTGATTGATAGGCGTCTGACCAATGGCATTCTGCGTTCTCTCACGAACGCAGAAACACAAAATCATGGGGGCTTGTTGCAGGCCCTCCTTTCCCTCTCTCCCCCACCCCTCCCCTTCCTCTCCCCAATCCCCTCCCGGGCCGCTACGCAGGCTAACAGATCAACAATAAAATATAAAATATAAACAAACAATCAGATTATGAACAAAACAACAACAGGATAACTATACAAATAAACAAACCATACCTTCAATATGGGACAGACGAGGACAACAACAAAATGTAATAATACTGGGCAGCACAATAAAACAAACACTAGAATACAAAACAACAAACAAACAAACACAATAAAAATACAAATAATTTCAAAGAAATGAATATAGCACACTAACCCTGACAAATTAAAAATGTTCATTTTTCAAGTAAGAACGGCAAATCAAAAAACAGTTCATAGAAAATACATTTAAATTGTTTTCTTTTTGTATAAAATAACTTCATATTATTAATCCTACCGTAAATCTTCCCTAGTTGTAACGGCCTCGTGGCTGCCTCATTTCATGTCATTTTGATAATAAAAAACAAACAGAGTAGCTATTGAGAGTAGCTTTGTAGCTATTCCTTAGTAGAGGAGCAGGTTCTTGAGTTTAACTGTGAGAGTTTGTCTTCGTTTCCTTTTTTTTTAACTCCATTTTGTGGTTTTTTTTGGCCACAGTAAATTTGTCGATCTTTTCTCAGTCGGCTAATCGATGGCTGTTTTGTTTCTCTTGTCGCTGTTTTACGTTTCTCTTCTCTCAACGGATGAAGCTTTTGCTTTTGTAAACAAGATTGGTTCCTTTAACAGTTTAAATATTTAGGTTTTGAGCTTTAGAACTTAACGGATTTAAATCTAAAACTGACAGAGATTTCAAAGATTGTAAAATTTTCAGCTTTCCGTTCTTGGCATTGAAAAAAGCTACTTGAATGTTGGCTGTCACATTTTTCGACCAATCAGATAAGAGTGTTACTATTCTTGAGCCAATCAAAATTAGTGTTATATCGCGATTGAATAAGAGCGAAAATTTGCAAGAACAAAATAGATTTTGGCAAGAAAACATTTCGCTCGTAAATCTATGTAATAAACCATATAACTAAGGCTCAGTCGTGGTTTATACTCTGATAACTGCACTCTGGACAGTTGAAAACACTCGAAAATGATCAAAAAGCACTCGCTTTCAGCTCGTGCTTTTTGACATTTTCTCGTGTTTTCAACTCTCCATCGTGCATGCAGTTATCAGAGTATAAACCACGGCTGAGCCTTAGTTATTTGGTAAATATACAGCTGGAATGTCCAATAATGCGTATATCTGAATCAAATAACATCAATTCTGCCATAAGGCTTCCGATTAATATTATATTTCCATGGTTACGACTTATGACGTCATAGATACGTCATTAAATTCTGATTCTGTTTGGTTGAAAATAACTTTCTTAGGTAAATAGGCAATTTAGGATATACGTTTAATCTTTCCGCTCAGAATAGACGAAAATAAACGGAAAATTATTTTGTTAGGAATAAATTAGATGTTTTGGCATATCCGCCATTTTGAATTTCTATAAATTTCTTTAGTAATTAACCTAAATTCATGAAACAAATAGACTGAGTAAATTTAATTATCTATGATCGATTGTTTTAGAACCCAATAATACCAGGTTCTACTGAGATCCGAGGGATAAATGAGATGTGCTAAACTTTTGTTTGTCATCATTTAAATTTAATTAATTCATCCAATTAGCATAAGTTACCTTTAATTTACCAAATGTTGATATAATGTGATTAGATGTTGTGAATTAGACGGTAAACTAGAAGCGAAACAAGAAAACCTTTGAATTACATTGAAAAAAACAAAGTAAGTAAAATTTGTAAAATCTACCTGTCACAAAACGGTTGCCATGGAAACATCAAATTTCATGAACATGACTCATTATGTTGAAACTGTTTCCTGATAAATTGTAGGAAACGTCACCTAGTTTGGCGGGTTTTGCTATTACTGTTCAGAAGTTATTCACCTTGAAAGCTGAGGATGGCCGGTCAGAATAGGGTTAAATAGCCCAGTATTAGCTTTTCCACTAGATCATTATGAGTAACACATAGATCTTTGTTGCTGGCAATATAGACATGTAACATGTAAATTATATACTCAATCAGATACTGTAATACTAAACTCATCACTTAGAACAGTTGATAAACTGATGTATTAGCAATAGGGCATTTATGTGAATATATATCAAAGGATATTCAAATAGATGTAGATAAAAAAAAATAAGGGTGCATGGGAATGCTTCTTGGGATTTAAAAAGTACCCATCATCTGAGCCCCCCTCCCCTCCATGAATGACACTAACAATCTACATTTAAACTTAATAAAACAATACTCACATTGTACATCTAGATATACTGTTTTACTAGCAGTAGGGCATTCCCCTCCATTACTGGCAGTAAATCTGTACATTCCAGAATCATTCCTGTTAACAGCATCGATTCTAAGACTTTTTCCTGACTGGAATACAGTGTTGTTATTTCCTTTTAACCATGAAGTGTTCAATGGCAGACTATTAATAGCATCACATGTCCAGACCAAGTTCGTCTTTTCCACAACTGTCTTGTTTTTGCAATTGGTAATAACAGGAGGATCTTAGAATATCAAAAAGAAATTAGACACAATCCTCGAAAGATACCAAAAGTCAAGAATTCTCAAATTACCCCCTCCCCATCCATGCATCCACACACACTTGTTGCAACATTTGGACATGTGGTATCCACAAAACGTACAAATAACATGTCATTTCCCACACTGAATTGTGTACATTAGTTTAAATTCCCTGAATCCCAGGGAAGACTCTTGAGTCAAAATAAAAACCACATTACATATAAAACTCAAACATGGACAGTGAATGCCTGAAAATCGCTGTTTTTGAAGGGGAAAAACAAGGCGAGGGGGCATGCAGTCGGTTTAAGTTATTTTTGGATATCATTGATATCTTATTAACCTAATCTTTCTAAATGGGTCGAAAAGAGGGAGTGACTGAGTAAACTATATACGGTCTGACACAAAAATCACAGAAGAAATATTTGTAAGCTAATAATATATTATGTGAATCTAAGAGTAGATGTGTGCAACGCGGTTCCTATTTGACCCAATTCAGAGGAATTAAAAACAAATAAGGTACACAAGACACAATTAGTTTTCCTTTATCAAAAGCAGGGACAGCAAAACAGCTTACACGTACATAGGACAAACATTGACAGTGGGCCTAGTGTGGTAAAGAGAAGTCAAACCTCACATACTGGCAACTTCCTGGCCTAATAGTGGTGTGGATGTTTTTAAGAGCGTGTCCACGGTAGAACCAGGCAAAACCAGGCAGTGGGTGCTACATGGGGGTTCACCGATTTTGCTCAAACTTGGTACAGTTGTAGGTCCTAGTAAGTTATTTGTTATCCCAGAAACTCAGTTGGATCTGTCACTTTCGGCCACAGCTTCGGCATTCACACGCGAACGGTTTCCTCTAGGCATAGTTTGTTTCTCTAGTTGAATTTGTAAAATCGTATGTTAGGATTTCAGCCTCAAATCTTCATTTTTAAACGACTATCATTCGCTCAAATTTTAACAGATTGCAACTTAACTTCGCAATTTTGTAGAACGATGTTTTAAGCGTGGGACGGTGTCTGCGATTTCCTATTTTTTATTTTGTTAAAAAGATATCACTTCATTAGTAAGAAAATACATTAAAATATCGATTGCCGATGTTTGAGATCTCGTATCAACTGATCTAAGATAGATATGAAAAATCCCAGGCACCGTTTTGAAGATTAACTTCTCTTACGTGCAAAGACATGTTTGTTATTGACGTGACGGTAATTTGTAAAGGACTGTGATTTTTCAAACAGAGGACACTCAAATCACAAATAAACTCTACATATCTTTTTCGCAATTTAAGAGCGTTCCTCTGAGAATATCGACTATAGGTGTGCAAAATGCCCAGAAACCGAATTTCTCATACTTTGCCCAAAGATAGCCCTCGATGTCCGTATCACAGAAATAATAGTGAAAGTTTCAACAGATTGTTATTTTAGGAGAAATTCGACATTTCAGGATTGAAGGCTTGATAAGGCGATTTCCCGGCATCACACGTACGCCGCGAGAAATGCATTTTCGAAGTGTAAACAAAATTTAATTTCGTAACTGTATAGCTCTTTTAAAAGATCGATAAACACTTGTTATTTCAGCAGTAAAATATTTGTTTTTTATTTAGAAATGAAAATTTAATGAAATTTTGAATTTGACCTAAATTTAGTCGATTTTCAATGCCTGAAAATAGCACAAATTGAGGAGTCAAAATACCAACTTGTTACATGACTTTGTGAACTAAAAAAATGTTCCTGTGAAAGAGCATTCTTTTAGCTTTTAGAAAATGTAAAAACATTTTTGGGCTACTAAAACCTCGACATTCTAGAGCTCCTCGAAAAGTCATTGTGGACGCTAAAAATAGCATGTGTCACGGTGACGTGCGTGACATCGTGACACACAAACGTCTGATTAATTATGCTAATAAAAACATTTCAATGGATTTCTGTCACAATTTTAATGCATTTTAACCCTTTTTATTTCTTTAGAACAATATTTTGTATATATAGACATTTTATATAATTTTTGATACTTTTATTTTAGTATTTTATTTGTTAGGCATTGCCAAGTCCTCATTTCGTTTTGAGTAACATTACTTCATTATTTATAATGAAGCAATTCCGTAGAATTGAGGCTTCAAATATACACTATATCTATACTTAAATATGTCTATAGTTAAAATACATTGGTAAAGTTTTAGAATTGAAATGAAATTAAAAGCAGCGCTGTGCTGTAAAAATAATTAGCTAAATAAATGCGCATAAATTTAATTGTTCTGCTTCAATGATTTGAGCGTGACCTTTTATTTATAGTAACAAACACTAAAAGTGTGCAATATTTTGTACTATTTACCACTAAATAGTGTTGATTAAACAATAGAGAGCAAAAAAATAACAAAAAAAAAACATAACAAAAAAAAAAACGCAAAAAAATGTCACCATACCGTAAGTCCTCTAAAAGCCACCCGGGGGCTTTTTATTTCAAGCACGTTAGAGAGAGGGGCGGTTAAATGAGAGGGGGGGCAGTTAAAGGAGAGGGGGGCTTAATAGAGGGGAGGGGCTTATTAATTTGACCGGAAAGTAGGTGATGATGATTTTTTAATCAAAATACAGTAAACAATCTGGAATAAAAACAAGTCATACATCACAAAAAATTGAAGAGTAGACCTAAGAAACTAAAACACATGAGGTTTAAGATCATACAGCTGAAAATAAGGAACAAGGTTTTGGTTTTTGTTCCGTCAGTGAACTGACAAGTATTAGATACAGCATCTACAGTAGAGTGCAAACACTAAAAGTGTGCAACATAAATACTACTAAATACTGCTAAATTATGCAAATTCTTTTGACAAATGTTTAATCAACACTATTCAGTGGTAAATTACGGTGGCCCATAAATGTCACGGCAAAACTTTATTACTCACGGCAAATATTTTATTATTCACGACAAATCTGTTATTATTAACGGCAAAACTTTCAGTTACTAACAGCAAAACTTACGAAAACAAAACTGAAGCTGCGGCATTCCTGTGTAAAATTCAAGATGGCGGATGAAGTAGTACCCTGGGTGCCAGAGGAATTATTTTCCCGTGGTACACTATAGTTTGCGCTTCGCGCTCGCCATAGTCGACCCGGAAAATAATTCCTCTGCCACCCAGGGTAATGAAGTAGATGATCACGGCTTGAATCTTTGTTTTATAGAGGATACGGGTATGAAAAATGTTTCCATATGTTCAGAACGCAACTCAAGATAAACATGGTTCTAATTAGCACACTAAAAGAAAGCTGAAGCAGTACAAACTTCAATTGAGTTAACATTGAGTTCGAATCGCAAAAACTAAGAAACGCTACAATGTCAATTTGTAAAAGCGATGACCTGGGCGTAGTGTGGCCGGGACTTAAAAATGTGAAAGAATAACTGAAACATTAAGAAGAAGGATAAAAAAGTGGAAAATATAATTAGATATATAATAAAACGAGTAATGTAAATAGATGAATGAAGTAATGGAAAATGAAAAACAAAAAAATTGGGCATGGATGGTGGAATATAGAATAATGGGAGAAAGAAAGAACCAGTAATAAAAAATATGATAAAAAATATAAATAAAAACGAAGAAGAAATATATAGGTAAATGGGTTAAATAGAATAAAAATTCAAAAAAAATATTTTAAAAGACACTAAATAAGCGGGGATGGGAGGGGGAAGAGGAATGGCGAAAATATGACCGAAAAAGGTGAACTATTATTGCTTTAAAACAAGGATGGCAAGGAGGAATATATGAAAAGGAAATGATGTGTGGTAATTATATAAATTTGGTGTAATAAATATAAAGTAAACAATAAAAAAATAGATATGTAAATAAATGCATGAATAGATGAATAAATAAATGAAATGCCACGAGCAATAAAAGATTTGCCGTGAATAATAAAAGATTTGCCGTGAATAATAAAATATTTGCCGTGAATAATAAAATATTTGCTGTGAATAATAAAAGATGTGCCGTGAATAATAAAAGATTTGCCGTGACATTTATGGGCCACCGTAGTAAATAGTACAAAGTATTGCACACTTCTAGTGTTTGTACTCTACCAAATCAATTGTGCTATTGATACTATGAATAAAAGGTCACGCTCAAATCATTGAAGCAGAACAATTAAATTTATGCACATATATTTAGCAAATTATTTTACAGCACAGCGCTGCTTTTAATTTCATTTTAATTTAAAAACTTTACCAATGTATGTATTTGAAGCCTCAATTCTACGGAATTGCTTCATTATAAATTTTTAAGTAATGTTACTCAAAACGAAATGAGGACTTGGCAATGCCTAACAAATAAAATACTAAAATAAAAGTATCAAAAATTATATAAAATGTCTATATATACAAAATATTGTTCTAAAGAAATAAAAAGGGTTAAAATGCATTAAAATTGTGACAGAAATCCATTGAAATGTTTTTATTAGCATAATTAATCAGACGTTTGTGTGTCACGATGTCACGCACGTCACCGTGACACATGCTATTTTTAGCGTCCACAATGCCTTTTCGAGGAGCTCTAGAATGTCGAGGTTTTAGTAGCCCAAAAATGTTTTTACATTTTCTAAAAGCTAAAAGAATGCTCTTTCACAGGAACATTTTTTTAGTTCACAAAGTCATGTAACAAGTTGGTATTTTGACTCCTCAATTTGTGCTATTTTCAGGCATTGAAAATCGACTAAATTTAGGTCAAATTCAAAATTCCATTAAATTTTCAATTCTAAATAAAAAACAATTATTTTACTGCTGAAATAACAAGTGTTTATCGATCTTTTAAAAGAGCTATACAGTTACGAAATTAAATTGTGTTTACACTTCGAAAATGCATTTCTCGCGGCGTACGTGTGATGCCGGGAAATCGCCTTATCAAGCCTTCAATCCTAAAATGTCGAATTTCTCCTAAAATAACAATCTGTTGAAACTTTCACTATTATTTCTGTGATACGGACATCGAGGGCTATCTTTGAGCAAAGTATGAGAAATTCGGTTTCTGGGCATTTTGCACACCTATAGTCGATATTCTCAGAGGAACGCTCTTAAGTTATGGACAATTCGAAAATGTTTCCTAAAACTACATTTATTCACCTATCAGATAATATATACTTTTATAACAAAATATTGTAAAGCTTGAGCACAATTTGAGGTCGCGCACATAGGGGTCCATAACCAGTCCAGATACCTTAAAATACCCATTTTGCCTCGAAAATCAGCAAAAATATAGCTAATTTTTAATGAAACAGAAAGGCCTTTACTATTGATGACAATGATGTAAAACATGTTTCCCTATAAAGTGCAGATGTCAGTAAGTGTCTCCAAGCAAGGAGGTACATTTTTCTTTTAAGCCGTTTCCATGGCAACAATTTGTTTCGGAGCAAAAATTGCCAATTTTGAACTTACTGTAATATCTCTAGGTTTAAAAATTAATATCTCAAAAGTCCACTATGAAAATGTCAAAAATGGCCAATAGTCAACTCAATCTATGTCTTAAATTACCAAAACAAGAAGAAAATCTGCGGGCACTTAACTTAACTTATATGACGGGTTTGCTCAACCCTACTATGTCAATATCACAAAATTCGAGAAGACTCATGCCCGCAAAAAAGCTGGTTGACATCCTCCCAATAGCATGAAATTGGCTTCTGATAACCAGGTTGAGTCTATATTATGCTCAATGTATCTTAATTTCAAGGATAATAAAAATTGTAAATGTCAAGTCAAAGGGGAAATATACTAAGTGATACGTTTTCGTCATGAAAAACAACCCCTCACTAAGTAGCTTATATCTCGCAAGTCGGGCGCGATAAACTTTCAATCTTTATTGCAATCTACTAAGCAAAGGTTGTTTAAGTTAGGGTCATACAAACATTTTGCGCTTTTTATCTTCTTTCTTTACAACAACCTCAAACTTTATGTGGTTTTTACTAATTAGATGCATGACATATATGCAAATTAGGCTGTGCAAAAATTTAACTATTAAAACATATTTAATATTATTTACTTCAACTTTATTGTATTATCTCACTAAACTAAATACAATCTTGGTTTTGATTTCAAACCTCTCAAAACTAAATAAAACCCAGCTGAAGACAACTTTGGTGAAGTAGATATACTGTTTTGAAATTGATGCAAATTACTTGTAAATTATGCAAACTTGATTGCCTTTCATTTTAATGATATGATCAGTGTAAATCGTGTTGTTCTACACTGAATTGTTCGACGGGATAACTTACAAAAACCACAAAGGTAAATACAATCCAGTTAGCTGAAGCAAATAGCTTGTATTTTGAATTTATATCGTTCCTTTGCACAAATTGTGCGAGCCTGATAAATGGGATAGAGGAGTTCACAGATAACTAGAGAGATCAAAGACCAGTAGCATATTCTAGTAAAAAATGTTTCAAGACGATTGTTAATACTCTTATATTTTGAAATTATTTAAAATAATCAGAAAACAAAGTAAACATATCACTGAATAATATGTGACTTGATGTAAAATGAAATCTACAAGACGCGACACTGATATTATGTGAGCATAGGAGACGTTATCTGTTAACCGACAATTAACATGCATATTTTTCTACATTTCACTAGCACCAGCAGCCGTGAGATATTCTATCAGAGAATTAAAACAAAGTTAAATTCGTAAATTTTCTTTTTTTTTTACCGTAGTACATTTAAAGAATCCTAGTCAACCACAATGCATTGCGCGCTTGACATTGCCAATTAATCGCTAGTCGCCATTTTGTTGACCATGGAAAATGGCCGACTTTTGGGTTTGTGAAGTGAATCCATTTCCATCGGCCTTTGAATTACTGCAAGATGGGTCATAAATATCGCGAAAAGTTCACCAGTGGTACTTCTCAAAGTTTTTCGATGGTTTGGAAAAAGTTTGATCCTTTATTGATATATTATTTGAATTCAATGGTCGCTACTGATCTCCCCGTCTGACAATGGCCAAAAAGTCGAGATTTTGTGAAGAGAATGTCTCTAAAACATTCAACCTACTTACTCTGGAATCAAAGGATGGAGAATTTAGACAGTTAGTGACTATCCAGCCACTTAACGCTATTTATTGTGATGGTTTTAGAAGGTCAATAGAAGTTATTGTTTCCGTTGTCACGCTCGACACATGACAAGTCAACTCCAGCATATTCGCTCAACATATAACAGAGCCTATCAAACCCTTCTCTACCCAGATGGAAAGCGGTTAATTTCAAGAACAGATTTAATACATCCTGAAGTCGACTGAAAAGCAACTCAGAACACGTTTAGACAATTTTCTATTACTAAAACGTCCATATTAGTAAGTAGATTTGTTATCGTAACTTTTATCGTGAATTTAATTATGAATTTATTGTAAAAATAACTGTATTTGAACTGTAATTTATGAATATGTAATTCAGCTTTGTATGGTATCAGTTATTATCAATAAACTATCTTTTTATCCATAAAATCTACAGATTGTTGCGGCACGCGTGACTTAATCTGTTGCATAACCCGTAAACAATAATATAGGAGCGCAAAGCATTGTGGTTGACTTGGATTCTTTAAGATATTCAGACCAGCTACAAGAAAGTTTTTTTTATCATATTCCTGATTGCAATGGTACAAAAGCTTCCAACAAGTTATCATATCAAAACGAAATCTTATCGGAGTATGACTACGACTGAATATCATCCTGTCATGCTGTCTGACAAAGGAATTCTTCAGGATATAAACCCAAAACACAAGCAATTTGCTTCAGCTAACTGGATTTTACTTACCTTCTGATTTTACTAAGTTATCTCGTCGAACAACCCAGCTTACAACACGATTTAAAATTATTAAAATGAAAGGTAAATAAAGCAGTCAAAGCATGACGAATTAAGTGCTTATAAAAAAGTCGTACCTATTATCGCGCACATTATATTATCATGCTATTCGTAAAAAAATAATATATTTCTTCTAAAAACTGCTTCAAAATTAATTAAAACAATAATCGCTGCTTATTCTGTTGCAACTAACTCTTTTGTTCCATTTTTTTCAATCGAGTTTTACGCAGAACAGAAGATATATATTATTTTCTACGAAAAGTACGATAATAGGATGTGCGCGATAATAGGTACGACTACCTTCCATATGTCGTCACAGAAATATCTGCTTTAAATAAATTTTAATATCCTTGAAATTAAGATACATTAAGCATAATATAGACTCAACCTGGTTATTAGAAGCCAATTTAATGATATTGGGAGGATCTCAACCAGTTTTTTTTGCGGGCATGAATCTTCTCGAATTTTGTGATATTGACATAGTAGGGTTGAGCAAACCCGTCATATAAGTTAAGGTTAACAAGTGCCCGCAGACTTTCTTCTTGTTTTGGTAATTTAAGACATAGATTGAGTTGACTATTGGCCATTTTTGACATTTTCATAGTGGACTTTTGAGATATTAATTTTTAAACCTAGAGATATATTACAGTAAGTTCAAAATTGGCAATTTTTGCTCCGAAACAAATTGTTGCCATGGAAACGGCTGAGAAGAAAAATGTACCTCCTTGCTTAGTAACACTTACTGGCATCTGTAATTTATAGGGAAACAAGTTTTACATCACTGTCATCAGTATTAAAGGTTTTCTGTTTCATTAAAAATTAGCTATATTTTTGCTGATTTTCGAGGCAAAATGGGTATTTTAAGGGGGGGTGGTCTAACTTCCCACCAAAGTGACAGATCCAGCTGAGTTTCTGGGATAACAAATAACTTACTAGGACCTACAACTGTACCAAGTTTGAGCAAAATCGGTGAACCCCCATGTAGCACCTACTGCCTTGTCCTATCATGGACCTGCACACTCTTAACATCCATCTTATGCTCAAATTTTGTCCTTAAAGTTAAATGTCCTTATCCTAGTAGTTGTGATGGTCTAACCATTTGCAGATGTAATTACAATGGTAGTAGCTTCTCAATTATTTAAGAAACTGAGTATTAGTCTGACCATGCAGGGCTAAAACCCGAAATCCAGCTCAATAGTCTACAGTGTAGCCAACTAAGAGGTTATAGTCACACTAAGTAGTTAAACATGGACTAATTATAGTCTGAGGTAGACACAAGGCAAATGTAGAGTACACGATGGGGTTACTCCATGAATTAGTAAGATTATTATTTGGATTTAACTAGTTTAGTTATCATTAGTTAAATTATTATTAGCTAGTCCAGTAAAGTACCTTTCACAGTAATAGTCAGAACATCAGACCCTGGAGAAGAGCCACCAGCATTGGTTGCTTTACATGAAAATTTCAATGTTCCTAGTTGAGTCAAAGCATGGGAGAGAACTGCTTTGGTGTAATTACCACTTGTTGCCCCATTTAACATACCAATACTGGGATCGTTTTGCAAGAAGGTCAAATTCGTTAAGATTGGATTCCCGGTTACTCCATTGCAGGTTATGTTAATAGTATCGTTGCGGCAGAACACCGGCTTATCAGGATGAAGTTGGAGCTCAGGTTTACCGGGAAAAACTAAAAATGAAACATAAATGAATGATTAACTTAATTAATTGCTTCAATTATCAATAACTATTGGTATAGCCTGTAATAAATTGACAGAGAGATAGAATGAACAAACAGTCCAGATAAATGCAATGTAGAAAGACAGTTTAAGAGGACAAATATACTGAGAATGTACAAAAAAGACAGACAGACAGACAGACACAGTCAGTGAGGCAAAATATAGTGAAAATATTTTCAAGGAGATAGAAAGACAGACCGGCAGAGCTCAGTTAAATAAACAGACACCAACTGAAGATAAACTTTATACTTTTTGTTTATAATAAAAATGTCATTTTGGTCAAAATTAAAAAAAACATGTTTACAACTTGTGGTAGATAGATAAAGCTTATATTATGAACTAATATAGAAAACACATATGTAAAAAAATGTTTGGCCTCTAATAGGGTGAAAGGAAACATCTAGAAACCAATAAGATTAGATAGATCTAGATGAGAGTTGTCCCAGCTGAACAAACAAGAACAGAGCTTTCCATGTCAGGCAAGCAATCATGAGGTCCACTGTTTAAACACTTATGGGATTACAACATGATAATTTTTCTGATCTGAACCTCTCATATAGAAATTGGAACTTTTATATAAATTATATATTTCGTAATTTAAGTTATTTTTTATTTTTCAGATTTTTCACACAAATGTATATTGAATGTATTATTGTTATAAGCATTATTATTGGTAAGAATTAATATAAATATTCAAAGGAATCATTAATTGTGACAAAAACATTGTTATTAAAAACTATTAGACGTATTATTAAAGCCCCATGTGCATCCGAGGTGCATTGCGGCCGTTTGTTTATGTTTGATAATATATATTGTTTAAAGTCACTTTCTAATTGGTTAGAAAACCGATCCCGCAATACGTGCTACTCGCGGGTTTTTCAGCTTATGGTTTCGTTCATGTACTGATAAATGATATTATGGAATCCGGAACGTTAACGACGTCCATGGATATTAATATAGAAGGTCAGTATGACGACGTGAATGCATACGGTTCAAAAGATAAAATGTTTACATAAACGTCAATACATTCAAGAATATACTGTTTCATTTTGATAGCCTTGTCGGGTGTTGTTTGAAAACACATTTCACTATGACAAACACATTCCGGATTATAACAGTAGTTGAGTCTTCATTCCTTGTATCAACGTTGACACGATGCAGTAGGACTTCCACAATTACATCATTGGTGGTTCTTTCGAAGCCAAGTGCGATTTTTCTCTCCCTGAATTTGTCGAACACAGAGCTTCTGATCCTTAGAAATTTAGGTCTTCCACGACTTCCAGTCGACATTTAGATATAAAACGTAAAAACCGGAACAACTAAAATATTAAATGAAAGCTTAACCCCGTTCCCCGTTCCCCGTTCCCCGTTCCCCGTTCCCCGTTCCCCGCATGGCCAGAAATAACGGTCATTTGAGCCTGCACTAACGCAACGGTTTCCACCATGAGAGTATCAAAATGGCGATATGTTGTTATAAAGAACTGGCCTGAAGCAATTAAAGAACCACAAATATAATCTGACTTACTTAAATTCTCGCCAAAAAGGAAATCAACCTATCAAGTATTACATGTCCCGAACCTATCTGACTATAAATTAAATTCAGAACAAAAAATCTTACCTTTCCCTTTTGATGATTTTATTAAGAAAAATAGTGTCACATACCGCCATACATCTTCTTACAACGAGCGCAAATCCTAATATTCTAGGAGTTATAATCTTTGATCGACTATCGTTAACTAAAAAAAGGAAATCGTCCGTTACAGTAGGCATGATCATCTTTTCTCTTGGCAAAATTCATATCTTCTTCCTTATTATAAGCTTTTCCCTTTTGCTCGTGAAAGTGATGTTTTGCAAATTTCGAAGCGCCAATTTTAAATACGTAACGCGCGAGCGACATGTTCTGCGTGACTGAGAGTTTGACTACAACTGGCTGCGTAGCGGTTTTAATGCGCTTGATAAAAATGCTTTTTCCGCTCGATAATAACGGTTGGTACTTCTAAATATCTGATTAGTCGTAAACAGAAGTTGTTTAGTTTCAGAAGAGTCGAAAAGAAAGAACTCAATCTACATGAATTTATGATCTCACTGCTCTATTGGAAGGATACGAACGGTCTCAAAGCTGACTACATGGAGACGAAGGCAAGAGCGAACGCAACGTTGAAACTGGCCGTAATTGAAATGATGGATGGCTAGATCATATACCAGACAAGAACTGCTGATTAAGAAAATGTTCATGTTACTTATTTCTAATGTTTAATGCGTACTTGATAGACTTGATTACAATAGCTCTTATCGTAGATGTACACGCCGCTCCGACAATCCAGCGGTATCGCCATGAGCGTAACATGAAAACGAGGCTCTCGGGCCAAGATTTGCTTCGCTAGCAAAGAGTTTACTGCAAATCAACACATCATCGCATCATTTTGATAAATATATTTGATATAGAACGTTATTTCTGCATTCCCAACTATGGTCAACCACTACCGAGTCTTTGGATGCATGAACAGAAGTTCTAAAGTAGAATACAGTGGCTTATCATGGCATTTACTACAATTATCGAACAAGAAGTCACTCGCTGAATGACTCGTCAATATAGTCGAGAGTACAATCCGGCTACCAGACATTCCCGTAGATTTAAAGCAAACATTTCAAATCTGAATGCTTTATTAAACTAATTGAAGAACAGAATCCTGGAAAACCGCAAACTATGCACAAACAAAGTCCGTGTCAACAGTAGAAAAAGTCGAAAAAAGCATTGTCATCGCCAACTATTCCGGACTTCCCGCCAGTCATCGAGGCCAGCGGATACCATGCGTAAAATAGAAAGTAAACACGGATTCGGGAATCCAAGATAGAATCAAAATCAATTGTACAAAACTAAGTTAAATACGATTCTTTAAGTCAATTTAACACCAAAGGATATTGAAGCAACTATCAAACTGTAATTCTGAAACATTTGTGGAGTTCAATGTTATAAAATTGGTCATTTACAAGCGAAAAAACAACGACATGTCGACGATTTGAGGAAAGCCACAGGAAGCCCAAGCTCGCTCAGGCCCGCACTCGATGAAACCAAACTTTCTTGCTACGGTTTGCCTTTTCTTTAACAGCTATCCCATTAAACTCTATTGTAAATAAGAGTTGGGAAAACAAGCTTCATTTTGGTATCAAACATGTCTTAGTTTGCGAAGAATTTCCAAAGTTATCGCATCACAAATTACCTCTACTTGAAGGAAGGATTGCAAGTATATGGCGTCTTACGAACGTCAATTCAATTTGGAGCTTTTTCAAAGTTAAAAAGGAAAGGTAAAACCTCGTTCGATCGACGACAAATTACACACAAGCAATGTATGATGTATTTAGTTTCTGGAACAGCCACGGTAAATGAGGTAACAAGCTTTGATTTTGAAAAATGATGCTATGAATATCACACTTTTCGTGTTTTTCTTGCAACTTTACAATCTGAAAATTCCTGAATACAGAGCATGTATGGGAAGGAAACTGAAAACCGTCAACTATCGAAAGGCAGGGTTTATTTTTAATGAATAAAGCTATGTTTGGTAAAAATCAAATGCTTTAATGTCATACAATATATTTCCAGTTAGGTAAATTGACAAATCCTTACCAAGAATTTTATAATTGGAAAAGAACTTTGATCCTCTATACATTTCTTTGTAAAATCTGATAAAATTATCTACCGATTTTATGTTGCACCGCTGACCTTGTGAGTGGGCGCATGGCCGGAATAGTTGGCGATGTACCGGGCAATGCGTATTACAACATAAACGTATTACAGTTGAAGACGGCTTCAACAAGAACTCTTCATACCTCTTATCTTATGTAAAACAACAACAATCTAGTCCTGACGAAACTCTAAAAAGGATTACATTTAGTTGTAAATCAATATTTTTTCGAAACTAAAAGTTACGAAGCTGTTGAGACTTACGATGAATAGCTAGAAACAGCGATAACTATAGTTAAAGGAAGATTGATGATCTACTCAAGAAATAAGAAGCAACAGAAGTACATCCTCGATTTGACAAATTATCTGGCTTCCAAGTGGTTTAATAAAGCATTCAGACTGCGTATGTTGGCTTGGAGTAAGAGGTAAGAATGTCGACGTATTTTGATGAGTCGTTCAGCGAGTGGCTTCTTGTTCGATAGTTGTAGTAAATGCCATGACAAACCACTATATTCTACTTTAGAACTTCTTTTCATACATCCAAAGACTCTGTAATAGTTGACCATAGTTGTGGAGGAAGAAATAACTTTCTATATCGAATATATCTATCAAAATGATGCGATGATGTGTTGATTTGCAGTAAACTCTTTGCTAGCGAAGCAAATCTTGGCCCGATAGCCTCGTTTTCATGTTACGCTCATGGCGATACCGCTGCATTGTCGGAGCGGCGTGTACATCTACGATAAGAGCTATTAAAACTTTGTGAGACTAGATTGTCGTTGCATGTCATAAAAAATGCCGTAAAAATATAGCGTTATCAGTTGTATGTTCAGCAATTGTATGCCGGTTACACTAGGATTTTCTTCGTATTCTAAAACTACTATTCAACATGGACTAGTCACTGAAATGATATTTGAATCGTCTATTAACAATTTAAAACCGACTGATTTAGCTTGATTTAGTTTTGCTCTAATAAACCGATCATCAGTGTACTTTCTAAACGGCACAAAATTTAGCTTGTTACAACGTAAACAACTATTACCTATATATTACTGCTTCATTGGAGCTCAAAAACCATGTTAAAAAAACCATATTATAGCTCAAAATCCATATTTATTTACGTCCAAATTGATATTTTTAAAATTGTTGAGCTGTAAGAGCTAAATTTAGTTAAATTTAATTACACAAATTAAAATACTGAACGATTATTTAATGTTGAGTCATAATTTTACTATGATTGTGTAGTGTAATTTTGATATCAGTCTCTTCGTGTAGTTGAAAATAGTCTTAATTTCGTAATATGTATATCAGTTCAATATGTATGAATAATGATTTTATGAAATAAAATGCTTAAATAACACAAATATTCCATAAGGCGAGTAAAGGTTGTAAAACCCTAGCGTATTCAAGAATATACGTAGTAAACGCTTGAACACGTCGCATATCAGAGAATTAACTTCCAAAAATGATTGAACACGGAATAATCGTTATGGAATTCTTGAAATGTCCCTATTAGTAGTTTTCTACCGTATGCGTATTTTGTACGTAAGATAATTAGGACAAACGTATCGGATCCTTGTTTTCAATTGTCATGGTGAAATCCGCTGACGTATAGCGGGCTCAGGATGACCGCTATTCCTGGCCATGGTTCCCCGTTGAGGGCGTAACATATGATGTAACTTTTTGTCGAGGGTCGAGGGACGAAGGTCTACATGTCGAGGGTCGAGGGTTTTTTGTCGAGGGTCGAGGGTCTACACGTCGAGGGTCTACACGTCGAGGGTCTACACGTCGAGGGTCGAGGG
This sequence comes from Metridium senile, assembly GCA_949775045.1. Taxonomy (NCBI): domain Eukaryota; kingdom Metazoa; phylum Cnidaria; class Anthozoa; order Actiniaria; family Metridiidae; genus Metridium; species Metridium senile. Next base: position 2,560,039 of record OX459096.1, on the reverse strand, counting down.
TCGAGGGTCGAGGGTCGAGGGTCGAGGGTTTTTTGTTGATATATTTTTGGACTGGCTTTAATTTTTGGAATACGATCAGTGAAAATCATATATTGTTTTCTTTTCAGAAAACCTTAATTATCACTGAAAAGTGTCGAGTCAGATCTCAGCCAAATGGTTTAGATTGTGTCAGTATTATTTTTTTATGAAAACTTTCATTAAACTTCAATCAACGGAACACTGTTGTATCCTAGTGACAAAAAACAGCATTCCACCTTATTCATAAGTTTCAATGGTTTAAGTATTTTAGTCTTTTAATCAAGGAAAGAAAACTAAGATAGCATAACCTCCCTCAATTGTGTTCTATCAATAAGCTTTTTAAAAATGCACCGAACCCGTTCCCTGCGCATTTTCTATTCATATCATTTCTTTTATGAAATACGATTCCCAGTAGACATCTAATGAGTAAGATTTGAAAAGCCGTTCTTTTATTTCTTAACTCAAATCATGTGTCTTTGTTAGAATAGGATTAAATCATTGTTTTTTTGTCAGAAAACCTTCTCAAGTGTGAAATTAAATAAATTAGTTACATACCTCGAATGTTCGGCTATAAGCCTATATATCCCTTGGGCCTGCGGCCCGCGGGATATACACCTAATCCAAAAAACGTTGTCGGGTCCGCCGCACAGTCCTCGCGCCAAGACCGTGAAGGAAAACACAGTGAATATTTTGATGAGAGTGATAAAACAAGAAAATAAAAGTAGGCACAACACTATTTCGTTGAAAAAAGTACCACACTAGAGTGTGAACATGCAAATAAATTAATTACTGATTAGATATAACCAATATCGGGTATCAGCCAATATCCCCCAATTTATGGTGATATCCGTCAAATGAAAATTGACGGCCGCGGGTTTTTCAAAAAAAACATGGAGCCCGAAAAACAAGAAAAAAGGTTCGCTTCGGCAACAAAACGTTTTGATGGTCTAATTGTTTTAGTATAAACCAACTAGTAGGTCAAACTTTGCCATATTTTGAACGAAAAATAACATTTCAATCGTTTTATTTTGACAAAACGACAGATAATCGAAAGTGAAAATACCGAGCGCGCGCTCAATGACGTGGGACGGCAAGTCAAAATGTATTCAAAACATATCCAAATTCTCCACTGTTTTTCGTCTCAAAATAGCATAATTTTAGTGTTAAAACTACTATATATTTTAGAACGACGGAGGAATTAAGAAAAGTTCAAGAACAGTTTTTTAATCTGGCTTTCTTAATCAAATTGAAGTTTTGATTTTTGTTTGAGCACTAGGTGGGTTTCCGTGTCGGATTGAAAAGATGGTCCTCAAAATTTCTCAGTTGCCCTCGAAGCTACGCTTCTCGGCCGACTGTTCATTTTTCGTACCATCTTTTCAACCTCGGACAATATTCCTCGATATACCAATCGCCAGAAGTGGTTTATTCTCTAAGTATCTCCTGATCTCATGGAAGGTCAACCAAGTCATGCCATGTATTTATGTTGTGTTGCTATGATACAGGCCTATATTAGCAAACACATCACGATATCCTAACTACTTAAATGCACCAATAAGTAATCATGAAGTATAAATAGGTAAGGCACAACTACATATGATTATACGAATAAAACATCAAGGGCTATCATTTTTGAATTTTGACAATGTCTGAGTATTATGCAAATATGTAAAACGTTTTGTTTTTCAGTTTTGAGATTATCTTGAACAATGTAGCATAACTTCTAGAAAATGACATTTACTTCCTTCAGTATTACAAATATATATACCGATTATATGGTAAAGAAGGGATATATAGATTTTGCAAAGTGATCATGCAAGAACAGTTTTAAAGATCAGCTATTAATTTCATGATGAAGTTCAGCTGTGTGTAAACAGAATCGTTTTGGCTGAAATACGCACTTGTGATTATATATTCAAAGTTAGAGAACATCGATCTTCAAGTCTTCTACTCTTGTTCTTCTTTTCACAATGTACATGTAGCCTAATATAGACCGATATAATAGCTGATCCACAAATTATTGAGACATTGCACATTGTACTGGGGTCAACCATTTATGAAATGTTATCGTACTGAGCTTGTGTTTGGAGTTTCCTTACGTGTATGTTTGTTTGTAACGTTCCTTATCATATAAAGAGGATAACGGTATTATTGATCAATTAAACTAATCGCTCCACAAAAATGTTGACAAACTGTTATTTTTACCTGAATTTATTCGATCTATTACAGAGCTTTAAAGTGTTAGCTGGCAATATTAATGCAAGGGAATTTTTTGCCGACCCCCGACAATTTGCTAAGGTTTCTACAGTGTGTGGATCCTAACTTCATTTTGCAATGCAGTATGCTACTTGAAGAACTTCAGTGTGGATAAAAAACGTTAGTTTAATAAACAATCTTCATTGTGAATTATAATGTTGATATTGATTTAGCCATTCTATACAGCTCAATCGATACTGATTCCAACAATTTACAGCCTTTAGAACGGGATCAATCAACGTTAATAATAATAATAATAATAATAATAATAATTTATTACTTATATGAAGGCGCAAATTAGCATTTGGATATGATCAAATGCGCCTATAAAATTATTACATTTTATTGAAAAAAATAAATAAAGAAATTAATAAAATATGTTAATATGTATAAATATAAAAACTAAGTTACATGCAAGTGAAATATCCTATATATAATAAAATGTCAGTAAAATCTAATATAAATATGTTCATAAATAAAATATATATATTTTGCATAGTGAAATTTATATGTCTATTGTACTAGCAAGCGAAAGCTTGTTTAAAACCAGGTATAGGAGGTAACAGCTGTAATTATCAGAAATTATGGATGCTTTTTTACACACGAATGGTAAAGGATTGTTATTTCATAGTATTGTATGGTTTTTAAAAGCTTAATAACTTAACAAATTCATTCTTACCAAACACTCTCAGGTACGTGTATTTGGTATCCGTATCGATGTCTGAATTAGTCAAAGTTATTCTGTAGTACTTCTCGTCGGTTGTTTGTACCAAGTTGTGAAGAGTAAAAGTCACGTTTACAACATTGTATGTTCCTTGAACAACCAAATCGATGTCTGCTTCTCTCCCTGATAAGTGTTTGTTGTTAACACCATCTGATTTCAACATTTCGATAACTTTGTGTTCTCCAGTAGTCGACTTTACTTTGTTTCGGTAAACGGAAACTTTTAACCATTGCTTGGTATTTCCAACATCAGCAGTCCAAACTAGTTTAGCTGTTTGTCCTTGAATAAAATCGACAGAGGCATCGTGGCGTAGCCAAGTAAACGCTGCATCTAAAGAGAGAAAACGAATGATTCTTTAAGTTAAATTACACTAACACGGAGATAACAAACGTTCAACAACTGAAACTAATCTTATTTTATAACCTGATAATGTAAAAGTATGGAGCAAGCACACAATCAACCCCGCGATGATCATCGTCGTTTCTTCACTGAACAACAATAGCCTACTGTATCACAGGGGAAGTTAACAAGGAAGTAAAGCTGTCACGTGACGTCCGCTGGTCGGTAACAACACAGGCGCACGGACACACAGGCAAATCTATATTACACAGGTAGCCCATACAATATTGTGATTCAATGTAAATGTTTTAGTATCAGTTAATTAATTTTTATTGAGAACTTTTTTTTTTGCATTGCGCTGACTTTTTTGTTTGCAGTGCGCTGACTTTTTTGTTTGCAGTGCGTTGACTTCTTTGTTTGCAGTGCTTTGACTCGGGATTTCCCTGGCAGGCCGGAATCAATTTCACAAATCCATTTAAAAACTTTCGCTATAAATAAGCAAAGAATTGCAAGAATTGCACCATACAGGTTATCAGTTATATAAACACGACTAATAGACACTGACGGGTTTGACTAAATGTCGTGGGTCGTGGGTACCAAGTCGTGGGTTTCAAAAATAGTTCAAAATAAAAAATAAAAACTCACAAGAATATATGTAGAAACGTGTAGAACCTCAAAAATTTCAAAATTTCAAACAAACACAATGCATAACATGTGTGTTTTAAACAATTTCCAGCCATGATTTTGTTTAAAACCAATACTTGTCAGTGTATTGACTGGCTTTTTGTATTCACTATTATTTGCGTGTCACGAAACTGGGCACCAAATCTTAAAACGAACTAAATATTATGCGTCTAATATTTTAGTAAATATCAAAATTGCTGAACATTCAAGGGTCGTAGAACGAAGTTACACTCTCTAGCTATCGTCAGTAGAAATCTTGTCTTTGTTCTTTGAGAATATGCGATGGAAATCCCTCTTTTTCGAGCCCATGTCAGTTTACTGCGCAGTGAAAGTCATGCATTTTAACCAGGAAACCTCCACTACTCTGTCAACAATTGCTTCTCTTTGAAGAATTCGTGCATGTAAATGCCCGTCAAAACATGCATACTGAAGCTAAATGCTCAGTGTTTTCTCTGTAGTCTTTTTTTTTAATATCAAATAGCCGTCGCTAAAAACGAGTTTTATTCGTTTGTGTCACGATACTGGTACTGTCACTGTCACGCAACCATAGAAAAACTCCATTACGTCCGTATGCAGAGATTTTGTAATGTTATGATGTTCTTTAGACAACTCAAGAAGCCATCATGATCGCCGCGGGGATTACCTTATGTTTATTCCATTCGATTCTCATATCAGGTAATTATTTGTATCAATAACCTGTTATCTTCGTCTGAGTATAATTTACAGAATCATTCGTTTTCTGTCTTTAGATGCAGCGTTTACTTGGATACGCTCCGATGCCTCTGTCGATTTTGTTCAAGGACAAACAGCTAAACTAGTTTGGACTGTTGATGTTGGAAACACCAAACAATGGCTTAAAGTTTCCGTTTACCGAAACAAAGTAAAGTCGACTTCTGGAGAACACAAAGTTATCGAAATGTTGAAATCAGATGGTGTTAACAACAAACACTTATCAGGGAGAGAAGCAGACATCGATTTGGTTGTTCAAGGAACATACAATGTTGTAAACGTGACTTTTACTCTTCACAACTTGGTACAAACAACCGACGAGAAGTACTACAGGATAACTTTGACTAATTCAGACATCGATACGGATACCAAATACACGTACCTGAGAGTGTTTGGTAAGAATGAATTTGTTAAGTTATTAAGCTTTTAAAAACCATACAATACTATGAAATGACTATCTTTTAGCATTCGTGTGTTCATGTTAACCTCCACGAAAACAACAGGAAATGTCAACTTCAAATCTAAATTGTCTAACTTTTTTCCATTGTTATCTTATAATAATTGTTGTCATTAAGACATTGGCCGTTTTTCTTTTATCTTTGCCAGATTGTTGCAATATTCAATAAATTCAAACTCTATTCAATATGACTTTACGTATATTCAATAAGTTCAATTCATATTCAACTAGACGCCCTGATGGCGACTTACTTGGCTACCTGGATTGCTCAGATTTCCTAATTGATCTGATAGTTTTTTCAGCTACAAGTCTGAGTTTCAATTATTAATTAATTTCTCGGATTAGTTTCAGACCATTTCAAACGAGTTAATACGTATTTTAATTTGTTTCTGTTGTTTTATTTGTATTTTTTTTTTCAAGGAGTTCAAAAACTGTCTCAGAAACAATATTATTAAGTTGTTCTTGCAAAATAAACGCCAGAAAAAGAAAGATAGATAGTAACTGAAGGAATTTGGGTTATATTTGAGGCGCTTTGGGCTGTTGGGAGTAGTTTTCAGACAGGCCGATTTGAGCTCTGTATTTGTTGTTGTTGCGAGCTCGAGGTTTAAGACTGGTAGATAATAATATAAATAAGAAAAAGAAAAATAATGAGGCAATTGGTGTGATTTTTGGGCTTGTTTAGAAACCTGCGCGACATTTGTTTCTATGTACCGGGATCCCTGTGTCACAAAGTGTTGACATTTCACCCCCTCCCCTCCCCTCCCCTCCCCTCCCACCAAAGCGCCGCTATGAAGTCTCAGATTTCAGAATCCGAGAGGTTTCAAAAGGTCTCAAAACTGTGTCAGAGAGAGTTTTATGAAGTTGTTCTCAAAAATTAAACGTAAGAATAAGAAAGATAGATAGTTACTAAGGCAATTTGTGTGATTTGTGAGGCAATTTGGGCTGTTGAGAGTGGTTTTCAGACAGGCCAATTTGAGACTTGTGACGCGATGTTGAATGAATGAGTTTATTTCGCTCTTTGAAGAAAAAATTAACATTAATTAATTAAGTGACAACTATTTACAATATACTAGAATATTTTTAAGAATAATAATTATTACAATAAATATGGATATATAGTATGAATGAAATAGTTGTTAGTTTGATATGTTTACTATATTTTTTGAAAGTTAATAGTTAAGCAAATGAATTATATTCTTTAAAAAAAATGAGTTCGCTTCGTGAAGAAAGTCACATTCTCTGACATTGTGAAGAACAAAAATAGCACATTAATCAATTCTGTTTGAAGTGCTAGATAATATGCCATAGCGATTGCAATTTTGCATACACATTTTCTGTTTTGTGCTAGAAGACTTCGCTAACGGTGGATCGATTGTTTGAAAACACTGATTCCGGCCAAGATAGCTCTCTTAAGAACAGAGAAGAGCTCGTAAATTATCAGTTTCGATCGCTAATCTGAAGCTTGTAAGAACACATTCTTCTCGTCTTTTAATAGGGGTAAGTAAAGTGCTTTACTTGGAGCAGCATCTCTGTAGAAGAGAACGTAATGATAGCGAATACCTTGGCAAACCTCAGGTCAAAGAACATAGCTGCAATCGTTATCAGCGGGAACAAGTTAATTTCCATAATTGTCGAAGCACATGATTTTCACGTGATCTTCGCCTGTCAAACTAATACGTCAATCACCGTCAAAGAAGGAAGGAATGTCTGATGAGGTCATGCATGTTCGTCATGTTCCATATTAGCGATGTCATGGTGTCGAGGCTATAGTAAGGCCGCAAAGCCCATCGGGGTACTATTGTCCTATTGTCCATTTTGTCTGGTCGAAAACGACGACGACGACGAAACCCCCCCCCCCCCCCCCCCCCATTTTAAGACTGTGCTACCACAGGTAGCCCAGTAATAAATGGAAACTAGCTAGTAAACTAGTATAGGCTGCATAGGTGTTTGATATAAATGATAGGTAATATAATGAGATTTGTAACACCGTAAAAAAATGTTGACTTAACTTTACTGACGTTTCGAGCTTTAGCCCTTACTCCGACGAAGCAATTGACGAAGGGCTAAAGCTCGAAACGTCAGTAAAGTTAAGTTAACATTTTTTACGGTGTTACAAATTTAATTCACATTATTATATGGCATCAAAATTCCGCGCGCTCTGATTGGTTGCTGACACATAATGACCGGTCATTATTTTCTTGTAATGACCGGTCATTATTTTTTCTCGGCTGGACGGTAGCTAACGCGAGGTAAATAATTTAAAAACAAAAAAACCTACTTATTTTTCGATAAACAATAATAAAAACTTTAATTCAAGGCTAAGTGGCAAGCATTGGTTGTTTTTGCAAACATTTTGACAAGCAAAAGTTGAGAAAATCAAATCAATATTGCAAAAACTCACGAGAGAATAAACATATTTCATAGGTTATGAGAATGCTCAAAAGCTTTTTTTTAATTCTCTAAAGAACATAAAGCTCGTTCACATACCTCAATAACAGTTGAAAAGTGTACTTTTAGTTTTTATCTTTCCTTGTAAACAACACGGTGGTGATTTGAGCTATCTTTTGTCTATCCATGTCGTTGCTTTTCACTCACTTTTAAAAAGCTTCAAAATTCACGAAAAGTTTTTCTACTAAAGTTAACATAGTTTTTGAAGTCAGGAAGTGTAATTGTCTTTCTTTTTCTGCATTCAAAAGGTTCAAAAATCTTGAAAAGGACGATTTACTCGATTCAAAGTCCTGTCAGCGATCCTCATCATTTCATCTTCTTGAAATGAATTATGACACAGACAAATATAAATTCCTTCAACAGTTGACAATGATTTCGATTTAAGTTCTTGTTATTGTTTATCGAAAAATAAGCTTCCGTAGACTCTATTTCCCGATGCAAACGTCCACAAGAACGACGAATTTCAACTCGTTTCAACAACCATCGTTCACTTGTTTATGCCAGCTAAAATCCTTTGTAAAACTTGCTTTTTGTTTGACTTTCTTTGATGTTGAGATACAAACAAAACCCTTTGTCTTTAAACGATCTTTGATTTGGAATGATGAAGAAAGCTCCAGTAATTTCAATATTTTTGCATTAAAATTTCTGTAAGTTTGTTGAGGCAGCCATCGCATGCTGAATGAAAACAAACCGGTTTCTGACAACCCGCTCTTTTTCAGTAAAACTACTGGGAAGCCATTTGAAAGCAACGCGCGCGCGTCGTAAAACATCAAAAAAATATTACTTTTTCTCACTTTTTAAAATAGCCATATAATAAATAACTTATTAACCTCGTCCGTTCGGTCATTACAGGGAAATCTCAGACCTCGGTCTTGATGTATTGACCTCGCTATCGCTCGGTCAATACGACAAGACCTCGGTCTGAGATTTCCCTGTAATGACCTCACTCTCGGTTAATAAGTGGTATATATTACTTATATTCAATAAATTTGATTTATGTTCAAAACGTCAGTATTTATACTCATTCTATAATATGTTTATGCAAAATAAAAAATATATATCTGACACCATGGCCAAAATACGTTCCTTGGAGTAGTCGGTTAGAGTGAAAGGCTTTCTATTGAAAAGTGGCAGTGGATTTTATCTTTGCAAGGCCTTGCAATGCTCTCGTTCCTTTTTTACAAATTCCTACTCTCACTGCTGATTTTGCAGTAATTGCTTCGATCAATATTGATTCATCTTCTTTATTAAAATTAGTTGTATTCACGGAGTTTTCACATTTTCGAGACAGATGTGGATAAATTATTTGGTTATTGCATTTTTGTGCAGGAAATAATATGAACAATCTATGACCCGCCACATTGAGTAACGTTGTGCCGGTTAGTTTTGAAATTTATCAAAATATGTTGTTCAGAATGCAATTGATTATGAGAAACATTTTAGATACATATCAATGTTTATTCTAGTTATCGTTCGTGTATAGAGTGCAAACAATATAACCGTGAAACACAAAAACTAATTAGTCAAAATTTAGTAGAAATTAGTGAAAAATAGTCGAAGCGTGAATAGACTAAATTTAGTGTGCACGTGCAATCAGCCAAGTGTCCTAGCGCACAATATGCAAGTAAAATTGTTTTTAAGTCTATTCGTTTGCGCTGCCGCAAAATCAAGACACAACTAAAGCTAAAATAACTACAATATGCAAGTAAAATCGTTTTTGAGTCTTTATTGGTTTGCGCTGCGGCAAAATCAAGACACATGACACATCTAGAGCTAAAATAACCACAATACACAAGTGAAATTGTTTTCGAGTCTCTATTCCTTCGCCGGCGCTACTGCAAAATCAAGACACATGACACATCTAGAGCTAAATAACCACAATACACAAGTGAAATTGTTTACGAGTCTCTATTCCTTCTAGGCTCAGATTTCAGCCGTTAGGGTTTCGTGCGCCCGCGATACTCTCCCCACTAACGGCTGGGCGCATCGGCTTCGAAACGTGTCGCACATGTCCGTGACGTAATTATGCTAATAGCATAAAAAAAACGGAAACGGAAATAAAATTTGTTGAAATGTAAGCTAATGTAAATAAACTTTCCAACGGCCTGATTGTCAAAAAGTCTTTTATTAAAATTTGTAAATGATTCGAATTCAATTCGAAACAACTCCTAGCAAAACCTGCATATCATTTAGCAATTCCATCGGGTGTGTTATTTGTCAAAAGAACGAGACAAATCAGAGCAAAAGTTATTTCAATGGTAAACGTTTTGTTTATTCCAAGGATATAGTCCATTTTATAGGATTTTGAGAATAATCAAACAATAAAGAAGAAAATTACAGCTAGAGTCGTTTCGATACACATCGTTGACTCGTTAGAGAGCCGCTTGAGTATATGTTACAACCGCGCATAATAAACCAGTTTTAATTTTGAAATTGAAAGTAAACATTTTGGATTTAAATGTAGTTATTCTAAGAATATAGCTGTGTATTTTAAGTTTATTGAGAAAAATCAAGCAATAAAGACGATGATTACAGCTAGAGTCGTTTCGATACACATTGTTGACTCGTTAAGAGAGCCGCTTGAGTTACAACCGCGCATAATAAACCAGTTTTAATTTTGAAAGTAAACATTTTGGATTTAAATGTAGTTATTCTAAGAATATAGCTGTGTATTTTAGGTTTATTGAGAAAAAAATCAAGCAATAAAGACGATAATTACGAGTTTCGATACAAATGACAACTTACAATCACCGCCGTAATTTAAAATGAAAGCTTCGTAGTTGTTTAGCATATTACTGATTCGTCATCCTGTTCTTGGCTATATATAAAAGCAGTCTTAATGTCTTTGGATGTTAAGAAGTTCTCTTGGTCTCTCATGAGAGAAACCAGAGGTGAAATAACCAAAACAATGGATCCACTCGACCCTTCCATGGTCGAAAACAAGCGGCGCTGTTTAGAAAATTAATGATTTTCCTGAGCCAGTCAGTAGATAAACAAAACATCTTTGCCTTTTACGTATTCCTTCGTTGAATATCCTTAAATTTCTCGAAACCAAACGATTTCAAAGCATTTGAAAAAGCACTTTCGAAGTCACTCTCAACCGCCATGATGTTCTTGATGAATTTTAATTTATTAATTTATGCAAATCGCTGATTGGCTGAGAAAAACAATAGCAAGTCGATGCGCCCAGCCGTTAGTTGGGAGAGTATCGCGGGCGCACGAAACCCCAACGGCTGAAATCTGAGCCTATATTCCTTCGCGCTGCTGCAAAATCAAAACACAAGACACATCTAAAGCTAAACTAATCACAATACACAAAGTAACATCGTTTTCGAGTCTTCATTCCTTTGCGCTATTGCAAAATCAAGGCACACTAAAGAATAAGTGTTACTCACTCTATTGCATGTAGTTCACATTATAAATATGTACTCTGGCTGGCTTTAAACGTCAATAAACGTAACAATGACTTCCATTCGCTTCTGTAATGGATCTTGAAACTATTTCCACGATATTTAAACTAGGTCAAACTGCTGCATTCTAGATATTCATGCTTTAATTAGCTCCAAACAAAATCCCATGCTCGCGTTATGGACGTGCGCAATTTGGCGCTAACTTTAATCGCGGTTCAGTAATTGCACGTGCACACTAAATTTACTAATTACTAATTTGTACAAAATAGTACAATAGACTTATTTAGTGAAATTTATCAAAATTTATCAAAATTAGTTTTTGTTAATGTTTCACGGTTATATTGTTTGCACTCTAGTAAAACAATCTATATTTGTTATTAAATTTCAAAGGAATTCACAACAATGTAAAGATCTCCATAAAAAAAAACATTAGCTTGTGATTAAGATCTATTGTGATTATTGTTATTTGGCTGAAACATGCAAAGAAAGGACGCAAACAAAATATTGATATTCAGAGAACTCAGTGCGATTAGTTTTGAATTTCAATCCAATTTGCAACTTTTATCATTTGGAAAAGTATGTATATCTACGAAGTTTTTGATTATTTCTTTCAAAACAATTTTAAAATTTTGACCTTTGAGAAGTACCAAAAAAATAACAAAGCATGTATGTTGCAAGTTCAATGTTAAGCTTAACGCCAATTATATACATGATAGAGTGCATTTAGTAAAAGCGTGAAACTTTACTAATACTAAATTGTACTATTTTGTACAAATTAGACTAGTAATTAGTAAATTTAGTGTGCACGTGCAATCACTGAACCGCACGTGGATATCATAACGCGAGCACGTGAGCATGGGATTTTGTTTGAAGCTAATTAAGCATGAATTTTTAGGCCCTGGTTATATTGGAGAAAATTGTCTCGGGCACCCGAGACAGCCTTTCCCCCGAGACAACTTTATAGAACGTCCACATGATAAGAAGTAAAGATTTGACCCCTGGGAACACAGGAGACATCAAATCGGCAAGGTTAAATAAAGTCGACTGCATTAAACTCAGCCCGGGTAGGCGGGTTATGCGTTTATATGAGAAAAATTTGTCCCGCCTTCCAGGGTTACCCTACCAGCCGAGACGAGATATCTCGCCCCCCGAGTTGTATCGCCCAACCGAGATGAGAAATTATTTCCATGTAAACGGTAGGTGGAATTTTACAAAGAGATATATTAAAACTTTTAAGTTAACTTTTAAAACTCGCCCAGGGTAACTCGGGGGAAGGGCTGTCTCGGGTGCCATATAAACAGGGCCTAAGAATGCAGCAGTATAACCTAGTCTAAATGTCGTGGAGAATAGTTTCAAGATAATACAGAAGCGAATGGAGGTCATTGTTACGTTTATTGACGTTTAAAGCCAGCCAGAGTACGTATTTATGGTGAACTACATGCAATAGAGTGAGTAACACTTATTCTTTAGTGTGCCTTGATTTTGTGTAGAGTAAAGACTCGAAAACGATTTTACTTGTGTATTGTCGTTATTTTAGCTCTAGCTATAGATGTGTCATGTGTCTTGATTTTGCAGCAGCGCGAAGGAAAAAAATACTTTAATACCATTTCACTTGCGTATTGCGTTTTTTTTTTTTTCAAAGCACGTGCGCATTCGCTCTTCACGCTTCAACTAATTTTTAACAAAATAGTACAAAATAGTACTATTTAGTAACTAGCGTTTCACGCTTTTACTAAATGCACTCTATCACCATGAAAATAAAGCATATATACTAACATTGACATACAATGACAATGACAATGAAAATGACAAAAGTTTATTCAGTACCTTACATATATAATTATACATAATTTACAATTTTTGTTATTAAACAGAAGATAAGGTACAGGCTACCTATAATAACCATTGCTGGCTAACCAAGATAGATAGCTTACATAAGTAATTTTATATATATTATGGTCAATGTGTTTTTAGTTAGCATAATATTATAGAATAGAAAAAAACGAGACGGAAAAAAGATAACATTAAATAGAAATAACATAAATAGAAACGGGATCAAGTATGAATTTTGAAAATATACATATATAATGTACAATGATCGATATGTACCATACATATATGATTATGATAACTAAGCTAATATAATGAGAGATTGTGTTGATTTGTAATAAAAGATACATCAGTAAACATAAGTTCTTATCCTATCACTACTGATTTGATCCTTAAATTTGGTTCTGCTTAATTTTTTTGTAGGTTCACTTATTGTATTCCAGATTTTGGCACCACAGAATCTGATACTAAATTTTCCATAATTAGTTTTAATTTTGGGCAAGGAATAACTATTTTTAGAATCTAGTGTTGTAGCCATGTTTTTGGCTAACTTGTGAAAAGTACTGATGAAAATTCTTAGGTAAATTTTGTGAATCATAGTCGTACATGAATAATGCTGTACATAGATGAAAACGAGATCAGGGAACTTCAAGATTTTTAATTTAAGAAAAATTGGACTGGTATGCTCATCAAAGCTGCTAAATGTCATTAGGCGCAACGCCTTCTTTTGAAAAATGAGAAGAGGATTGATTGAAGATTGATGTGCTGGACTGGACTTTAATATGGACTGGACTTTGTAAAAACTCAGTTTCATCAAAAGGTTTTTGAATTCTTATGTTTTGTTATTATTGTTTCATTTCAAGCTCTTGAGCTTCATGAAAATACGCGAGTTCGGTTCTAAACGCCTTACTACGATAGACGTCAGTGATGACCTTGTTGCTTGTGCCACTTCACTGTTTAATATTCATAACAATTATTTTATCTTCTTTGCAAAACAAATATGGCCATGATGTAGTCCATGATTTATATAGAGCAGAATATTTGGCATACCGTTTAAGGTGGATCACTATAGTTTTTGAAAAGCCACACCAGGCCGTTATAAACGTCGTTTTGACAAACTTCCCAATTTTCGATTGACCTGAAGCTTTTACAGATTATCAGTCTTAGACTGAAATTTAAAACAATATACTTTGTTTTTAGATTTGTATTTTAATAGCAGCGATATACACGAAAAACGGAAATCAGTTGCGCTTAAATTGTAGACGAATGCGATGAGATCTCGAAAAGCGGCTACCACCACAGTAAACTACAACACTAGGCACCCAAAATATCAAAGAATTAAAGAAATCTGTATGTTTGATTTCGAGAAAATTACAGATATATTTTGTACTTTGTAGTTTTGAGTGTTAGAAGGAATCACTCAATGTGTGGCAATGTGACTTACAATAACTGAACAAATAGCGCTCAAAACCGCCAAAACCTTCCCTGTACATATATGTCTTTAGTTACTAAGTTTGGGACAATAAATCGTTCACAGTATTGAGAAATTATTTTTTTTCTTAGAGATGTTAGAGCTTGACTTCAAGCGAAAACACATCACTGTTGCGCTTTTCTATAAATATTCAAAACTGCCGTTTACATTTTTCTGTAAAATTCACAAACTCTTCTCCAAAGTACTAGAAATGCTATCCTAAAGCTTCATTTCAATTGAGGCATTTAAACGTAGTAAAAAAAAACAATTTGGATATCTTAACAAAGCCGACTCGTTCGGCTGTTCACGGCCGCTAATGATGCAAATCTGCGTTACATTCTGGAGTCACGACGCAATACACCATGACGGTTTTGGTTGAGTTATTACTTCCGGCGATAAAAATAAATTTCGCTAATTGCTTCATTCCATTGTTCTTTTGATTACATCTGACTGCATGTAGTGATACATTCCTTTGTGCCAGTTGAATTTGTGAAATGAATTGCAAATTAGTTACCTTTTGTCTCGGGCACCCGAGACAGCCTTTCCCCCGAGACAACTTTATAGAACGTCCACATGATAAGAAGTAAAGATTTGACCCCTGGGAACACAGGAGACATCAAATCGGCAAGGTTAAATAAAGTCGACTGCATTAAACTCAGCCCGGGTAGGCGGGTTATGCGTTTATATGAGAAAAATTTGTCCCGCCTTCCAGGGTTACCCTACCAGCCGAGACGAGATATCTCGCCCCCCGAGTTGTATCGCCCAACCGAGATGAGAAATTATTTCCATGTAAACGGTAGGTGGAATTTTACAAAGAGATATATTAAAACTTTTAAGTTAACTTTTAAAACTCGCCCAGGGTAACTCGGGGGAAGGGCTGTCTCGGGTGCCATATAAACAGGGCCTAAGAATGCAGCAGTATAACCTAGTCTAAATGTCGTGGAGAATAGTTTCAAGATAATACAGAAGCGAATGGAGGTCATTGTTACGTTTATTGACGTTTAAAGCCAGCCAGAGTACGTATTTATGGTGAACTACATGCAATAGAGTGAGTAACACTTATTCTTTAGTGTGCCTTGATTTTTTCAAGGCAGTAGAGTAAAGACTCGAAAACGATTTTACTTGTGTATTGTCGTTATTTTAGCTCTAGCTATAGATGTGTCATGTGTCTTGATTTTGCAGCAGCGCGAAGGAAAAAAATACTTTAATACCATTTCACTTGCGTATTGCGTTTGTTTTTTTTCAAGGCACGTGCGCATTCGCATTCGCATGCGCATTCGCATTAGCCGACCGAACGAAGCCGGTTCGAGAATGAATTCATTAGCGCCGTTCATAACAAACTTTGAAGCAAAACAGATATACCTCCACATTTCGTCTTACTACTTTGAAACAGAGACCCTTAAAAACCAGCTGAATTGCTTAATAAGTTAAGGAAGGAATAAGCTAGTTGTCACTAGTTAGTTTTCTTAATATTTTTTCGCGTATTAAAAATAAACGGGGAATCTATGAATTTAAAAGTTTTGATATTTTCATAGCGCTTTTGTTGTTCTAGCAAAAAATTAATAACTCAGTCCCTTCTATATGTATAGCTTTGAAATTAAAGCTGTATATTACTGAAATAATGTTTATTCTTAAGTTTAAAAATTGGGGAAATCGGTTAAGTATTTGTGAATTTTTTAACGCATGTTTATCAATGTTTATAAATTAAAGGTTTTATGGTAGATTTTTAAATCAGTCTTGTAACTTTACTCCCGCTCTATAAATTGTCTTCAAACTTGATACACTGCAAGATGATTATCTATTTATTAGGAATCTGAAGTTTCATAAAAATCGATAGATTGTTTTCCGAGCTAGAGCGCAATATTTGGAAATATCATTGTTAGAAAATCGGCTTGTAACGGCAAACGCGGCTATGAAATAAAATTCCGAATTATCTGTTAGAAACCTAAATACTTGAACATACACATATGTAAAATTCAGATTCATTGGTGAGGTTTTGACGCGATACGAGCGAGTTAAAAAATGTATCAAATACGCTTCCAATTATGTTGGAGTCACCTTAAGTAATGATGTGTGTAAGAAGTAGGCAACTCTCTATTGTTCTGCGGCAATAGCAACCTCCCCACATAAGAATGTCTCAGTTTTCAGACTGAAAGTATATCAGCCTATAGGTAACTCATTTTAAAAATAAAATGTGCAAAAACTCTATTTTGTAACAAAGTTTCTTTTGTACCTAAAGATCTCGTCCAATCATAAGCGCTCAAAACAATAACCAAAAGACATTTATAATTCGATATGTTTCCCACATAGAAATGTTGATATATAAAGGCCCAGGAAATCTTAGATGAAAAGGGAATTAGATATCAAATAAAATATTAAAAAGTCCGCTTAGTTTTGAAATTATGGCAGATTTTCATGTTTTAACCAATATGAGATGGACGGATTAGACAATGCACAATTAGCACCTTTCTGCATTCCATTGCAGTTTGCCGGCTAAACTAGGATACATGTAGCGCGCTACATTGTCGCGCGCTACATGTATCCTCAATGTTTCTCAGTTTATCCACCTCGAAAACATTGTAGCGCGCGACAAATTTTGTAGCCGGGACACAAAAAATGTTTCTGGGAGACAGCAGAAACATTTCTTGGTCCCGGCTACAAAATTTGTCGCGCGCTACATGCGAATGCGATGTATCCCAGTTTAGCCAACCCAGGCGACATGTCGCTCGCAAAATTTGTCGCGCGCTACAATGTTTTCGAGGTGGCTAAACTGAGAAACATTGAGGATACACGTAGCGTGCGACAATGTAGCGCGCTACATGTATCCTAGTTTAGCCAGGCCTGTAGAGACACGCTGACGCCAATGTAGCGTGTGTGTAGCGCGCTACATGCATCCTAGTTTAGCCAGGCCTTTACACACATCATTACTTAAAACTGACTTCTATCGTAGTAGGCCATTTAGACAAATAATCTAACTAATTGAGTATTTTTAAAGTCCAAAGTCCAGTCCATACAAATTCCAGTCCAGGGTTGAGCACATGTCCATACTCTTTAGAACAATGATTGTCTCTTCGTAAAGTCGCAGCAAAAGTTTACAAAAGCCGCAGTACTGATTGCTGGTTGCACACACGCTCGATTGCATTGCAATATAAAACTGGTGATGTACGGTGTAGACTCGCCCTCATGGTTTTCACACAGACTCGCTCTTAATTTTACAATAATTAAGTGTTTAAAATGACAATATTATTATAAGCAAAAATTATAAATGTCTATTTGTCTGTTTATTTAGTGAGCTCTGCCTGTCTTTCTATCTGCTTGAAAGTACTTTCTGTTTTCACTATGTTTTGCATGCCTCACTGTCTGTCTGTCTGTCTGTCTGTCTGTCTGTCTGTCTGTCTGTCTGTCTGTCTGTCTGTCTGTCTGTCTGTCTGTCTGTCTGTCTGTCTGTCTGTCTGTCTGTCTGTCTGTCTGTCTGTCTGTCTGTCTGTCTGTCTGTCTGTCTGTCTGTCTGTCTGTCTGTCTGTCTGTCTGTCTGTCTGTCTGTCTGTCTGTCTGTCTGTCTGTCTGTCTGTCTGTCTGTCTGTCTGTCTGTCTGTCTGTCTGTCTGTCTGTCTGTCTGTCTGTCTGTCTGTCTGTCTGTCTGTCTGTCTGTCTGTCTGTCTGTCTGTCTGTCTGTCTGTCTGTCTGTCTGTCTGTCTGTCTGTCTGTCTGTCTGTCTGTCTGTCTGTCTGTCTGTCTGTCTGTCTGTCTGTCTGTCTGTCTGTCTGTCTGTCTGTCTGTCTGTCTGTCTGTCTGTCTGTCTGTCTGTCTGTCTGTCTGTCTGTCTGTCTGTCTGTCTGTCTGTCTGTCTGTCTGTCTGTCTGTCTGTCTGTCTGTCTGTCTGTCTGTCTGTCTGTCTGTCTGTCTGTCTGTCTGTCTGTCTGTCTGTCTGTCTGTCTGTCTGTCTGTCTGTCTGTCTGTCTGTCTGTCTGTCTGTCTGTCTGTCTGTCTGTCTGTCTGTCTGTCTGTCTGTCTGTCTGTCTGTCTGTCTGTCTGTCTGTCTGTCTGTCTGTCTGTCTGTCTGTCTGTCTGTCTGTCTGTCTGTCTGTCTGTCTGTCTGTCTGTCTGTCTGTCTGTCTGTCTGTCTGTCTGTCTGTCTGTCTGTCTGTCTGTCTGTCTGTCTGTCTGTCTGTCTGTCTGTCTGTCTGTCTGTCTGTCTGTCTGTCTGTCTGTCTGTCTGTCTGTCTGTCTGTCTGTCTGTCTGTCTGTCTGTCTGTCTGTCTGTCTGTCTGTCTGTCTGTCTGTCTGTCTGTCTGTCTGTCTGTCTGTCTGTCTGTCTGTCTGTCTGTCTGTCTGTCTGTCTGTCTGTCTGTCTGTCTGTCTGTCTGTCTGTCTGTCTGTCTGTCTGTCTGTCTGTCTGTCTGTCTGTCTGTCTGTCTGTCTGTCTGTCTGTCTGTCTGTCTGTCTGTCTGTCTGTCTGTCTGTCTGTCTGTCTGTCTGTCTGTCTGTCTGTCTGTCTGTCTGTCTGTCTGTCTGTCTGTCTGTCTGTCTGTCTGTCTGTCTGTCTGTCTGTCTGTCTGTCTGTCTGTCTGTCTGTCTGTCTGTCTGTCTGTCTGTCTGTCTGTCTGTCTGTCTGTCTGTCTGTCTGTCTGTCTGTCTGTCTGTCTGTCTGTCTGTCTGTCTGTCTGTCTGTCTGTCTGTCTGTCTGTCTGTCTGTCTGTCTGTCTGTCTGTCTGTCTGTCTGTCTGTCTGTCTGTCTGTCTGTCTGTCTGTCTGTCTGTCTGTCTGTCTGTCTGTCTGTCTGTCTGTCTGTCTGTCTGTCTGTCTGTCTGTCTGTCTGTCTGTCTGTCTGTCTGTCTGTCTGTCTGTCTGTCTGTCCATACTCAGTATATTTGTCCTCTGTCTTTCTACATTGCATTTATCTGGACTGTCTGTTCATTTCATGTCTCTGTCAATCTATAACAGACCATACCAATAATTATTTATAATTGAAAAATTAAGTTAATCATTTTATCTGTTTCTTTTTTAGTTCTTCCTGGTAAACCTGTGCTCCAACTCCAACCTGATAAGTCTGTTTTTTGCCGCAACGATACTGTTAACATAACCTGCAATGAAGTATCCGGTCATCCACCCCCAAAGTTGACCTTCTTGCAAAACGATTCCACCATTGGTATGTTAAATGGGACAACAAGTGGTAATTACACCAAAGCAGTTCTCTCCCATGCTTTGACTCAACCAGGAACATTGAAATTTTCATGTAATGCAACCAATGCTGCTGGCTCTTCTCCAACTTCTAATGTTGTGACTATTACTGTGAAAGGTACTTTACTGAACTAAAAATAATTTAACTAATAATAACTAAACTAGTTAAATCCAAATAATTATCTAACCAATTCATGGAGTAACCCCATCTTGTGCTCTACATTTGCCATGTGTCTACCTCAGACTATAATTAGACCATGTTTGTCTACTTAGTATATTATAGACTTACAAATATTTATTCTGTGATTTTTGTGTCAGAACATTTATAGTTTACTCAGTCACTACCTCTTTTCGTTCCATTTAGAAAGATTAGGTTAATAAGATATCAATGATATCCAAAAACAACTTAAACCGACTGCATGCCCCCCTCGCCTTGTTTTTCCCCTTCAAAAACAGCGATTTTCAGGCATTCAGTGTCCATGTTTGAGTTTTATATGCAATGTGGTTTTTATTTTGACTCAAGAGTCTTCCCTGTGATTCAGGGAATTTCAACTAATGTACACAATTCAGTGTGGGAAATAACATGTTGTTTATACGTTTTGTGGATACCACATGTCCAAATATTGCAACAAGTGTGTGTGGGTGGATGGGGAAGGGGTCATTTGAGAATTGTTGACTTTTGGTATCTTTCGAGGATTGTGTCTAACTTCTTTTTGATATTCTAAGATCCTCCTGTTATTATAAATTGCAAAAACAAGACAGTTGTGGAAAAGACGAACTTGTTATTGACATGTGATGTTAATGGTAGTCTGCCATTGAACACCTCATGGTTCAAAGGAAATAACAACACTGTCTTCCAGTCAGGGAAAAGTCTTAATATTGCCACTGTTAGTAGAGCTGATTCTGGGATGTACAGATTTACTGCCAGTAATGGAGGGGAATGTCCTACTGCTAGCAAAACAGTATATCTAGATGTACAATGTGAGTATTGTTTTATTAAGTTTAAATGTAGATTGTTAGTGTCATACATGGAGGGGAGGGTGATGGGTACTTTTTAAAATCCCAAGTAGCATTCCCATGCACCCTTATATTTTTATTTCTATTTGAATATCCTTTGATATATTTAATGCCCTAATGCTAATACATCAGTTTATCAACTGTTCTATGTGATGAGTTTAGTATTACAGTATCTGATTGAGTATATAATTTAGATATTACATGCAATTCAATGTTTGCCATTCGGTTACTGGACCATCATGTGAAGCACGTTCTTGACCACCACCTGAAAATGTCATCTCAGGTTAACAATATTTGCAAATCAGCCTCAAATTCACTGAGATGTATCGGTCAGATCCGAAGATACCTTGATCGTGCCTCGACGGATTAAGACTCGGCCTTCCTTTCGAGAGCCCGAGTAATAAAACACTCGTGCTCATTCACTAAACTATACATAGAGCACGCTGCCTCGTTCTCTATTTCTTCAATCAAAAACTCATTAATAATTCAGGAGAAATTGACAAAAGAAATCGTAACCGTGACGAGTGTTTTAACTGAAGATATAGATTCACCCTAATTTACATAAACTTTAACCTGAATTTTCTCTAATAAACTTTCATAAATCCTTGACTTTTTTTTTTACAAAAACACAAACTGATAGGTTGGAGTTTTTGAAGCCGTTTAATAAACTCGCAAATCGTGTTTTATCAGGTCTAAAACCACTTGGCTTCGCCTCGTGGTTTTAAATCCAGATAAAACACTCCTGCTCGTTTATTGAACTATACATAGACGCTTTTTCAAAAAGGTAGTGTATACTATGATAACAATAAGTCATACGTTTTTCTTTTAATCATGATTATTATTATCATCTTTTGTAATTATAACTATCTACTAAACATACATTCATTGCATAGGGATTTCTTTTGGTTCTATTATTATAATTTCCGTACGTGTACCGTTAACTTTAACATCCTCACCATGATTCTATTATCTCTGATAATATGTTGATTACCAAGCTGCATCATCAGCATCAACATTGTTATCGTTATGATAATAAACAGTGGTGCGAAAATTGCTTTATTGCTATTATCATAAGTAAAAATAACAATAATTAATAATTTATTCATTAATATTTATTTATAATTCATTATATTTATAACTGTTTGAGTGGCATTCTATAATGGTTAAATTATTTGCGCATGCAGTGAAACAATACAGAGTAAGTGGCAGTTGCAGATTTATGAACTATACCTGGGTGAAAGGCATGGGTGACATTAATTCGAATGTCTCCAAAACACACCAATCCATATTGGGAAATGTAGTAAGTACTTATTTTTAGACTCATTAAATAATATTGACTTGTTTATTCGTTAGTTTGTTCGATAATCTGTCTGTCTGTCAGTTTTGGGTAATTTGTTTTCTTTTGTTTGTATATGCAGATTGAGGAAGGATACAAAGGCTATAAGTACTTTAAATCCGTAAAAGTGTTGTCTCTTTATAAGTAAGTATCATAGTAGTCTACTATAATAACTTATTCACTAGCTGGTTAGCTAAAGTAAACTCGTTACTATATATATATTAGATAATATCACAATAAATTATTGCTATATACAATATACTTGTGTAATAATATATTATGAAAAATTATAATAAAGTTTTGTGTTGCATATTATAAAAGCAAAAATTGCTTGTTTGCATGTGCATCTTCTGTTTGTGTCTTTTTTCTTCGAACTAAAGCCTTGGGTGCAAGACCCTTGCATATGTAGTTTATCAGTCAATTAATGACTATTACGACTTACCGACGTAATATGAGGAATAAAGACATTGATTTCAGTTTTCTTTTTTATTTCATTTTAGGCGTGGAAGTGCCGTCATAGTCAATTTTCAACTCGAGCTTACAGCAAATGTGAGCGACCCGCTGTTACCACTGAAAGAAGCACTGAATAACAGTGGAGGAGCTCTGGGTGGATATTCTATCGATCCCAATAGCATTCAGCAAGGTATGTAGTGAACAACCTCTTGATGTTTACATATCCTCTCCCGGTTATGATGATAAATGGAACTGTAGAAATTATGCCTTGTAGATAAATTCAAAAAGTCACACGGGCGACTTTTGTGTCGATTTGAGATGCGATTTGCGAAGCAATTTTTACGGCGATGCAAATGCGCGCGTGTGAACAACCGGCTATTTTACTGCGATTTTGTAAATTCACGTCGTCGCGATATCGCAGTTAGTTGTTTCAGCTGGGATTTATCTCATAAACTGCGAAAATTAGAATTAGGGGTCCCCCAGAAATCGCCGTTTGATCCGGCCTTTAGAGGTGGTTATAGTTGTGATGATGGTGATGACGATGTTGATAGTGCTGGTTATATGGTGATGGTGATAGTGTTGATAATTATCTGCACACGTTTTGGTGTCTCGCCTTTGTATATTTGTGACAATATTTACCTCATACTTCCAATCGTACACGAGCACTATGTTTATCGTTGGGTCCGTTGGCCGAGTCCAATGGAATGGAATGCTCAACGGAACAGATATCACGAATTTCCGAATGTTGTAGGCGCTATAAAGGCGTTTTCTGTTCAAATAAGTAGACCGCGAGGACCACAGCAACGATTATACTACTGACGTGATCGTGGATTCCATTTCCTGAACAGTCACGTTATTGTTGACAACGATGGGTACATTCGATTCAGTCGTCTTGGCTTCATGGGCCATTCTACAGATGCAGCCTCATACAGACTACTACCACAGATTGGTTATAACCATCCACTTAACCTTCCAGAGAATGCGTTTATACTTGCTGATGGTGGCTACCCCTCCAGATATCCCCTTCTTACGCCTTTTTGTAGAGTAATGGGACGTGGCAATGCATTGCAAGCGCAAGCAAATCGTTACCATAGGCGTTTAAGGGTGCGCGTAGAACATCGCATCGGAGATGTTCGCATCTTCCGTAGTGTACCAGGTCGTCACGGAAGATTTCGCCAGAGGAGATTTTTTTTAGCCCATTGGTAACTGACGTTGTAATTACTTTGACAAATAGACGAAGACATCTAATTGCGCGTTTGAGAGAAATGCTTATAAATTCACTATAGCGAAAGTCAACATTTATACGCTGTAAATCTATGGCTAAAACACGTGTAGCAATACAATACGCTGATGCACTCTGACATACTACCGATTAGCGGTTGGGGTGGGAACAATTTGGAACATTTTTTGGTCTGAAGTTTAGAGTACAAACCCTAAAAGTGTGCAACATAAATACCACTACATGTAATTTCCAATTATAACGACCAGCAGCTGATAAACCTCTAAGTATCTCAATCATTCGTGATTGTGAATTCAATTTTCGCGTTCCATTTGTGATATGCGTCACATACGCAGTGATCATTTCATTGATGAAATTTATTTTTATTATATTTATTCAACATTAACTGATTGGATTTGAAGTTACTGACACATCGTGTTATTAAATCATATGATACTACCATTTGCATCCAAGCGATGAGCGCCACTAATTTTTGGGGTTGTTTCATATTTCAAGTGGACGCTTTTTAGTCGGGCTAGCAGGCCCGACTCTAGGTTTACCTTTTAGCCAATCTATGTATCTATGTATCTATCTATCTGTCGTGTCGCGTATAGTCCCCCATGATGCTTTGGGAACGAACACAGGAAGCCCAAAGTAGAATTGTTTAGCCTCCTGTGTTGATTTAATAACTAGCCCGACTTCACGCTCATTGAGCGTCTAGTTTTGTCTATAAATCGACACCGCGCACGTTTGGTATGAAAACCATACAGGTTTTGTATCTGTAACGGTCATGTTTTGAGTCTATTGAATTTTCGATAAAATGCTCAAAAAATAGTTTTGTGGTTCCCATAAGAAAAATCAAAGCTACACGTGTTAAGCCGACAAAAGTGTCGGAAACCTTTGAAACGCGAAAAATTAGTGACGCTTACTGTTTGAATGCAACTTGGCTATTCTATATTTTAACATAAACAAAGCAATAAACTAAATACAAACGAAAGCAAAGTCTATTTAGTCATCATCATGACCAGTGTCAGAGCAATCTTCAGAACTTGATGATAGATCCATATCTTGAGATTGGGCACTTTGTTTTAAAAACTTCATGTGTAGTTTTGCGGCCTTTAACTCAACAGACATCAATTTTTCTGCTTTCCTTGTCAGTTTTTGGCTTTTTTCCCACTGTGTAAGCGTTTGGATGCCTTTTTGTGCTTTCTTTTCTTAGTCGTCTTTTTCTGAGCCACAGTGACGTCAACATCGAATCTCTATTGCTGGTGTCGCTTAATTTCTGAAGGTCTTCTACACAAGGCTCTGACGAGCTATCACTTGGATTGCACAGGGGATCGCCACTTTCTTGCTCTTTCGCATACTTCATCTTTATTATCAGGTCCTCCGCAGTCATACTTTGCATGCTCTCAGCGTGTCGTAACTCTCTTGCTTGTACCTCAGGTGAATCGCGTATTTCTCTACAGATATTCGAGAGACGACTTCGAATCGGCATCGCAATGTGCTTGTTATGAATATCTTTGAAAGCCGCGGTATACTTCTTAGTGAGCTCGTCCGGTAGCATTTCTTTATGCTTCACAAAGAACTCTAGTATTTTTTCCAGTTATTGCCTTTCTTTTGCAAGGCCTGGCGATAAAGAAGCAACTCAGTCTCTGTTATGGCGTCTTTTCTAGGAGCCCGCGAACGGAAACTTTTGCTTGGTTCTCCTACAAGAGAAAGCATATTTCCTCGCAACTAGTTCTTTTTTAAAAGTGTACTTTACCACACGTTTTTACTTACCACTTTAAACAAACTGTGAACTCATTTCACAGTCTGAAATGATACGATAACCTTGCTTACGGCAACATGTGAGCAACACTAATTCAACTGATCAGTGTGCATTGAATTTGGCAAGTGCAGCGAGTGTGGAAGGTGCTATAAACGCATAATAATATATAATAATAATAATAATAATAATATTTATTTCTTGATATTGCGCAATCTAACATGCCAATATATGATCGACTGCGCATATATATGTAGTATAAACGTTTATATGCAGTATAAACAAGCACTTAAAACCGAGACGAAGCGCTATATTAACATAATTTTGTATCCATTTCTAGACAAGCCACATAACGTACAAGTCGTTCCAGCAAGTGTACCAGCACTGAATATCAATGGATCATTCAGCCTCACTTGTAATGCATTCTCTAACCCTGATGGTAGTTACACGTGGTCATTGAATGGTGTACCATTAGTTGGTAAAACTTACCGTGTGCTAACTAAAGACAATATCACGTTACAAGATGCTGGGGAATATACCTGTACTGTTACTAACAGTGAAGGAAGTGGTATAAGTAACAAGGTCGTCATTAACGTTAACTGTAAGTATTAAAAGCAGCGCTATTAACGGATCCAGTATTAAAACATTTAGTTCACTAACACAAATAGACCAGCACACGAGCGCGCACTGTATGTTCTTGATGATTATGACGATATACATTTCATATATTCACTTATCGCTAGAAATATGCAAATGCATGATCGAAGGTTTATATGCAATCGTAATTTAACATAATTTAACATATTGCCCTTTTATTCTATCTCTATATATATCTAGATAAACCAAAGATGCAAAAGTGTGATCCAGTTCTTTACCTATCTGAGAATGCCAGCCATGTCTTCAACTGCGAGAAACCTAAAGGGTTTCCTCCTCCATCTTACACGGCTCTTTACAATGGAAACAATTACAATGCATCTGTTACTATAGTTCGCGTGACCAAAGCTCTCAATGGTTCGGTTATTCGGTGCTCTGCTTCCAACTGTCTTGGATCTGATTCTTGCAATACTACATTGATTGTCCCATGTAAGAACAAATATACACTCATATCAAGCCGCAATTATTCATATGAAATTACATTTTTTGCACTACTTTTTCTTGGCAAAATTGAACAAATGAAGAATGGTTGAATTGTACAATTATCAAGCGACCCGTTGGTATGCTCACATGACACTTGCATGTAATACAGTTGCCCCTTACTTCCTGGATTTGCTCTCAAACAATCTCTATATAGAAAAGAATTGCATATTTTTCTCAAATCTATTTCGTAGGTTGTTTTAATACCCTTTGTTTTGCATTAAACTTATTAACTATATTAGCTTCTTTGTGTAATGAGATTTTAGTTGGAAGTGTTACCATACAAATCCATAGACAGCTCTAAAGGTGCTTCAATCGTTGACAAAATAAGTTGGAACGAATTTATGTGAATACAAATTTTCGACACATTTACTTTTATGTGAACAAAAAAAATCCCCCACGCCCCCTTAAACGCATGCAATGTTGGTGTTGTTTGAGAGCGCTATGACGTGACTGTCGCATGCACTTAACACAATTGTTCCTACCTCAACATTGCGTTGGGGGGAGGGGGAGTGAGTGAGACTGGTTGACCTGCGTAATCATTTCAAGGGTAAAATGATCAAACGTTCCAACATTTTTGTCAACGATTGTAGCAGTTAATTAAAAAAAATATGAATATTCTTTATATAATGTTTTGCAGTTTCCGAGTACGTTTACAAGGGTTCGTTTAGAATTACCAACCGCTTATACCAGGACAGTCTGAATGACAGGAGCTCTTTAGAATTCAAAATTTTAAAAGCATACATTGAAAATATGGTATGTAATAATAAGCTATAAGATGTAAGGAAAAGCGTTACCATGCATTCAACCAATTACAAAGTGTGAAAATATAATATGAAAACTATTTGGTATAAGGGTTTGTGGTTTATAAAATGTTTATTGATTCTTTATTATTCTTATTTAAGATTGCTGAAGCAATAAACGAGCGATTTCCGTGGTTTATCGGTGTAATAAACCACGCGGGGTGTTGGGAGAACACGAAAAAAGGCCTAAGAAAATCTCGAGCCTCCGGGCGAGAGATTTTCGGCCTTTTTGAGTGTTCTCCCAACATCCCAAGTGGTTTATAAATTGCTCGTTTATTGCTTTTATAATATAGAAAGTGTTTCAAAAACGAAATAAAAACGAATTAAAAGAAGTTTTTTTTTTTTCATTTTGCTGATGAACAAATCAATTCTCCTGAGAATTCTCAACCATCCAATCAAATCGCTTGTTATAAGCACAAATGTACAAAGCTTTCACAACTTTCAAAACTACAAAATTATATTCTGCAGGTTATGTTTTCATGAAAATATTACATTCTTTTTAAATTTTTGGGGACAATATGGTAGATACAAGTGGAGAATGCCTCAAATCAAAGCTCTATGGATCAATGTAGCTTGCAAGCTCATGAAACGATCGAGTTTGTTGTCAATAACATGTTGGTTGGCCGGTTCTTGTTGGGAAATCCCCGATGATTTTGGTCGTAATAATGAAGGATTTATTGACTAACAAACAAATCTAGACATCGTTTAACCTCAAGCAGATGATATTTACTCACTACTGACATCGACATTATGTGCCTGTTTGAGTTGAGGATTGCTTGGACATTTTTCAATCAAGTTAGATTCACCGCTAAATTCGGACGAACAGAAATCGCCATGATAGTCAGGTAATCCTGCTTTGAACAAAAAAAGATCTATTCGCCGTTGGTCAGTTATTAAATAAATGCATTGATGAATACTTAACAGTATTGACTATAGTTATATCGTAAAGCATCATTCTGTTTTTTTGTCCGTTGGATGCCGTGTCATTCGCTTGGTTTGCATTGTGAAATTTAACTTCACTTTCTTCACTGAACAGATATCTTACTTTATCCTTTCACATCAATAACCTAATTAGGCTGCTTTTTTGTTCATTTTTCTTGCTGTTTTGTAACGTCTACGCGTATTTTATGCCTCCAGCGTAGCGTATTAAATGTACTCTTTCTTTTTAATTCAAAAACAAAACTGTCAAATATAAACTTTTTTGATCTTTTTTTCGCTCTTATTCAACAATAAAAGTGACTTTTAGAACTACCTGTTCTGTTTATGTGATGCATTGAGTGTTTTTGTTGTTTTTAATTTGTTTATATCAGCTTTTTAACAAAATAAAATATTTACTCGACATTTTGAACGCCATTTTTAAAAAGTGAAAAGGGAGCAAACAACAACTTTTTCGCTGTTCCTTCGATACTCTCAAAACCGTGGTTTATCGGTGTAATAAACCACGGTTTTGGACCAATCAGAGCGCGCGTTAGAATCAAACTATATTATAAATTTAGTTATTGAATTGAATATTAACATTCATATTATTTTTTCTGTTTATTTATTTTAGTCACGATCTTATCGATTTTCTATATAGTTTACTGAACCGGTTTTGCTTTTTGTTGACAGCTTAAATCTGTATACACGCCCTATAAGTATGTTACATCAGCAGAAGTTATAGAATTTTGGTAAGTACACCGTAATCACTCGTATATCAATAATGTTCTAAACACTCAATTATTTCAAAATAGTTTCTCCAGATCCACTTTAATCATTGAATTGTATAGGTTTTGTTACACGTATAAAAGATACCGTATGCAATCTTGAAAACATTTCAATAGAAAGAATATAGGGAAACCACAGGAGGCCTCTCCCCCCCTTCCCCTTTCCCCAAGAGAGCCAGGCTACGCAGGCTACCATTCACATCACTTACTATACTCACTTACATGTACTTGAACTTGTAACTTGTTCAAAACAAATACAAAACGGATAAGTTTACATCTTGTCTTGCTGTTCAACTGTTTTCTTTTACTATTTTTTTTTTTTTTTTTTTTGTCATAAATAGGCCAGGGAGTGTTGTTGTCGTTTTCCAGCTCAAGCTGATTGCCAATATCAGCGATCCATTATCACCAATAAAAGAAGCACTGAGAAAGAATGGAAGTTCCTTGGACGGGTTGAAAATAGATCCAACCAGCATACAATCAGGTTTGTTTTAAACGTTGCAACTAGTTATTTGAGTTCACAGAATATCATTTTTTTTCCATTTTTTTAGGAGAGTATGTCCCACATACTACAATGAGAACAACGAAAGCCACAACTTTCCAGCCAAGTACTACACCATGCTTAGGTATGCACTCTCGGTTGATTATTATTATCAAGCATATAATTCCTATCGATTTAGCCTCAGTTTGAGATCGATCGTTTGATTTTTGAACTTATTCAGTATCGTTTGAAAAAAATAATTTAGCAAGTACATGCGCTCTGATTGGTTGATACCAGTGTTAAATTTGTCTGTCAAGATCATGAAAATCACTTAAAAAAACACTTTTTCGTTTTATTTAATTATTTAATTATTTTATTAATTTGTATTATTTTATTATTTTTCTCAAGAATCAAGGGAACTGAAATTCTTTGTCATTCAAAAACATTTTGTGTACCCACAAACATGGCTGCCATGAAATCCCTCTATTGCATACCAGATTGGGTCAATCAGTCTTCATAGATAAAACTATTTATCAATTTGTGTTGTGTGTTTTACTAGAATCTTCTCAAGTCCTTGCTATAGTCCTTGGTGTGTTGTTTGCTATTGCTCTGGTTTTCAACATCATCCTTGTTGGCTACATCATTTGGAAGCATCGGATTGGTACGTAAGAAACATTTGTAGCGCCCCAAACAACTGGATCTCAGAATATGTGTGCAATTATATATTATTTATCCCAATTACGAATTGATGAATTTAATTAAATTAATAATATTGATTTTCAGAAAATAAAGCAAGACCAAAGAGAAGGTATACTTGTATATGTACCGAAAACAACACAGCACAGCACAAACAAAAGCCCAAACAATTAAACAAATTAAAGAAAATTATACCAAAACAGTTTTGTTTCTTTTTACTTTTCAGTTCAAATAACAACGAGGAAGCTATATATATGGTAGGCATACTTTACTTTATCTTCTTGCCATGCAATTTAATACGGTGTTATGTCAGAAAAGGTATTATTGAAGCCTAATTTATAATCTTTTAACGAAGCAAAATTGAAAACCATCGGCTATTATCAGTTATTTGTGAATTTTTTAACAGAATAATATCGCTCTTCAAGACGAAGTACCAAGCAACGTGGCACAGTATGAGTCAGTCGGCAACCAGGAACAACATCAACCAACCACACAGACTCCTTCTGATACTTACTGCTCACTGAGTCCCAACACCAAACTCCCCCCTAGGCCTGCAGTCATCACAAACAGCGGTGTTTATCAGGATATTCAAGGCGCTTCACGTCCGCAATACCAGTCTCTTGACAATTTCAGCCGAGTCTAGTGAAAGTTAACAGTGGATTAGAAACTAATCGAAGATGTTTTTAGAAAACGAGACCTAAACGATATTATCACGTCTGTTCTAAGACGTTTGTGTAATCAAATTTGTGTATCGTACTACACTCACTCACTCACTCACTAGACTCAGTCAATCAATAAAATCATTTTTGCGATTATCAAATATTTTTTTCTTTCTTTTTATGTACTATCATTTTGCTTGATTGTGAGGCAGGCGCAAATTCAAATGGTGCAGATTAGAAAAGTTTATTTTCTATTTGTTTTCTTTTTATTAACAATCCATGCCTCCGTCTAGCCTGCAAAACAGGCGTTCTTTTGGGTTTGGGGGTAAATCGGGTTTTGGGCTTCCTGTTTTGAACGGGCGAGCAAAAAGGAAGCCCCCACTCCATTTTTGGTAAGCTCGATATTTCGCGCGGCCAAAAAATTAACACAGGAATGCCCAAGATCCCAAATTCTCCAAAAAGCCAAAAGAACGCCTGCTCTGCAGGCTAGCCTCCGTCCGACCGACGGACCGTCCGACCAATACTGTCCGTACATATTGAACTTTTATTGTGGGTAATTACTCGGACGATTAAGAGATGTATGAAATTAATTAGCAAAAAACCATTGATCATAATAAGCTATTTTGAGCGAAGAAAAAAACACTATTTTGCAATTTTATTCACTCCATATGAAGAACAACTCCGTGTTTCTAAAACACTGGACCGATAAACCGATAAGCCGATTTAATTTGATCAAGCTTTTAGTTAAGTCCTCCATACAAATCTCTCTATCGGCGGCCGGCCGGCCATTTTAAAAGCTAGAAATGTACGGATTTTAATTAGAGTATCCGCCATTTTGTCCCTGATGCAAAGGCATTATCAGAAATCATACTTATTTAAACTACCCCTCTCCCCTTCCCTTCTATACGTTAAATGATATCTTTACTATCTGACCCGTTGATCCATTGAGGTTGTGTTGTCTATCAACTGTATAGGATGTAAGCATTGAGTGCATACCCTCTTGTTGTGCTATTTTACTCGTTTTAGATTTAACAGACGACGTTTCATAGGTAAGTATCATAATGAATGAACTATCTCTAGTATTTATGTTGTTGCTGAGAGGATATATCTACCTAAAGAAGCAGAACAAGCAGGCCTATTACATTGGTATGCGGACCTTGTAAAAGAAAACCTTCCATAGTTTTTGATTTCTGAATAAATAGTTCAGTAATTCGAACATCTAGGTCATGTCGAATCACCATGCTGTAGTATATCTTGTGTTAAAATAATTATTGTCGATACAATATAACAGTTGTCCTCCCGCCCAACCAAGTTATTTTTAGAAATGTTATAATACATATAGCCAGGCGAAAGTACTAGTAATACAACATTCAAAAAACCGAATTCTTTCGAGCTCATTTGAAGGATAGATTCGAAAGCCTATGGAATGGTCTCTTAAAATGTTAAAATTCAATCAGAAATGCCCATAACAGAATAATGTTACTAAACTGCATTCTGCACTTCTCGGCTTACAAAGTACATCCTGTCACGCAACATTCGTATGAACACATGTAGCCCAAGCTCAATATGTTTGTGTTAATTTCATAGGGCTTTGATGAATTTACTATTTAGTTTTTGATTGGTTTACTTCCTTACGAAATTGTAATTTTTCAGTGTTAACTGTTTTTCTGCGTTTTCGTTGAATTTAGCAGCCTTTAATTTTTCCAACAATTAGTATTACAAACACCTATTTGATTCTGTAGAATCTCAAATTGTTTATTACAGAATTAATTCACCACTTAATTGCAGGTTGATAGTAGTATTGCTACCCTGAAAATAAGATAGTTTTATTTATTTATTTTTTCATTAAGACTTTATACTTTAATTTGAAATTTGTGTCTTTTAAAAAACAAACTCAAAATGAAACGGTCAGATTATATTTACGACTGCCAAAACAAAATAAGCTATGGTACTTCTGGTATGTTGCGGCATGTATTTTCCAGCTGATTTGGCTGTATTTAGATCTCAGAAGGAATTATCATTATCATAACTATATTATCTACTGACGCACTTGAGTCGTGACTGATCTTTGTGTCACGTGACACATTTTTGGACAATCACAATCATTTCATAATTTACTTCCTTTGTTGTTCCGCAGAATTGTGACTTGTGTGATACAGTAGGTTGTTGTCGTTTAGTGAATAAGCGACGATGATCGTCGTTGGGTTGATTGTCTGCTTGCTCCATACTTTTACATCATCAGGTTAGTATCAGATGTTGAACGTTTGTCGGTTTCAGTTCTACGTGCACGTGTTAGTGTAATTTACTTTTTCTGTCTTTAGATGCAGCATTTATTTGGATACGCCACGATACCTCCGTCAACTTTGTTCAAGGACAAACAGCTAAACTAGTCTGGTCTGTTGATGTTGGAAGTAAATATAAATGGGGTAGAGTATCAATTAACCGAAACAAAGTAAAGTCCAAAGATGGAGAAGAGAAAATTATTGATTTAAAGGAATCAGATGGTAATAAGACCAATAAGTTTTTGTCAGGAAGAGAAGCAGACATCGATTTGGTTGTTCAAGGAACATCAAATGTTACGTATACAAACGTGACTTTTACTCTGCGCAACTTGGTTAAGACCGACGATATGTACTACAGGATAGCATTGGTGAACTCAGACATGGATTCTGATTCTAAATTCACGTTACTGAAAGTGTTTGGTAAGAATGGATATTTGTAAATCTTTAATACTATGGAATAACTATCTTTCGCATTCGTTTGTACAATAGCATCTATAACTGATTTCTGATAATTACTTTCCTAAAAGGTCTACGTAAGAATGAATTTGTAAATTTGAATTTGTGAAATACTTTACAGTATAATACTAATATTTTCAATGCGATCAGCTCTCGCAGCTTATATCCGCATGTCAAAGGTCTCTCCACACGTTTCGGCCACGAGGATCACGAACCCCTCCTACAAAGTTTCAAACGACTGATATACACGAAGCTCAGTAAATGATTGTTTTATATTTTGTTGGTTGACCCAAATCAAACAATGTAAAACATTATTAATTTTTTACATTTGTCTCTGATTTGAAAACTTTGGAAGAATAGACGTTTCGGTCCAATGTAAAACATTTTAAAATGTTTGTGTACATGACTATCGAGCAATAGTGCAACTACAGTGGAATAGTAAAACAAGGATATAAACATACGTGAAGTTTCATAATGACATAATTATAATTGTAAGTATTGCATGACTATAAAAGCAGCAATTTATTGAGCTTTCATAGTTTCAATAAAAGCATCCCTCACATTATTCACACTATGATATGATAAGCGAATAATTATTTTTATATTCATTGAAAGTATTTATAACCACCACGAAAACAACAAATCTAAATGGTCTAACGTTTTCCATTGTTATCTTATAATAATTGTTGTCATTAAATATGAAATATTGCGGTTTCACTTTTGATTTATATGTAAATTATTTAAGTTAGACTGGTTAGACCTTTTCCTTTTCCCCATTTGTTCGGACCTTTTTTGTGCAGCTTTTTTAACTCATGTACATACATGCATACATAGAAGACAACACGTTTTGTGAATTGGCTTTGGGGTCAAAATGCAATCGTGCAAAACGTTTGACAAAGCTAAATATAGTGAAAATAACAGGGAACATAGTATTATTAGATTCTAGGTTTTCGATGGTTTTGTATTTCTTTCTCCTAGCTAGTCATTTCATACGAAGATATATAAAGGCATTTTCTTGGTTCTAACGTCACAAACTTAGTACTAGTGTTGCTCAAAGAAAGGCATAAAAGATTCAAAAAAGCGACAACAAGTTATATTTTGAGCCACTTGAATGCCACTCTCACGTCTGGTGTCTGACTAGCGAAGTTGCTTTTATACAACGTCAAGCCCTTATATAAACTAACTATCGATAGCAGTTACTCATTTTATTTGATAATGAAAATGATTTTAGATCATAAAAAAATTGAAACTCAACTTTTAAGACATATTTCAGTTGAAAGCCTTGTGTTATAAATAGTTTTGTTGACAATATAACCATTTATCATGGTAATTTCAAATGCATGTCAACAATATTGCACACGTATCACAAAATTATCATATGTATGCAGCGAGACTGAAGTGTTGTTTTTTAAGAAAAACTTATTTGTCATGACAACATTTCAAAAAAGAACATCATCTTCAACACCTTAATCTTCACACACATCTTCACACACTGTTGGCGTGAGCTGAATTGTGTGCAAAATAATTAAATGTAGAGGTAGTGAGTGTGTGTCTGAGTCTCCCCCATTGGTAGGGCACACGTGTCCAGTCTAGAAGAATTGAGACGTTAAAAAAGTGATTTATTTTTTATTGATTTATTTACACACCAACACGGCACTATAGCGTGAGTGTAATCTAACTTACAGAATCGTTTGATTTTCTGCGTTTAGATGCAGTGTTTACTTGGATACGCCACGATACCTCTTTTAACTTTAGTCTTGGACAAACAGCTGAACTAGCTTGGACTGTTGGTGTTGGGAGAGGACGTAAATGGGCGAAAGTTATAATTTACCGAAACAAAGTAAAGTCGGCTTCTGGCGAAGAGAGAATTATCGATTTAAAGGAATCAAATGATGTTAAGAACAAATACTTGTCGGGGAGAGAAGGAGATACTGATTTGGTTGTTAAAGAAAAATTAAATGTTACGTTTATAAACGTGACTTTTACTCTGCGCAACTTGGTAAAACGAGACGAGATGTATTACAGGATAGTTTTGGTGAATTCAAACCTCGACCC
Organism: Metridium senile; assembly: GCA_949775045.1. Taxonomy (NCBI): domain Eukaryota; kingdom Metazoa; phylum Cnidaria; class Anthozoa; order Actiniaria; family Metridiidae; genus Metridium; species Metridium senile. The sequence goes on along the minus strand of OX459096.1, from coordinate 2,524,439 downwards.
CGAATTCAAGTTCACTTTCCTGAGAGTGCATGTCGGTAAGAATTTATTTATTGATTTTGAATTACTTTACAGTAAAATATATATTTTTTAAATATTCCCACACTTTACGGCCACCGAGCATCACGGACCTCTTGTAGAAAGTTTGAAACGGGTGATATACACAAACTACACAACAATGGAGAGGATTTTAAAATGTTTGTGCATATCACTATCGGGTAATTATGAGGTCCATGTGAAACTGAACGTTACGTTCTTACAAAACAGTTCTTCCATTACTATTTATTTATAGTCAGGATGTATGTAGTCTCTACTTATGTTTGTTTCGAACCGTATCAATTAAAAGATATCGTATGCAATCTTGAAAACAATGCCATTACAATATATGGTATTGTACGTCAGAAGTAACAAAAGACTTTGATTTGCGCGCGAGATGTTTTTCCTATTTTTTTAACAGGTTGAGATTGCAACAGAACAATAGGCATATCTTTGATACAGTTTCGACAATTAAATAAGTGAAAATAAACAAAAAATATTTTCACATCAACACATCCACATAGTGGTTCTTCAGAGACCAGTGTTGGTATGCTCATATAGAGGTATAGTAGGCATTTGGACTTGCGGTGATGCCATTTCGGCCTAGCCTTTTGTAGCACGGTTTTTTGGTAATTTTAATGTTTAGCTGCGCGGTATTGCCTTTTCTTGCATTTTCTTCTAGAGGGGTAAATAATGACATCCGTGCCAAGCAAGGCACCTGGATGCTGGTTCACAAGCATCATCATACATTTGTAACAAAGTTCATGACGTTATTGTATCCTTTTGGTTTGTGTAATTTTGTTTTACTACTATTATTATTCTAAGATCCTCCTGTCATTTCAAATTGCACTGAGAAAAGCGTTGTCGAGAAGAAAAGCCTTGTCTGGACATGTGGTGTAAGTGGTAGTCTGCCATTAACAATCTCCTGGTTTAAAGGAAATAACAACACAGTCTTCCAGTCAGGAAAAAGTCTTAATATTACCAGTGTTAGTAGAGCTGATTCTGGAATGTACATATTTACTGCCAGTTATGGAGAGGGGTATCCAACTGTTAATAAAACAGTATATCTAACTGTACAATGTGAGTATTTATTTTTTGTAATTTATTCGATTGAAACGCTCTGATTGGCTTATTTCCCGGCCCATGAGTTTGAAATTTGCCCAATCAGACTTAACTCAGTTAAACATCATATCTGCCCATAGATTGCATGCGTAAAACACTCTTTTTTGCTTTTTCTCGCAAAAAATACTAAAATAAATGGACAAAATATTCACAAGCAAAGTCTCCTCATTTACCCAAAACCTCGTTACCATTTGCAACTTTCACTGGCAAGGAAATGGATGGTTTATTTATATAGACAATTATTGGTGGATTACAATAACTATTATCTGTACATTTTTAGATTTTCAAGCCTGCAGCGAAAGTGTATATGAGCTCACTAATGGCGATTGCTTTTCTGTCCAATCTGACGGTAACCCTGTGCCTACATTAACCTGCCCGTTACCTCACAAAAAGATTGTGGAAAAATACAGCATTTGTGCAAAGGATATTGCCAGTGTCAGTACCTGTACTATTGCTAACAAGGTTGGCAGCTGTAAATTTACGGTTATAGTATATCAACAAGGTGAGATATGATAACCAGTCATCAACACCATAATCATCAATATGAATAAACATCGTTCTTATTATCATGAATTATTATCTTCATCATCATCAGCAGCAACATTTTCAGCAGCTTCATTATCTTCTACAGCCATAATCATTTCAATCAGCAATACATGGCTAGTATGTAAACCTATATCTAGATTGTAATAAAAAGAAATAGACAACGCGCGCGCGTGCTGCATGTATGCAGTTATAAAGCACGCGGGAATTGACAGACCATGAGAGAATTATAAAATATTTGATATAAATCGCGAGCTCTGATTGGCTTGAATGTGTTCTGACAATCCCGAAGTGCTTTATAACTGCATACAGCACAAGTTTTCTATTTCTTTTATAGAATTCAAATTGATCAACATGCCAACATGCGTGCTGTTTGCTCTCATAAAGCACGCGCTTCAACCAATCAGAATGCGTGATTTTTAATAGTTATCTTATAATATTGCTTAACAATGGTCTATATCTATCATTTCGTTTTCAGTCGATAGCGATATTAGTGTTATCGGGTTTTTTTTTTTACACTATACATCATAAATTTGTATTAATTTTTGTTGTTGTAATTATTGGAGTAACTTTGTTTTGGTAATATTCTTACACAGTGAACGAATTCAAACAGCAGAGCTATTTAAACTGTAGCAGCTGTACTTTCGACAAGGACATGGGGGACAAAAACTCGGACGTCTTCAAAAAAACCAAAGCCAAATGGGAAACGATAGTAAGTACTTACATTCATATAATAATTGACATCTATAAATATGTCTTTGGATGGATGGCTGTATCTTTTAATCGATGGTTGCATGGATGGGTGTGCTGAATGGTTGCTTGGTTAATTGGATGATTGGTTAGTAGGTAGGTTGGTTGGTTGGTTAGTGTTTTTTTATTTTATTTTTTAATATTTTTAAAATATATTAATTCTCTTTTTGCAGCTGAGAAAAGTTTATCTAAACAAACAGTACGTGACAAATATAACAGTGCTAGAGTTTTGGTAAGTGCCAAACAAAATTCTATTCATTAAGATGATTTCTTATTTTCTAATCTACTAAGATAAATACATCTAATTGCAAAAATGTTTTTGAATAAAAAAAAGAATATTAGTTATAAAGTAAGAAAGGAATAACAAAAGAGAGACTTCAGCTTTGTGACTTTTAATTCATCCATTCCCAACTAAATTGTAAAAGTCAGAGCGACGTTCTTGCAAGTAGTTGTAGGTGTATGTACTTTATGCAATTATATTATATATATATGATATACACCTACTTGCAGTAAGGTTGTCATACATTGTCACAAAGAAAATAGAACATTTGTCACAAAGAAAATAGAACATTTGTGATTTAGTGCGGAAGGAATTAATTAAAAGACAAAAGAGAGAGTTCAGCTTGAGTGATCTTCTTTTGTCTTTTAATCAATTCCTGGCCTATCGTACTAAATCACAAATGTTCTATTTTCGTACAAATGTATATTTTTGTATGACAACCTTACTGCAAGTAGGTGTATATACATTTTTGCTTTCTTTCTTATTGGTAATTGCTTTTATTGTAAATAAATATCACACATTATAATATTGTATTTTTGTCTTATTCATTGCATTTACTTTCTTGTTTTCTTTACTTTTTCTCTTTCGTTATTTCTGTTTCTTAGAATTTTGGAACATTTTATATACGGACTCAAAATCATATTTTCATCATAACAGTAGTTTTTTTTAATTGTTTACTTTTGTTTACCATTTGTTTACCATCTCAGGAATTTTATTCCCTGATTACACCTCAGTTTTTCTTTCAATCTTCTCATTTAAAAGGCGTGGAAGTGTCATCGTCAATTTTGCACTCACGCTTATCGCCAATGTGAGCGATCCGTTGTCACCACTGAAGGAAGAACTTCAACGGAACAATGGAAATGTGGATGGAAACTCCATTGATCCCAATAGCATTCAGCCAGGTTTGTAGTGAATTGTTTATTTTCTCTTATAATAATTGAAATTGCACGGTCAAATACACCATCTGTATAAACATTAATTCCACATGTATATTTTGTTTGTGAAAATTATTTTGTTGAAAATGTTTGCGATAGCGGTGGTGCTGTTCATACGATAATGGTTGTTATTGTGACTATCTGTCAATTAAATGGTCATATTTAACGTCTTAAGATACAATGGAAAGATTACAAAAAACACATTTCCTGTTTCTTTCCAGACATATACGTTCCACCAACACTAAAACCTAATTCAACTAATCCACCCCAAATTCATTCAGTTATCACAAAGCCATCTACTCGGGACAAAGGAGTTATAACCGGCATTGCTGTATTCCTTACGTTGTTGATCATAGTTGTTGTTATTCTGTTGGTTTATTGCTGTTACTGCAAGAAAAGGGGGCTCCAAAAAAATAAAAAATGTTAGTATTCATTTACTCTTTTTGTAAAATCTTTTCGTATATTTCCTTTCTTAATTCTTCCTTTCTTAATTATTTTTCTTCAGTATTGTTCACATCTCTAAACCTTTCGTTTGACTTTTCACTCTCTTTTTTTTTTTTCATTCTCGTCCAGTTTCTTGTATCCTATATTACTTATTCAGTGTTCTCTTTTTCTTTTCCTCCCTACTCGCTTTTTTTCTCTGTCTCCTCTTTTAACATATCTTTTCTTATTCCTTATTGATTGATTGATTGATTGATTGATTGATTGATTGATTGATTGATTGATTGATTGATTGATTGATTGATTGATTGATTGATTGATTGATTTTTTAATTGATTGATTTGTTTGTCTGTTTGTCTGTTTGTCTGTTTGTCTGTTTGTCTGTTTGTCTGTTTGTCTGTTTGTCTGTTTGACTGTTTGTCTGTTTGTCTGTTTGACTGTTTGTCTGTTTGTCTGTTTGTCTGTTTGTCTGTTTGTCTGTTTGTCTGTTTGTCTGTTTGTCTGTTTGTCTGTTTGTCTGTTTGTCTGTTTGTCTGTTTGTCTGTTTGTCTGTTTGTCTGTTTGTCTGTTTGTCTGTTTGTCTGTTTGTCTGTTTGTCTGTTTGTCTGTTTGTCTGTTTGTCTGTTTGTCTGTTTGTCTGTTTGTCTGTTTGTCTGTTTATTTATTGTTTGCCGTTTTCAGATAATCCCGTCAATAAAGACAATGTTACAGGAAATCAGAGTATAATCTATGAAATAGGTACTTCCTCTCTTCCTCATCAAATTTGTGTTAATGTTATTGTAGAGCAGTACCGGCTCCAGAATATTATATAATCTACCTAAATATGTTTTATGTTTTCGTGAAAAACACAAAATTTATTCAAAGCCTACAATCATGTGCAAAATACCTTGGGACATTATCTGGTTTTTTTTACATGAAAAATATTTCAACATCATTTTTCCGTTTCCCCCTTTCCCCCGTATCAATGTTGAGTTTTGGGAATGTGAAACGGTTGTTATTTGAAAGACCAATCGAATCAACATTGGTCAGGGGGGAAGGGGGTTTGCAAATCAAATCGGTACAATTTGTATATTTTTTAAAACTCAAATAAAAACGCTCATAAAAATGTGACAACAATTTTGCACATGATTGTAGCTGCTATTGGCTATCAATGACTGCCATAAATAATAAATAGCTACATATATTTTCATGGTTTTATATCTTTCCGTTTATTCATTAGGCATTATTGCTATTATTTAGAATTCACTAATCTATTTACTGCAAAAAATATATATATATAGTTAACAAACAAACAATAGATAAATATTCTGATTTCATTTTAGGCTATGACCAGTTGTAGCTGTAACAAGGTAAAGCTGTACAAAAGTAAGTAAACTACTAATTGAGTTGCGCTTTATCAGTGTATGCTATCATAGCTCATTCTTAATTCCAGCTCTATGGGCCTTTATCACACAACGGCCATGTTTATTCCCATGAGAGCGAAAACCTTTGTTTGGAACGTTCTGAAACGCATAAAAGCGAGGGCAAGGGGACCCAAGGGATTCAAAACCTATTGTTTAAACCAATATGGCGGCCCGTGATAAAAGCGAATGCTGCATAAGATATCTCATTTTAATCTGTTCAAGCGTTTTTATTTAAAAATAGTGCAGATATACAATACATATTTAGTTTTGCTTCACAGATATATGGGGTGCACTCAAGTTAATACTCGGGCAGTGTGTTCGATTTTCTTGGTCAAATGTTCATGCAAGCTAAGACTTTTGTTCCTTGTAAAGACACTTGGAAGAATGTGTAGAGAAAAAAAGCTCAGGGGATAAGGAGGGAATTGCCAAGTGTACAGTGCCTCTAGCTATACAAGAGCAACTGCGCTACTTGCCTAGTATCGAGCGTAAATATGATATTCAAGAGAAAGTTTTATAGTTTTTCGGAAGAAATTAGGCGATTTATTAATGGAAACACTAAATCTTTTAAAGATGGCTAATACAAGAGGTTGAGTTCTAGTCAGTTGTTGTTGTTGTTAGTTTGTATAATAATACCGCCGCTAGGATGCTAGAGCGACTGTTCGCTTTCGTCACATTGCGTCAATAGAGAGTTTCAGATTCACGTTTACACCAAACGCCAAACGTCAGAACTAACCGATTTTTCTGCGTTAACTCTTTACCATTTGACATCTCCGCGTAAACATTATCCTAATGTTGTTTGTTAATACAAATTTTATTCATTGAGATCTTTTGCACAGTTATTTGAAGCTTTTTTTGCAATATATAAAAGGCCAATCTGACGTTTAATTTTGGCGTTCCCGTAAACGTGAATCTTAAACTCTCTAATAACACTACTAAACTTAACGGTGATACTGCGACCGAGTTATAGCGCTTACCATTCGCCGGGCCAAAGAAATCGCTTCTCCGAGAGGATAGTTTGTTTAACTTTAATAATCTAATTTATGATTCTAACCCTATATGTGAAACTATTTTTGTATTTATTCAGCTGGCTTGTCATCAACACGAAACCGAGGCAACACGACCGATCTAATGCCACTCAGCATCATCACGTGATCAATCATATGTCATTTTTCGATGTGCAATGTAGATATAGTGACACGGGTGAAAACCGCACTGCTCACGCTCGGAAGACGGTCGTGTTTACACTAAACCAATGGAGATTTACCGGCATTTGGTAAATATTAAAAGTTAATAAAAGTTCGTGCAAAGTTAGTGCTTAGATTTCCCTAACAAATTAGATTAGTTGTTTTCTTTTCCTTGTCAAATAATACAAGAGAAATTCGCATAAGACATAACCACACGAAAACACGAAACCCTTCGTAAAATCTCAAGTCTTTTGTTTCGCCTAAATACACATGCGCCGTGCGTTTCTCACACGTGTCAGATATAGTATAAATACATGCACCAATAGTCGTTATATAGACGTAAAGCAGCTACCAAGAACCACACACAGAGGGCTTTGGGTATTCATCTTGTAAAGTTAGTCATCGATAGAAGAAAATTTAAAGTGAACTAAAAAAAATAGTTCAAAACGTTAAAGGGCTCAGCATGTATGCAGCACAAACGGTGAATTTTGTATTAGTAAAGAAATTTCCAAGGCCCGTTTGACCGTCAGATCCTTGTATTTGATCCGTACCTTCGGGGGTCAGTAAAATAATTTATACGTTAGAAAATAATCTTAATAAGGTATTAAGGTATATAAATATTATATTTTGTATCTGTAGCTATAGATTTATACAGTAATATAAAGTAATCAATTAATTTATTAAATATATGTCTTATATAAATAAATTTATGTGTAGAAAAATATATTTTGTACTTGTAGCTATAGATTTATACAGTAATATAAAGTAATCAATTTATTAATTAAATTAATGTCTAAAAAAATTAATATAAATAAATTTTTGTGTAGATCAATATCAAATAATTGATAATATTAAATTTTTAAATATAAGATATTAAAAAATGTATATTTTATGTTTTTAAAATTAATCCAATTTATAGTTCCATTTCTCACTTTTATTATAAAAAAAATGTTAAAACACTTCTAAAATCCTGCAGTCTTTTTAAACTATACAGTTGTTTTGCATTTTTGTTTTATTCCTATTTTGTCTTCGGTCCTCTCTTTTACCAATATATTTCTCTGTATACTTCTTTGTGGATATTTTATTTTGTAACTTTTAAGCCTATTCTTTCCTTTTTTAATTATTTCTGCTTTCTCTCTCTTTTTCATTTGTACATTATGTTCTTTTTCTTATTTTTCTTTGTTATTTTTGTGTCCTCAAGTCACAGGCAGCCCAACTATTCTCTTTGAGGATTTTTTTAATGACAATAAAGTTATTTTTAACCGCGCGCCGAGCGAGATACATATTGAGCGCGCGGGTGGGGTTCCTGTGGTGTATTTGTTTGAATTCGCGCGGATGGGATTCCTGTGGCTTTTTGCAAGCAATCATTCGTCAAAGACGTCGCGCGGTATCGAAGAGGGAGGTATTTTGACAAGGTATGAAACTCGGTCACGTGACAAATTTATTTTCGCGCGTAGTAAATCAGCCATGGGAGAAAATTTTAATTTTTCTTCCAATATATAAACTTTACGTTGATCTTCAACTACGGTAAAAAGTATGATCAACTCCGAACTCAGCAAATGGGTTCAAATAAATTTTTAAAAAAGGCAGCATGGAGTCGAGGTTCTTTCCAGTTTGCATAGGCAGATTTTTCGGTAAACAGTCGGATTTTACAATCGTGGAGCAATCGTGAAAATATCGATCGAGCCGCGGTGTTGTGAAATACCACATTCACCGAAAAAGTTGGCGATTACTTTCTTGCATTTAACTTATGGATTGTTAAAATGACTTTACATTGAAAATTAGAATACAGGAGAATGTATTTTATTTTGGAAATCATAGGCTGGCGAATGGAGAGTCGAAAAGATCGTGATTTGCACTGCATTCGCTGCTAGCTACAATGAGTTTAGCTTAACACTCAAAACACCTGATTCAAGCATGAGCGATAGGATACATGAAGTTCGTGAACGAAGACATTATTTGCTTTAAAACTAATATAGAACATATAAAAAGTATGAATGAATGAACTACTTACCTGTTGCTTGACTCTATTCCTTCGAAATCCCTTGAGTTGTATTTTAAATATGGCGGCTTCAATACTGATTTAATTTTATACAGGCCTAGTCTCTCACGGACTATAAGAAGCTTATTACGTCATACATTCGCCCCTCGAAGCTATAACTACACTGGGTAGGAAGTCCATCAAGGTTGCTATGATACATCCAATCACACAGCTCTTATAACAAAAGGCTATTGTTAAGGCTTTCGTACCATGCTTGTAAGACAAAAATTACGACTCTCTAGGAAATATATTATATATAGGAAAATTATTTTTTTGCTGTTACAAAATGTGCACAGAAATGTGTTGTAAAGGGAAATACGTTACGAGAAGGTGAATCATGATTAATAATGATATTTGTTTTTCTGGTTATGTATTATAGTCATCACCTAGCTACGAATGTACAGAATGCAAATTTTGTACAAACTAATCAAGAGTGAGAGGCACTGATTGTTCCGTCATCAGATCCAGGCTTTGTTTAGTGTCTTCTATGAACAATGCCTCAGATATCATTCTTTTCTTATAGGTCTTATAATTAGAACAAGAATTTCTCACTCTATTGAATTATTTCGTAAAACGAATTTGCATTCTGTAGTACGTTATCTGGAAAAACATATTTTTCATCTCAGGTATTTTTCTTTATTATAAAATTGTTAAAAAAGACATACTATAAGGAATAGAGTCAAGCAACAGGTAAGTAGTTCATTTATTCATACTTTTTATATGTTCTATATTAGTTTTAAAGCAAATAATGTCTTCGTTCACGAACTTCATGTATCCTATCGCTCATGATTCAAGTGATGAGCACTTGTACATGCTTTTGAAGTCACCGATTCTCTTCACTATTACGAAAACCTGGAGAAAGTTTTTCTAGTAGTTCTGGTGTGTGCAGGTAATGATTGGAGTTGAAGCTTTTATATCAAAACGACAGATATTGTTTTCTTACAAACCAACTAACAGCCGAACTAAACAGTGAATTTGTGATGGCCGCTTTGCGAAGTTTTCCACGCTTGAAAAAAGCTCAACTTTATTTCGTGAACACTTTAGTTAGTTAGCGGTTCCAACAATAGTAAATATGTTATGAAAGTGTGAAGCGTTCACAATTGTATTTTATAAGCTATTGCCGAAAAACTTTAGCTAAAACACAACATTTACGGTTCATAAATACACTTTGAAGGAAAATCTCTTCACATTGTAAAATAACTATAGTTAACAGGTTCCCATTTAAATCTGTACTTTCCCATTTAAATCTGTACTTATGCAAATTGTGTTGATGTGTGCTAAACACACAGATCAACCAATCAGAGAAGTTCACTTCAGAAATAATATACTCTGATTGGTTGATCTGTGTGTTTAGCACACATCAACACAATTTGCATAAGTACAGATTTAAATGGGAAAGTACAGATTTAAATGGGAACCTGTTAGTTATATTTCAAATAAACATGGAAAGAAATTTAACACACTGGCTGTTTTAATTTGTTCTTGTTGGTTTTAAAAGTGTAAATCCCTATGAGAAAAACAACACTTTTTGTTTTGAAAGAAAAGTTTTAACAATTTTTTTTTTTCGGCGAATCAGTCGATTGCTTCACGGCGAACTTTCGGCGCTCGTCGTTGAATTTCCGTGCCTATGCAAGCTGGAAAGCACCTCTATCCATCCACGCCATCGAGTTTCAGACCTTGTATCAAGATACTACTTTCTTCGATTTTTCTGTCGTACGTGCGATTCCGAGCGACCGAAAAATTGCTTGCAAAAAGCCACAGGAATCCCATCCGCGCGCATTCAAACAAATACACCACAGGAACCCCACCCGCGCGCTCAATATGTATCTCGCTCGGCGCGCGGTTAAAAATAACTTTATTGTCATTAAAAAAATCCTCAAAGAGAATAGTTGGGCTGCCTGTGCTCAAGTATTGTTTTTTTTATCCCCTTCTTACCCATACACTGTACTGAGCTGAATCATGTTTTGTAACAGTTTTGTAATCAAATGCTATTGATTTTGAGTTGCCATAGCAACAAATGTTTGGTGCACTTTAAATTTGCAAATTATTTTGCAAACTTTTGAAATAATATGCACAACAGTGTTGTCATCAAATATTTGCAGTATTTGCACAGTTTTTAAAGTGGTAAAGTGTATATAAGGCATAACAGATTAATACTAATAATAAACTTTATTGGGTTACAAATAAAGTATATACACTTTTTTCCAATCTGGCCCAGGATTGGATATTGTAGATTGAATATTGTATTTGTAGTCATTTGGTTACATTATGTTTTGGTACTAAGTTGTTTACCCCTAATCCTAACCTTGTCTAAATAATGAATCCTTATAGATCGAGTCATCCAGCTGACTGTTGTGATTTAATGGGAAAGGAATTAACTAAAAAAATATGAAGATCACTCAATTTGAACGTCTTCTTTTGTTATTCCTTTCTTATTAAATTATTAATATTATATTTCCATGTGACAACATTCTTGCAATTGGGTGTAATCACATGCAGCCCAAATAATCCATTTTTACAGTAAATATAAGAGATGAAATGAAAGTAAAAATACGTATTTATTGTTATTGTTTAAATAAATTTGAACATATCTTAGTCCTATGTTGTTGTTAAATGTATTTGGTGTCATTTTGTGTGGTTTTTGACCCTTTTAGAGCATTTGTTTTAAATGTTTGCCCACCTGTTATTCAATATGGAAAGGCTGGTCACTCCAGTTACGAACCCCTTGTGACCAGCCTTTCCATATTTAAGTGGATTGTTTGGGCTGCCTGTGGTGTAATAACGGAATATAAGCTTTGCTGATTAATTATTCTGTAACATGTGTCAACAGTGATCTTGAGTAGCAATTTAAATAGCAGATTTATCGCAGTTTTGTCGCCGCAGCTTCGAAATATGCTCGAGATTAGGCGACAGTGAGTTCTTCTAAATTTCTAGCATGTTTAAGGTGGCGGCAACAAAGCTGCGATAAATTGCCATTAATTCTGCAGCTCTCATTGTGCGACAAAATTGCAAGTATTCATGTATCATGAGAAAAGAGATAATTCTCAAATACATATTACCATATGCATTAAATCAATGTTTTTCTTATATATATATGGTGCTCCGCTAAAAATAGTGCCCGTAGAAAAATAACAGGAAATCAAAGACTTAATTAAATCTTGTGTAATGAAAATAAAGAATTGACCTGTCTATTGTAACAAAATTGATTATAATACGCTGCTCTCTTTTGGGTTATTTATCTGTTCTTTAAAATTATAATAATTAACTTGGTAACAACGAGGATATCATCAACATTTGACCAAAGCAAGATGTCATGTGGTTTTAGTAAAAAAGAGGAGAATGTTGTTTTAGTTAAAAAATGTAAGCAAAATAAAAATAAATATAAAATAAAATAAAGAAAATTCACCCCCTAAACTGACTTGTGTCAATACTGTTATATTGGGTTATTGTGTACGCCGAATCAGTTCGAATAGTTTCGTCGGCAATTTATATAGTTCAAACAGCAACAACCAGTTTACACACTATTTTCAGCGCATAATTACGCATCCGTTGAGCGGCACTGAATCATTTATCGCGTCTCGAACGTTAAACACCACAATCCCTGCCTGCAAGAACATAGCCATTAGTTTGGATGGTGTCGGTGAAAACAGACGAAACTTATGGATGCCTATATATATTTGCTTTTACTCCGACGAAAGGCTAAAGCTCGAAATGTCAGAAAAGTTAAGTCAACATTTTTTACGGTGTTACAAATTTATTTCATTATCTTACCTATCGTTTATATCAAACACCGACGCAGCCTATATACTAGTTTACTCGCTAGTTTCCATTTATATTTCAGATGCCTACATATCTCTACTTATGATAGTACAGCGAAAACATTTCGTCCATGAAATATAAAAAGTTGTTCTGTGCAATAGTTCTTATTTCGTGACTATTAGTCACTATCTAAGAAAATTAGAAAAGTTGTAACGAGGAATTCAGGTTCCCTTTTGGATTTGATGTTTCTGTTGAAAGATACTGATCAAATAGCCACTAAATAGAAACGATTAGTTAATAACTATTTTGATTTTATTTCATGGTTTTAGTATTTTCCCTGTAAATAACGAGTGGATTACCCTGTGACTGGAGGCTATCTTCGGGTCTTATCATGTTGAGCATGCGCGGCAATGACGCAGGGGTACACAACCCGTGAATGAGAAGTGAAATGAGAACAAGTCTGCAATCACAATAAAATGCCCCATTTAATTATGACGTCATAGTTTGTCTACATTGGACAAGCGTCGTAAAGAAGCTAAATCTCAAAAGTATGCAAGATTTGTTTCCTATATGAGCAAATTAATTAAAAATAATGTCTCGTGCTCTTAAATATTCGCAAAAATGTTCACGGTTCTCCATACATTTCTTCATATTTTTTTATATTTAAAAAAAATCCTTTTGAACCGTGAATCATCAAGGAATAAAACAGTTTTTTTACGGAGAATAATGATTAATTTTCCTACTTTAAACATCGATTTTTAGACTGTAGCTCGAGCTCATGAGCACGATGGAGAAATCACGCTTTAATCGTCACATAATCCATAACATGAGAATCGATGAATTGACCCGTGTCTGTAAAGCGCACTGAGACTACGTATAGTGCGCTATATAAGCGCCTTCCATCATCATCATGTGCATCGCGATCCTTAATAGACAAACAAGACCAATTGACTTGTTGACCAATAACAAAAGCATTGAAGGAAGCCACCCTTGAAACCGAATCAATGGTATCATAGAGGGTAAAGACAATGTATGCCCATGCACGCCTTACTAATTTATATAAAAATGTTATTGGCAGCTCAACAATGCTGCCGGCTATAATCATAATAATAAGAAACAGTGTTCACTTTCAGATTCCACAACTGCTTTACACGGAGTCATTCTCAGGTATTCAATTATTTTCAATTTGAGGATGTTTGTATTTTCGTGATGATTTAGGTAAGGGCTACTGATATTTGTATGTTTCAAACACTAAAATCATCTACTATAAAGTAGTGTTAACAATACTAAAGAAGGTAAATATTATTGTATGCTTTTAGTATTTGTACTAAAATAATATTTTCACATTCTTACTGCTTTTTCTCTGTTTCATTAGCTCTGATTTTGTTTATTTACTTGAAACGGCTGCTCTCACGAATAGCTGAAAAATTCAAAATAATTATTATCTATTACCGCAAGGAAAAAGTTTAGTAGTTAAATCTACAATAATATATGATACAGAGTATAAGACTATAACATGTTGAATTGTTGTGTATTATCGGTTATCATGTAATGCTGTAATTCTAATTGTTACTGAATAATAATTCTTAATACAAATGGGGAGGCAAACAGAACCGTGAACAAATTGTATCTTGTGATTGTAGCTGATGCTGACCCGTGATCGTGAAGTGTGTCCTACCAAGAGCAATGCAAAATAACAAATAACTGATTGAAACAGGATACAGATATCACTGACTTCCACAACCGTAGATGAATAATAGGCCATTGTAGATTTGATTCCAGGCGAACACAATGGCAAAGTTAACTGTATGGTTTATTGCTGTCTCTGTCTCGAATCTTTTGTCAACAACAGGTACATGATATGTCTATCATCATATGATTCAATCGGGTACTTTTGTTACAGCAGTGGCGTGAATTCTCGCACGCTGATTGGTTGATTTATCTTGATTTATCTATATATTATCAATGTATTTGATAATAATGATAATAATAAAAATGTCTGTCAAGTGCACCTCAATATCTCGACGCCCTTACCAATTGATTCAAAAAATAGATTATTATAAATACAAAAAAAATATTAATGATTATTTACTAAAAGCTAGGTAATGTTCAAACAAGATATTAGTATTAATAAGTATAACATCAAAAGATTCAATCTCAAAATCATTATCAAATGGGTTTTTTTAACATTCTGAGCTGGTACATTTTTTGACGCAAGGCCGAAATTGATTCCACAGCCTTAGCTTGGTGCAGCTGTGGAAAACCCACCTTAACCATAGGTCTCGGTTCTATACAGTCGTGATTTGTCCTTGAAATGTTCAAAAGTTTGCAATGAAACCACTTGAAATATCAAGAAGATGACAGACAATTCAAAACCATATGCAATTTGTTAAATTTCAGTACGCGTTCGGTACGCTCCAAGTAAGAAATCATACAGGAAAAATAGAAAATAATTTATAACAAGCACTCATCACATACTTTACAATATTTCCAAAGGTATCCTAAAGACAATCGAGATTGTTGATACTCATATGCAGTTGTGTATATGCATCTGTCATGTAGCGGCACAAACCAAACTATACCGTTTTTTATGAAAGCTATGTAAACACGTTTTAAAAGGATTATCAGCAACAATGACAAAATCAACATATATATTAGAGACTAATCAATTAGGCTATATTTATTTATTATTATCTGCATTGACAGCTTCGGAAGTTTCTTGGATTGTCACTCCACCTGGCTTAACAAGAATACAAGGACAAAGTATGACGTTAACTTGAAATTTCAATACCTCTGTTCCTCTACATAGTGTAAAAGTCTCGAAGGATACCCTGGATGTGATATTTCATAACATTAAAACTGGTTATATTGGCGCTAAAGGAGACTACGTAAAGAGATCATCAGATCTCAATATAACAACTTCAAATGATGGTTCCCTTTGGAACGTTACATTTGTTATGAAAAATCTTGCAAAAAACAAAGACGAGGGTGGGTATACAATAACTGCAAACCTAGAAGATGGTGGCTATTACAAATCATCAATAACACCACTAACAATAAACGGTAAGTGGATAATTTTATAACGGTCAGGGATCTTTACTGACTTATGTTCATATTTTGTTATATACCAAAAGTTGCCTTGATTTTACTGCATATCGCAAATATACAAAATCAGATAATAATTTGAAATATTGGTGTATCTTTTTTTTCGGATCTATGACGTGTAAACATTCGTAACCGTCGCCAAGGCAACCAATGCTGAGCATTGTTATATAATTGTTTTTGGTCTTGGAATTTAAATATAGACTATTTTTGATTGTACACCTTTTCAAAGTATTCATCAACCCATGTCCAAAAAGTGATTTTTATATTATATTATATCATCTTTTGATTGTATTATGATATTATATGATTGTATGATAGTTAATAATTATTAAAAACTCATTAAGAATTCATAAGCAATTGCATGACAAAAGAACTCACAAGCAGCGTGACAAGTGTTTTAAAACTGACAAAATTTCATCTTAATAGACCCATTTAGTTCTGTATGCAAATTGCACATTTCAGACCACATGGCATTCCCCTGAGAGTTGTTCTACCGTTATTTGACAGATTTCTAATAAATTATTTCCCTTTTGTAGAGAGTGTGCTGTGGACCAAAATCCCTTCATCTGTGTCAAAGTTACATGGAGAAAGTGCTTTGTTATACTGGATTGTTCGTGTGGCATCTCGCAGAGTCATTTCTGTTGTCGTCTCGCGAACAAAGGATAATACTAAGACACAAGTGATTACTTACAGTGCAGCCAACAATATAACTACTGTCCAAGGGAACTACATAAATCGATCATCAGATATATTTCTGGAAGTAACCAAGCAAAGATCTATTATCAACATTGGTTTTCGTATGTTACATCTTGTCAAAAGTACAGATGAAGCTCAGTATGACGTATCAGTGACATTTGAATCGAACACCACCAATACTGTTCCTTCTAAAACACAGGTGACAATAGATGGTAAGTTTCTGATTTAACTGCAGATTAATTAAAAATTGTAATAAAAAGGGAAATATTTCTTGAAGTTTCAAGTGAACGCCACATATCCTTGAAACATTACAAAAATTGGTACTAATTGTCCTATATGGAACACAGTGGAACTATATATTTTACATTTAATTAATTTTATGTGTCTTGTGAGGTTCATGTCTAGGTGAATTCTAGTAAGTTAATAAATTAATACTGTTACGGCTTAAATAGTTAGAAATGTTTCATGGATTTATGGCATGTGCTTTATAAACATTCCTTTTTTCCACGAACAATTAAAGAATGGAACCTACTACCTAACTATTTGTTGGAACAGAACAATATGAACACATTTAAAACAGCTCTAGAAGAATATATCATTAATTAATTTATTCAATTTATTTATTTGTAATATCATTTAGTTTCTTTCTTTTAACATCAGCTTGATGGCACACCTTTGCTGATTATGTAATATAAATAAATAAATAAATAAATAAATAAATAAATAAATAAATAAATAAATAAATAAATAAATAAATAAATAAATAAATAAATAAATAAATAAATAAATAAATAAATAAATAAATAAATAAATAAATAAATAAATAAATAAATAAATAAATAAATAAATAAATAAATAAATAAATAAATAAATAAATAAATAAATAAATAAATAAATAAATAAATAAATAAATAAATAAATAAATAAATAAATAAATAAATAAATAAATAAATAAATAAATAAATAAATAAATAAATAAATAAATAAATAAATAAATAAATAAATAAATAAATAAATAAATAAACGCCAATGAACTGCTTTTATCAGGAATAAACATGGTTCATATGTGTGGTATAGCTGGCCTTTTTAGGTGATACACTGTAATTGTGGAGACTTTTATATAATAGGATAAGAATTTGAAAATATTTCAATACTTCTTTGGCTTTTAATCTTCACAAAAAGATATATATCAAAAACATTGTATCTGGCTAAAAGATGGAAATAGTGAATTAGTAATCCATTAAAATTGATTTTGTTTTTCTATAATAACTGTAAATAATTCTTACTTGTATAGATGGTATTGTGTGGTCCACAATTCCAGCAGCTTTAACAAGGATGCAAGGTCAGAATATGACATTGATTTGGGTTATTAACGTGGAATACCACTCTTTAAAAGCTGTCAAAGTCTGGCGAATATTACATGGCAAAAAAGAAGATGTAGTCTTCCACCATACTGATACTGGTACAGTTGATACAAAAGGATTCTATGAAAACAGAACTCATCATGTCAACTTGACAGCTTTCCAGTTAAAATCTGTTGTTACAGTTAAATTTACACTAACAAATATTGACAAGAATGCTGATGAGGGTGAATACGATGTCACTTTGACATTAGATGGAGATATTTCAACTGCACCGAAAGAAACACAACTTATTGTAAATGGTATGTACATTAATGTTTGCAAAATAAAACATATTTTTATCATGTAAGTAGCTCAAAAAATAAGAAACAACCTAGACCTAACGCAGCAAAAACTTCACTTTCATTCAGTTCACTCTCTTTAATTTATGCACTTGTTTTCGAAACATTTGTCCCAAAGAAAACGGTTTGAAAAAACGTTGCTATATATTCTCCACTTTCACTTACCCATAATGCCTCCTGTCTATTGAGGGAAGATATTGTAATTCAAATTGGTTCGATTTGAATTACAATTGGTTTGATTTGAATAACAATAGCTACCCTACCCTTCCCCAAAAAACATAATACATTGTGGTTACTGTGAAAGTAGAGAACTAGTTATCATAAGGTGTTATTCGACATATACGATAATTTTTAAGTAGACTTTTAAAAACCATTATTATGGCTGACATGCATTTCCACTGCATCATTATTGTACTTGGTATAAACAAAGTATATCAAATGCCTTACAACGTTTTACTAATTTTTACTTTTTTTTAAACAAAGTTTGTAAGAACAATTATGAAATACACTATCGTAGTTCACTCGGTAAACATTGCCATTATATCAGAAATAATTCAAAATATGAGTGCGTCAGACTTTCGAGTTATATACATTTTTTTTAATATCTGATTGAAGCCAACTTAATTTTCTTCAGTTTTCAATGTTCCACCAATGTACTTTAGTGAGCTCCGACCTAAAATTAAAAAAATATCTGTCCAACATTTTTCAAAAGCATCAAAAGAAAACCTTTTACTAGAAGTACTTGTGTCAATTTGCGTTCAAAATGTATAAAAAAAATCAGATATTCAAAATTGAAATTGTTATTAGCTTGTACCTGGAAGATATAAATATTACGTAAGTAATATTTATTATATTTATTTATAGCATATATATAAATAGAACGCGTAAATTCTAACCAATTGTTTTCACCAGTACCTCCGACTATTTCAAGCTCACATAAATACACAATCGCCGCAAACGAAACCCATCCCGTTCATCTGATATGCAGTGTTACTGGTTTCCCGACACCAACAGTTAACTGGACAAGAAGTGGTGTAGTGGTCGGCACAGGGAACCCATTCAACATCACAGTCAAACCAGAGGATCATAACCAATGCTATACTTGTGTTGCTTTCAATGGAGTGTACGATGTCAAGACTGCCAATGTCTGTCTTACTGTACAATGTAAGTGATGATTCTGTCTTATTGCATCCACGTAGCTACTATTCTAAACAGTATGCACATTCATATATGGCATTATGCAATGTTATTGTATGTGTAGTTGCAATTTCAGCGCTAAGAGCAAAAGTATGACCACGTATTCACGTTCATCCTTGTACGGACATTTGTATGATAAACTGCCTGGTTTTACAAAATTAGGTGTGCGAAAGCTTGTTTATAAGCAAAAAACGTGAACAAAAATATTTGTTACATGAAAAGTATGGTTATTATTTTGCGTTTCGCGCTGTAAATACTTGTAATATTCTATTATTTCCCATAATAAACGATTTCAGACAAACCACGAAATGCATCTCTCATTGTCGATCGTCCAACTGTTTGTCAAAATGACACAGTTAATATGACATGTACATCAGGACCATCAAACCCCACGCCGTCCAACTACAAGTTTTACAACAACAATGTTCTTGTACAAAACAGCTCGAGTAATGTTTACATTACGAAAGCAACCCATGGCTCACCTGATGTAAACAGGTTCACTTGTATCCCAAGTAATCTTCTTGGTAACTCTTTGAATAATGCAACAATAGACGTTATTGCTAAAGGTAAGATTATATCATTTTTTTATGTATTTTCCGACTCTATGTCAATCAAAAGTTGTTATACCAAGGTGCCTGGATTATTCGTATATTTTGTGGCATATTTAAGAACTTCAGTATGCCAACATAACTACCGTTTCCAACAAGTTTTTTTCTGATGAAAAGTCTCACATTTACCGTACCGGGGAAATTTTTAAAATATATATTCTCTTTTCTCTCAAAGTTACGGAGGAAGAGAATGAGCCTTTTTATGAGAAAAAGGAAAAAATATACGCAAAATTAAACCATTGTCACTGCACCTCATGTATTTCTGTAGCTCCTCCAGTAATCGTAAAGACAACAAAGATACCAATTGTAGTAGAGGGATCCAATCTGGACATTAGCTGTGAAGTGTCTGGAACAAAACCACTTACTGTTAATTGGACAAAAAATGGCGAATATTTATTTCAAGGAGAAGTGTATTCCATAAACAGCATCAAGCGAGGTGACGAAGGTATCTATCGCTGTACAGTTACCAATGGTGATGAATGTCCTTCAAGAAGTGCTGCCATAAACGTCACTGTCTACTGTAAGTAAACGTCTTAACTAAACGACTAATTGACGGTTCGGGCTTTTAAAAAATCAATAAAGTTATGCTTTATTTTATACGGTGCTACAAAATCAATCTGATCAATCAATCTGATCAATCAATCAATCAAAAAACCTATGCCAATTATATAAATATATTGAATTTAATATATAGAAAAAATAAACAAGCGGTGTAAAACGTTTTGTAAGAAACGGATGATTACCAAAAAACAACAACCACCACTCATCTCACATTTTGTTTTTTGCCTGAGGATAAAATCCAAATAAACCTCATAAAACCCTTTTGCAAACAATAAGCAACACGAAGCGAGATGCGTTACCACTCGATCACTAATGTCAATCAAGCAATACACTTTTTATAACGAATTGAAAAGCATTGTCATATACCTTTTATTAACAGACAAACCAGATATAACCCAATTCACAAGTTCGCTAAATCAGGAACGATTCTGTAAAGGTAACAGTACAACGTTAACGTGCAATTCAACTGCCAAACCACCAGCAGCGTACTCATTCTATCGTAATAATCAGTTGGTAAAGAGCAGAAGCAGCGATGGCATATTTATTGTGAAGCTGAATGAAAAAGGAATCAACACGTTTACTTGTGTAGCAATGAACATGGTTGGAGTAGGAGAAAAGAAGACCATTCAATTGTTTGTCACAGGTAAAACAAAGGGCTTTTTTAAAAAGGTTCATTTTAAAGTTATTTTACAGAATCAGGCCTGTGTCCATGCTTATTTTCAACTAAACTACTACTATTTTTATACTCTAGATCAACCTTTAATAGAGGTCTCACCTCGAGATGTGGTACTTTTGGAAGGACAACGTTTAACACTGTTTTGTAACGCTTCTGGACATCCTACACCAAACGTCACGTGGTTCAAGGTTGGTGGCAACACAGTGAGACATGGTAATACATTTATTATCAGTAGTGTATCAAGAGGAGACGAAGGTTCTTATCGATGTGTAGTCAGCAATGGACAAGAGTGTGGCACCGACAGTGCAATAGCGAACGTCAATGTTTATGGTAAGGATTGCTAGACACTTCTTTTACTAAAGATTTTAACATTCTTATTGTTACGGAACACGGTAACAGTAAGCCGAACAAGTTCCAAACAACTATACACGTTTCCTAGCCGGTATGTATGTTAACCTTTGTTTTCTTAAAACTATTCAGCTAAAGTTTTAGACCTTAGTCCCCTATCCGTGACGTCTCGTAACTAAAGGTAGCATTATTGACAAGCTCGGCATATCAGTAGCCAGTCCCACATTGGTTTATAATTTTTAAACATCGTTTAAATAGGGAATGCCGATATAACCTATAAATAATAATAATAATAATAATAATAATAATAATAATAATAATAATAATAATAATAATAATAATAATAATAATAATATTTTTTATTTAAAAAACGCAAATACAAATCTGTTCTATTAAAGCGCTATACATTGATTGTTACAAACAACAACAACAGTAACAAAAAGACGTAATTACAAAGAATAAGCTAATTTGAAAAGATGAGTTAAATTATTAAAACTAAAACCTATAATATTTGAACCGAGTATAGAATTGTCTTGTTTACTGTCAAATCAATGTCCTATTGCTGGTACATCAGTAGATAGTATATGTAAGAGATAAATACCGAGAACGGAGGCAATAAGCCGTATAAAGCTTTATAGGCTTATTGCCGAAGTTCGAGGTATTTATCTGACTTATTACATGATTTACAGAGGTTTTCACACAACTTCATGTCCCAAAGGCATTAAAAAAGCATTAAAAGAAACAAAATCAATAAACCACCTCAGAAAAGTTTTTAGCTATAGTAATTAGATAAATACGCTTACCTTTGAAGTATATTAATAATTTGTTGCAGTTACGGAATACCTTTATAAGGGATCGCTTAAACTCACCAACCGTTTGTACCAGGACAGTCTGAATGACAGGAGCTCTGTAGAATTCAAAACTTTAAAAGCAAACGTTGAAAATATGGAATGTAATATGTAACATGGTAATGGTAATGGTAATGGTAATGGTAATGGTAATGGTAATGGTAATGGTAATGGTAATGGTAATGGTAATGGTAATGGTAATGGTAATGGTAATGGTAATGGTAATGGTAATGGTAATGGTATAACACGAAACCAAATAAATAGAAAATATTCACTGATATAAAAAATAAAAATAAAAAATTATATCATCAACATTTCAATGTTTGTGATTTTCTGAAACGCTTCAGTTAATGATTGTTAATTCAAATAATCTACAGTTGCATTGATTCTCTGTGTATATATATATAGTCTATGTATTGAACCGGTTTTGCTTTTGTTGACAGCTAAAGTCTGTATACACGGTTTATAAGTATGTTACATCAGCAGAAGTTATAGGGTTTTGGTAAGTAGAGCACCTTATAAAATAACTATTAGAAACCACGCATTGTGATTGGTTGGGATGCGTCAGAGCACACATGTAGCACGCGCGGATTTGCGAGTCATGCAAGCAAAAAGTCAATCAAATATGATATCAATTTTAATTTTATAAAAGCCGGCTAGTTATAAAACACTGTTCGTTGCGTCACACAGAACCCACCCGCTTTTTCTATTTTTTCAATGGCGTGAACATAAACATATGTCAGAATCACTTTATTAATCATTGAATCGTTATTATACAACTTCTTGTATTTTCTTAAAAATATGATTGTTGTAGTCAGGATTCATGATTTTACAAAAGAATTAGGTTGTCTCTGACTAAAGTTGATGATATTTAATTAAATAGCATCAAATTTAGTCAGAGACAACCTAATTCTTTTGTAAAATTATTGTATTTCGTTTAATTGCTTGTTTTCCACGAAATTAAAATCGTACTCGTTAACAAAATCAAGTCAACTTCATTGCCTTTAAATTAATAACCGCGAAGACGATCATCATTTTAAATATAGAACATCAATCAA
Source organism: Metridium senile (assembly GCA_949775045.1). Lineage (NCBI taxonomy): Eukaryota > Metazoa > Cnidaria > Anthozoa > Actiniaria > Metridiidae > Metridium > Metridium senile. Next base: position 2,501,149 of record OX459096.1, on the reverse strand, counting down.
GTTTTATATTTTAACTAATTATCTTTACCCCATACAGGCCAGGAAGTGTAGTTGTCGTTTTCCAGCTCAAGCTGATTGCCAATATCAATGATCCATTATCACCAATGATGGAAGCACTGAGAAAGAATGGAGCTTACCTGAACGGCTTGAAGATAGATCCAAACAGCATACAACCAGGTATATTATAATCGTAGTAGCTTAGTACATGAAATAAAAGAAGACCATAATTTTAGCAGGTTTTTCTTTTTTCCAGGAGAGTATGTAACACCTACTACAACAATAACAAGTAAAGTCACAACTTTTCATTCAAGCTCTACTTCCCAGTCAAACGCTACACCTTGTACAGGTTTGGACTCGTTTATTACTTTCATGCTGAAATTTCTACCTATTTAACATATCAGTAAAAAAAAAAAACGTTTTGTGTAGAAAATAAGGCATTTAGATTTGATATGTTACTGGAGACTTTTATTCAAACGTTTTCGACTAGATAGTCATCATCAGGAAATGATAATTACATGAAATTATCTTGTTTTAAAAGTTCATGTAATTCCATGTAATTTCATGTAATGTAAAACTTATTGTAAAATGAAGTTTTATAAAGTATTATATATGAGCAAGCTTCCAGTGAAATATTATATTGCAGTTGATTTGCGTTTTTTGCCAGACACTGACACTATTATTATACACACAGGGACAGCAACATCAGTTGAATGTGTTTTGATTATTATTATTATAAATGCTGAGTTACATGTGTTTTTGTGGGTTAAATAGTTGTTGGAAATATGAAGCAGGTGGTTTTGAATCGTTTAATGAAATGTACAAAAACCTTAAAAATTACAAATGGCTCATCGAGAGTAATGTAAACAAATCGATCAATGCGCGTACACACCCTGACGATGGCTCGCTGTGGTTCTTGGTAGTAGATATTAGGTTATTAAGAGGCTATTATAATTATAAAGCATATAAACAATCAAAACATGGCGGTCAATGGCGAACTGGGCGCCAGTACCCACGAGACTCCACAGGTAGCCCTAGGGTCACCTCTCACAGTAGACACTGAGTGTATGTAGCTTTAATGTCAGAAACCGTGTTATTCACTAGATGACTAGATATAATAGGAACATTCGACACATCGTTAAATCTGTTTGTGTTGGTGCCAGCAACTAATTTTCTCTAACATACCAAATTGTGCCAATGTATCATCACAGATAAAGAAGTAATTTGTTTAACATGGAATTATGTTATGTATTTTAATAGAATGTTCTCAAGTCCCTGATATAGTCCTTGCTGTGTTGTTGGCTATTTCTCTGGTTTTCAATCTCATCCTTGTTGGCTATATCGCTTGGAAGCTTTGGATAGGTAATGTACCCTTGTAGCACATAAGGAAAACAACTCAAACTAGAGTGCAAATAATATAACCGTGAAATAGTTAGCTAGCTAGCTAATGACTAATTATGTGCTTAGTTCTGCCTAAATTTGATTAGTTGAGAAATAGGCGAGCCGTGACGGGTCTTGCACGTGCAAGCATGGGTAATTAGTCAAATGATCAACGCTACGCTGCGGTTTTGTGCTGTGGGTTTTTTTTTTTACTCTTTTTTAGCTTCCTTAGATGTGTCTTGTGTCTTGGTTTTTCGACCATAAAAGAATAAATGGATAGCAAACAATTTCATTTGCGTGCTGTGTTGTTAATTCGAATTCACTGTGTTTGTGTCTTGATTTTAGTTATAGTTGTGTCTGCGTCTTGATTTATTGTCTTGTTCCTTCATTTTTAGATCATTAAACGTCAGAAAACACATCCTTTTGCGTACTGAGTCGTTGATCTAGAAAAAGCCCGTGTTCCTGTCATGCCTCACTGAATTCCTATGTCTTGCCTAACTAAGCACTAACTATCTCCTATTTGTTGCTATCTATTTCACGGTTATATTATTTGCACTCTAATGCATGGATAAATATATTGATGATCATTCAATCTTATATTTAATGAATTGATTGATATAATTATTTTTCTTTTTTAGAAAGAAAAGCCAGATTAAAAAGCAGGTATATAATTCTAAATTTTTAAAATGTTTTGCATTGTTGTTCAGCATATGCTGGATTTTCAGCAAATTATCTGCGAAAACGGTTGTTTCTTTTCTATTTTTCAGCTCAAATGACAATGATGAAAGTTTTTATATGGTAAGCACATTTGAATTCATTGTTTTCTTATTTTTTGATCTATGTGTTTATCATACCAAAATATTGTCTTGTAAAATGAAGATTTGCCCTTTTTATACGCCAGCAAGAAATTTTCTTTCGCTTATTACTTTATTAGCTTTTATTAGCAAAACTTAACAGATAATCAGATTTACAGGGTGCTAAGTACTGTAAATTCAAGTTTAAAAACAGATTTTGGGGTTGGATTTCACTCTTACTAGTGTCAATTCTCAAGTGCAATTGCTAATTAGTCAATTTCGTAATATATTCAACTGATGCATGGCGAGAATTATTACGCAAGATTACTGACTTTTTAAATTATTTGACACAGATTTCCCATTGAACTTTCAGTATATAGCTTTAAAATATAATTCACAAAGGGATAACATAGTTTCTTTAATAATATTAAAAACTTCTAAAATAACACTTTAAAAAAAGCGTTATTTAACACAAGGTTTTATTAACTTACATCGGACATTTACATATGACGTACAATAAACCTTACACAAACTGTTAATCTTTATTAAACATTAAACATTGTTCTAAGAGATTTGAGATTTGCTATTGAAAGACTCGAGACTTGTGCTATTAAGAGAGACTTGTGCTAGACTCGAGTCTTGTGCGAAAAGATTCGAGTCTTGTGCAAAAAGATTCGAGACTTGTGCGGAAAGACTTGATATTTGTGCGAAAAGACTTGTGCCAAAAAACTTTTGTGCGAAAAGAGCGGATACCGAAGAAGTCGAAGAATAATGGCGGGTTTTCTGCTTTATCGTACGATCGATCCTCCTTAGGTAAACAATCAACTTCTTTCGGGAAGAGAACCATGAACAACGCTGTCATCATCCTACACTGAGCCATACATCTCTGTACGAAACCATTTTTCATGAAATTACAGTTAAAATGCGAAAGTGACATGCCGAAATCTCCGTGTATACTAAAAGTAAACACACCAAAATCTTCAGAATTTCATCGTCTAATCAAATCCGCGCGGGCTTTTCACTGTTAGCGCATGTGTTAATCGATTCACCGCATTAAAGGAAGTACATAGTGGGCTCACAGCCGGTAAAAAGCAGTACTGATACTAGATGACAGTGAGTCGAACAAAACTTAAAAGTGACATGGGTTTTTTATTGATCTAGTTCATAATAAACACACCAAATTAAATCTAAAACATTGAAGATTAATAAACCGTGCGGGCATTTTAACTTTTTCAGTTTTAAATATAAGAAATCCAGGTTTAAAAACTACTTCACAGTCATTTTCTTGTAATTTGGGCGAGACCGGAAATGACTCGGAGATCATAGTCGGTAATTGGACACTGACTATTTCTTAACACATATTTTGCCATGCAAAGAAGAAGAAAATATGCGAAAGAAGATATCAGCTAAAGCTTTTCAACGCTTTATAAATACGTTTTATAAACAAAGCTTTATAAAAACACGAAAAAGAACAAACCAACAGTTTTAGTCATTAATCTGTGATGTACATGATACACACACCTACTTGCAAGAAAGTTGACATACGAAAAAGAACATTTGTATTTAGTGTGTTAGGAATAAATTCAAAGTACAAAAGAAAGAGTTCAGCTTCAGTGATCATCTTTTGTACTTTTAATTTATTCCTAACACACTAAATACAAATGTTCTTTTTTCGTATGACAACGTTCTTGCAAGTAGGTGTATATAGATGTGTATGATTTTGTTCAACAGAATGACATTGCTCTTGAAGACCAAGTACCAAGCAATGTGGTACAGCTGGAGTCTGTCAGCAGCCAGGAACAACATCAACCAACCACACAGCTGTACCAGTCTTTACAGACTCCTTCTGATACTTACAGCTCACTGAGCCTTAACACCAAACTTCACCCTAGGCCTGCAGTCTTGATAAACAGCGGTGTTTATCAGGAAGTCCAAGACGCTTCATCCCATGAGTACCAGTCTCTCGACAATTTCAGCCGAGTCTAGCGAAGGCTAACAGTGAATTAGGTTAAACTTATCAAAGAAGTTGCCTTTAGAACACTGACATGGCCAGAAATTATCATCATGAATTCTCGCACCAGTCCCTGTTGCGTAACTCGTTAAGCATCATTGTTTAGAAGAAAATGATCGTGGGCATATCTATATCTTAAATTATAAATTTCTAGAATAATGTGGATAAAAGTTGAACCTCATACGTTGAAGTTAGGGATGCGAATGAAGAATTTGTTAACGTTTTTCAAGCATTTAGTCTGGCTATATCACCTATAGTTATTAAACTAGAAATGTCGCTGTACATGCTAAAGTAAGAGCTTATATTACACTTTTTTTTATTGAGAATAATGATTTTTGGATTGTATTACATGAGTATCAATTTAATCGAATGGATGAATTAACCCCTGTGTATCGCCATCTTTAATTGACAAATCAAGACAAATTGACTTGTTGACCTATAACAAAAGCATTGAAGGAAGCCACCCTTTGATGAAACCGAATCAATGGTATCTTAGTGGGTAGACAATGCATGCCCAAGCAAGGCCTATTAGTTTATATAAAAACGTCAATATGTATTGACAGCTCGACAATGCTGCCCCAATCATAATAAGGAGCAACATAGTTTCTCACTGTCAGATACCACAATTTACAGTCGTTCTGTGCAATCTAACACTAAAACATTTCGATTGTATTTAATTTGGAGATATTGTTAACTTGAAGCTATTAAGAGTGTATTTTCGTGATGATTTAGGTAAGGGTTACTGATGTTTAAAAGGTTTATGTATGTATATTTCAACTCAATAAAACATTTCTTATTAATTAGCGTTACAGTAAGGACACTCGATCCGTGAACACTTTGAGTTTTTTGTTACTTGTTTTAACCCACATCCCATGAGCAAATACATTATAAATACGATTTATTATGATCACTTAGTGTATCTGAACTCACTGCTTGATTTTAAGAGGTTTTGAAGCAATAAAAGGTTCAGGAAATAATAACATATAAAGTGTTCACGGTTCGAGTATCCTCACTGTAACATTACTAAAGAGAGCAATAATATTGTATGTTTTTAGTATTTGTACTATAATTATAATTATATATATATATAGTATAGTTTAGTTTAGTTTAGTTTAGTTCAGTTTAGTTTTTTTTTGTCACACAAATACAATTACAAAAGTAATACTAATAAAATATATATAGAATTGAATATCCTACTCCTACTTAAAAATATATATAATAATATAATAATAATATAAATATAAATTGCTAAAAAATACTAACGAATGCATCAAACTGAATACTAAGCTAATCAAGAATTACTGTGAAAATAAACCATTGAAAGGGTTTAAAATTATTAGTATTATATTTGCTAATGATATATCATATACATACACATACATACATACATACATACACATACATACATATGTATAATTGGATAAATAATGAATTTGGATAATGTTAAATTTGTTGTTTTTTCCAAAGCTTTACAGTTCTTGGTACAAATGAATACTGGAAGTAGTTTTGATTATGAGTGTTCAAAACAGTGTAGTTATTTCCATCAAAGCTGCGAGAGTTGAAGTTTGGATTAGTAGAAGGAAGAAGATGTTTTGTATAACCGTAAAAAATGTTGACTTAACTTTACTGACGTTTCGAGCTTTAGCCCTTTGTCGGAGTATAGTACAAATTTCATTATATTACCTATCATTTATATCTAACACCGACGCAGCCTATACTAGTTTACTTGCTAGTTTCTATTTAAGTAAAGTTAAGTGAACATTTTTTACGGTGTTACAAATTTCATTATATTACCTATCATTTACAGTATATCAAACACCGACATAGCATATACTAGTTTACTCTCTAGTTTCCATTTATGTTTTGTAAAAGGTCATTTCATTTTCATTTTCACATTCTTACTGTTTTTTTCTTCTGTTTCATTTGCTTTGATTTTGTTTGTTTACCGCTTCAATCGGCTGCTCTCAAGAATAGCTGAAAGTATTTATTACTACAAGGAATAGCTTTAAATTAAACCTGCAATAAATTATGATAAAGTGATAAAGAGTATAAAATATTGAATTGTTGTGTATTATCATATCGGTTATCATGTAATGGCAATTTTCATGAATTCATTACATTAACACAAATTTTGAGGCAAACAATACATTGACAAAATTGTGTCTTGTGTTTGCAACAGATGCTGACCCGTTTGAAGTACGTCCTACCGCGATCAATGCACAAATAACTGATTGAAACAGGCTACAGATATCACTGACTTCCACAACCATAGATGAATAATAGACCGTTGTAGATTTGATTTTCCAGAAGAACACAATGGCAAAACTAATTGTATGGTTCATTGCTGTCTCTGTCTCGAATATTTTTTCTACAACTGGTACGTATACGTATCTACCATCATATGTGTATCAATCGAATGAGGCACAACCTGGCAGGATGAAGTGAACATTTAAGGATATTGTGATGAAAACATTCGCTTCAACAATTCGCTAGAACGACTCAGAGAAAAGGTTTAAATTATCAAATATGTTTTTGTGCCTCAAGTATGAGGAAAATTGTTTTGATAACTTTTAAAACTTTAAAGCAGCCTCGTTATTTATTTTGTGTGTGCATGTATTTATTTTATGGGTTATTGATCGAATACAAAAACATAGAAAGTTATATTTCCCGGTCAGCCTAGCATTAACGCACTAATGTTTTCCCATCGGTGTGACGCCAACAAATTGTGCATGCTCACTTCGCACTGATTGGCTTATTTGTCAATTGAGGGTCCTGAAGGGGTAAAATAGGAGCTGTGATTGGGAAGCCTGGGACTGGGAGCAAAACTGATGGGGCTATGTGATTTCGTCGAAATATAAACTGGGAAATGGGATTCGGACATCAACCGATCGCACAAATAAACCATTTCACCAACATATGGTTTAACAGTTAACGCTTTTCACTTTAGATCTAAATAATTTATTGTTGCAGTTCCTAGTAGTTATCATCATCATCATCATCATCATCATCATCATCATCATCATCATCATCATCATCATTATTATTATTATTATTATTATTATTATTATTATTGTTGTTGTTGTTGTTGTTGTTGTTGTTGTTGTTTGTGTATATAAAATTAGAATGAATAGGGAAGCGCGAAAAAGCCCATGTGATCATAAGTTTCCTGTCCAGTGTTTTTATTATCCATGGTCCAGTATAAATTGTGGAGAAACTCGATCTTTAATAACGTTACAACAAAACGGAATGAGGCTGATTTATAGTAATCTTATTAAAAACAAACAGATTTGATAAAAAGCACAATGTACCCCTCCCTGTTATAATTCTTGCACAAAGCAGGTTTTATTAACAAACTTTCTCCGCGAGTCGTTCCTTCGACGGAGGTTGTTGAAGCTTTTAATTTCATTCCAATATCTTGATATTATTCATTTCACGTCCTGGCTTGTTTGGTGCTGCTTAAATGAATACACGTTATAAACATTTGGAAAATACACAACGTTTTGATGGCTAGGTGAATCAATCCAAAATGAATTTGCTTACAATGGTATACACCTATTTCAAAAAACGTTGTCAGAAGGAGATCTGCAATCTGCAATCTGAGACCAAAATGAATTCTGGGGAACGGCAGGTTTTTCTCATTAAAAATACGTTTGCGTGCACTTTCTGCATGCTTCGGATATGTCGATGGTAAATATAAATCTGAAGGTGCTAAGGGCAAAAAAAAAAAAACCAGCAAGTTCATTTCGGTCTCAGAAGGCAGATTCAGATCTCCTTCTGACAACGTTTTTTGAAATAGGTGTATTCAGTCGCTTGGTTCTGCCTATTTTTCCTGACTGGGACAGGTTTGTGCCTATATATTAACCCTAACACTTTAATATCGCATAACTTGTATTTATTACTAGAATAGTCTGATGTTCAATGAGCTCTAAATAATACAACCTTAATTTTCTTTCTAGAGGGAGAAATGTCTTTCACCTCAATTGCACCGGACCTGACTAAAGTAGAAGATCAAAACATGACTCTAACTTGGGTTATCAGTGACAATGTTAAAGCCATTCCCCTCGAATTTATTAAAATAAAGCACAGGAAAAGTATAGGTAGTGCTGATGATGCCTCAGCATATTACCGCCACAGCACAAAAACATTTACCCCTCAGAAAGCTTGGACCAGCCGTGTACATTTAAATGTTTCTTTCGATAACAATGGATTTAAGTTATACATCGTATTCACCTTGGCAAATCTTAAAAAAAGTACCGACGAGGGTCTCTATATAGTAGACATGACAGCGACAACAAATAGTTTAGACACTTCAATCAACGACAAGGCTACAAAATTGACTGTCAATGGTAAGTACCAATGCTTTTGATAAAGTAAAACCTAAGTGCACTTATCCATAAAAACTACAGGAAAGTTTATTGGAAGCTAAATAGTTTGTGTGTGTTTGGATTTACCAAGGCAATATAAGAAAGTTTAATGATACTATAATGATATTGCTCTTAGATTACTGAAAATGAATTTCGATTAAATTGACAGTAGAATTCGTGATTGGCTGGTATAGTTTTGGTGTAGTTTCTCTGAATGGTTAAATGAAAACAGAATATCAATTTAAAAGACGAAAACTCTCTCCCCAGACATTATTGTTGAGCTAAGAAAAGAGACCTTTCTAACAAACATACATATTTATATACATATTTGTTCATACATATTTTCTAGCCAAAGGGTTTCTATGGAATTGCAAGCAACGAAAAAGTCGAAATAGAGAGCTTAATACGAGCTGTATGGTGGCCCATCGCTGTCACTACATTTTTTAACCTTTTTGTTTTATTTCTCTTATGATTTTTTATTTTACTTAAGAAAAAATAAATAAAATAAAATAAAAAAAAAGTGAAATTAAAACGAAAAATGAAACGAGAATCAAATGAAAATAAAAAGTCAAAAAAAAAAAAATTGAAATCAAATCAAAATGTAAAGCAAAATCAAAATCAAAACCAATTCAAAAGTTAAATCAAAAATATATTCAAAATCAAAACCAATTCAAAATTAAAATCAAAAGTAAAATCAAAACCAATTCAAAAGTAAAATCAATTAAAATCAATTAAAATCACTACTATAAACACAGCTTTAAGGACATTTTCTTGAGCCCACGTACCCTCATGCGGTCAGCGGTAGGGGTGGTATTTTGAATCAAAGCAGCATTAATTTAAAAAATGAATACTAATGTGGACTGAGTTTACGGTCTAATTATTGAATCCTAAAAAACCCAAAAACCTAAAAACTCAGAAAATCAGCCAAGAGTGAGTTTGAATAGATTTATTGGTAAAAACAGTGTAACAGTACAAAACAACATATTTTTTTCCTACAATAAAGTACAAAATTAGTTTTACATTTGTAAAAGTCATTACAACAAAACCACAAGTTACTAAAAACGATAATCCCTCTTTTATATTCTACAAAATCCAGTTATTGTTTACGGGACAGGTTGTGCAAAACAAAATAATCTAAAGCATGTTAAGTTTAGAATAACACAGAATAACCCGCTGATGGAAATTGTCCAAATGTTCTATTTTCTAACTGTTGTTTAAGAACATCCTTTTTGACTTGGTTAAAATAATACTCGTACGCTAGTATCGCATCAGGAGTTGGAGCTCGAAACTTCACTGTTACTTCATCTTGTACCATCTTGTAATCCCACTCCTTAGGCCAACTGAATTCCTGTTTTACACCCACTCGCTCTACTGTGATATTTTGCAGTTTATCGTTTTCTTTATACTCTATCGTAACTTTTTGAGTTTGCTTGTATAATTTATTAAACGAGAAATGTACATTAAGAGAGCAAACGATAATCCCTCTTTTATACTACAAAATCCAGTTATTGTTTACGGAGCAGATTGTGCAAAACAAAATAATCTAAAGCATGTTCAGTTCAGAATAATCCTGTAGAATTACGCTGTGGCGTAAAATAAATGTTTGATTCCTAAAAAATAACCTATACTAACTCCGAAAATCAGCCAAGAGTACGTTTAAACAGATTTTTTTTTTTTTCTACAAAAAGTACGAAATTGTATTACATTTGCAAAAGTATAAAAAAATACAAATGTTGTAAAAAAGAAAAGTGTGATTCCAACTCAGAAAATCACCCAAGAGTAGATTTAAACAGATTTATTGGTCAAAACAGCAGGTATTTGTACAAGGGCACAAGTTTTTATGTTTTTAAATGAGTTTATTTTACAAAAAAGTCATTAGAATATAGTCACAAGTTATCATACAGGCAAGAGATGTACAATTATAAGTAATCTCTTCGTTTTAAGCAAACAAAAAGGTAATCCCTCTGTTATACTTCAAAGTCCTGTTATTGTTTAGGGCACGTTTTCCAAGCAATTTAGTTCATGGTATTATAAGGCATATTAGTTTTTTCAGTTTTGTTTTCGTATCTGATACTAAACTTCTGCTAAAAAATAATTATTCTAATCTTCAAGTGCTAGGAGTTTCAAGTTTCCTATGCAACAAGAACGCTTTTCGTGCATTTGCTACTGGACTACTGAACCTTTCACCAGTCTCGACAATTTTGAACTGGTGTTTAGGAATTGAACCCATACCAAAATTGCACATGATCAAAGGCAACTTGATGATGGTTTGTCCGACTTCGGGAATGTAGCAGCACCTCGATTTTGAACTCTGGAAAAATGCATCCCAGGATAACATATTGGGACGATTGTTGAACAGAGGATTGATGGTTTGAGAAGCCAAGTCACTTGCTAACACTTGAAGGTAAACTTGTTTTTTCAACTCTATCTCTTCTTGATTTTGTTCGTTCATCAGTTGCAACATTTTGCTGCTATTGTTTTCGTAGTAAAGATCGTAAAGGTAGTTTCTCATCAGAGATTTTAGCCTCAAGCACACAGGATTTTCTGCTTCGAGATCATGTTCATATTTCATGTAAAAGTTGAATGTTTCCAGTAGTGTTGATAAGGGAAGTTCCTTTTGCATGCGAAACCAGCTCTTTTGGAAGCTCGTTATCCAAAAGGATTCGTTTGCTTCCCAATTAAGCAGTTCATCGACGGTAACCCTTCTACCCTTGCTTCGTTCAAGATCGTCTATCCTCTCTTTGTTTCCAATATCCTTACAACAGTGATAAAACAGAGATTTGTAAAATATTTTTAGCTCTTTCACAACCTCTGATTCTTGCTTAGTTTCCAGCTTTTCGACCTTAGGTTTTGCCTTGAGAATTAGACCACTTCTTAGCTTCATAGTTTTAATTTACCGGTCTTTTGTTTTGTACGGAATGAGTGATGAGATCGATGATGATCGATGATGCCAACTGACAATTTTCTCTCTTCAAGGTTATGTTTTGTTTGTTCTCCTTATAAATATGTAGCAGCAGATCATGAGTTGCTATCACGTGTTGGATACTTATTGTATAATAGATCTCAGTTTCTCGGCCTTGATTTTAAAATAACTCCTTTGCCTACTAGCTAAGTTCATCTGACAAGTTTAACTTTTCTACAAACAGGCATTAATGAACTGCACATTTAGATATATTGTTCAACTCTCATCAAAGCAACGTTAGATGAGTAACATCAAATAATTTATTAGCGCTGTAAAAGAATGAGAGTTTGAAGAAGTTTGGGATTCTTGGAACAAGATTTATTTCTTTCTTGTATGTTCCTTGCAGGAGTGAATACGCTCACGAGTTATAGGCTTTTTTTTAATGCGCTCATTTACTATTTGCTCAAGTGCTCATTTAAAGATTAAATTATGTAGGGACTTATACACATTCTTTTTTGATATACTCTTACGTTCATAAACTTGCTCAAAAGTAATCATTAAGCAACTTATTTTGCTCATTTCAACATTCCTAAGCTCACAAAGCTACTCAATTGCAAGCTCAACTACTCATGTAAAGATTGAATCATTTATATTTGGTACGCCCACATTTTTTAACCTACTCTTGCGTTCATAACCTTGCTCAAAACTACTCTTTAAACAACTCATTTTGCTCATCTCACCATTTCCTAAACTCACAAGCTACTCATTGACATGCTCATTGACTCATTTAAACAATCTATCATACTCATAAAACTCATTTAGCAACTGACTTGCATTGAGTACACATGTTTAGCTCGGCCGAGTCAAATCAGTGTCCCCATTGCGGTAAACTGTTTTCGAGATCATTTAACTTGAGGCGTCATTTGGAAAACAACTCGTGTAAAATGAATGATAACATGATTTACGATGAGGGTAGAACAGAAGACGATTATAGCGATGTGGAAAGTTCTCAAGATGTGTCATCTGATGAAGAGAACGAAATTGATTCCAGTAGTGAAAGTGAGCAAGACTCGGATGCTGAATCCGATGATTCTGAACCATCGTGGTACTGGCAATCTCTAATAGATGAAGCTGTTGTTCGACACGAGGAAGAAAAAACAGAAATAGTTGAAAAGCTTCTATATGATGGTGCAACGCAAGAATATGCAAAGCGTGTTGCTTATAATAAAATGCTTCCCATTTTAAGAAAGGAACTTAGAAGTGTGTTAGCAGAAAAGCTAGAGTGGATGCACGCACTGAAAAGGGATTTCTATTTTCAAAAGGTCATGAAAACCAGAAAAGAACTGTTGGACTCGGGGGACTATGAGTGGCTCGAAGCAACAAAACTTGCTATTCATCAAAGGAAATTTCTTTTAAATGATTTAATTTCCCCCCAATATTTAGAGGAAAGCAATACATAGGAGTCCATGGAGTAATTGTTACAAGATTACATACCCATAAATGTAAAACGGTATTAATGTGACGATATATACAATAAAAAATGGCCGTGTCAGAACATTGTATCTTTTGTTGTCAAAATTTATTTTTTTCTGTTTCATTAATAAAAGTTTATCGTTGTTCATTTGTTTACTGATATTGCAGGTGAGTTTTACATGCGTAAGAAACACTTTGATAAATGTATATATTAATGAATATAAGAACAAATTAAACAGCGAACAAAAGATAATCCCTTCTTTATAATAGGATCATGTTTTTCGAGGTGAATTTAGTCACAATTAAGTCATGAAGAGAAGGATGGCTAAATAGCGTACACGCACGTGACTATAATTTAGTCACGCACGTGACTAAATTCAATAATTGTGACTAAATTCACCTCGAAAAACATGATCCTATTATAAAGAAGGGATTATCTTTTGTTCGCTGTTTAATTTGTTCTTATATTCATTAATATATACATTTATCAAAGTGTTTCTTACGCATGTAAAACTCACCCGCAATATCAGTAAACAAATGAACAACGATAAACTTTTATTAATGAAACAGAAAAAAATAAATTTTGACAACAAAAGATACAATGTTCTGACACGGCCATTTTTTATTGTATATATCGTCACATTAATACCGTTTTACATTTATGGGTATGTAATCTTGTAACAATTACTCCATGGACTCCTATGTATTGCTTTCCTCTAAATATTGGGGGGAAATTAAATCATTTAAAAGAAATTTCCTTTGATGAATAGCAAGTTTTGTTGCTTCGAGCCACTCATAGTCCCCCGAGTCCAACAGTTCTTTTCTGGTTTTCATGACCTTTTGAAAATAGAAATCCCTTTTCAGTGCGTGCATCCACTCTAGCTTTTCTGCTAACACACTTCTAAGTTCCTTTCTTAAAATGGGAAGCATTTTATTATAAGCAACACGCTTTGCATATTCTTGCGTTGCACCATCATATAGAAGCTTTTCAACTATTTCTGTTTTTTCTTCCTCGTGTCGAACAACAGCTTCATCTATTAGAGATTGCCAGTACCACGATGGTTCAGAATCATCGGATTCAGCATCCGAGTCTTGCTCACTTTCACTACTGGAATCAATTTCGTTCTCTTCATCAGATGACACATCTTGAGAACTTTCCACATCGCTATAATCGTCTTCTGTTCTACCCTCATCGTAAATCATGTTATCATTCATTTTACACGAGTTGTTTTCCAAATGACGCCTCAAGTTAAATGATCTCGAAAACAGTTTACCGCAATGGGGACACTGATTTGACTCGGCCGAGCTAAACATGTGTACTCAATGCAAGTCAGTTGCTAAATGAGTTTTATGAGTATGATAGATTGTTTAAATGAGTCAATGAGCATGTCAATGAGTAGCTTGTGAGTTTAGGAAATGGTGAGATGAGCAAAATGAGTTGTTTAAAGAGTAGTTTTGAGCAAGGTTATGAACGCAAGAGTAGGTTAAAAAATGTGGGCGTACCAAATATAAATGATTCAATCTTTACATGAGTAGTTGAGCTTGCAATTGAGTAGCTTTGTGAGCTTAGGAATGTTGAAATGAGCAAAATAAGTTGCTTAATGATTACTTTTGAGCAAGTTTATGAACGTAAGAGTATATCAAAAAAGAATGTGTATAAGTCCCTACATAATTTAATCTTTAAATGAGCACTTGAGCAAATAGTAAATGAGCGCATTAAAAAAAAGCCTATAACTCGTGAGCGTATTCACTCCTGCAAGGAACATACAAGAAAGAAATAAATCTTGTTCCAAGAATCCCAAACTTCTTCAAACTCTCATTCTTTTACAGCGCTAATAAATTATTTGATGTTACTCATCTAACGTTGCTTTGATGAGAGTTGAACAATATATCTAAATGTGCAGTTCATTAATGCCTGTTTGTAGAAAAGTTAAACTTGTCAGATGAACTTAGCTAGTAGGCAAAGGAGTTATTTTAAAATCAAGGCCGAGAAACTGAGATCTATTATACAATAAGTATCCAACACGTGATAGCAACTCATGATCTGCTGCTACATATTTATAAGGAGAACAAACAAAACATAACCTTGAAGAGAGAAAATTGTCAGTTGGCATCATCGATCATCATCGATCTCATCACTCATTCCGTACAAAACAAAAGACCGGTAAATTAAAACTATGAAGCTAAGAAGTGGTCTAATTCTCAAGGCAAAACCTAAGGTCGAAAAGCTGGAAACTAAGCAAGAATCAGAGGTTGTGAAAGAGCTAAAAATATTTTACAAATCTCTGTTTTATCACTGTTGTAAGGATATTGGAAACAAAGAGAGGATAGACGATCTTGAACGAAGCAAGGGTAGAAGGGTTACCGTCGATGAACTGCTTAATTGGGAAGCAAACGAATCCTTTTGGATAACGAGCTTCCAAAAGAGCTGGTTTCGCATGCAAAAGGAACTTCCCTTATCAACACTACTGGAAACATTCAACTTTTACATGAAATATGAACATGATCTCGAAGCAGAAAATCCTGTGTGCTTGAGGCTAAAATCTCTGATGAGAAACTACCTTTACGATCTTTACTACGAAAACAATAGCAGCAAAATGTTGCAACTGATGAACGAACAAAATCAAGAAGAGATAGAGTTGAAAAAACAAGTTTACCTTCAAGTGTTAGCAAGTGACTTGGCTTCTCAAACCATCAATCCTCTGTTCAACAATCGTCCCAATATGTTATCCTGGGATGCATTTTTCCAGAGTTCAAAATCGAGGTGCTGCTACATTCCCGAAGTCGGACAAACCATCATCAAGTTGCCTTTGATCATGTGCAATTTTGGTATGGGTTCAATTCCTAAACACCAGTTCAAAATTGTCGAGACTGGTGAAAGGTTCAGTAGTCCAGTAGCAAATGCACGAAAAGCGTTCTTGTTGCATAGGAAACTTGAAACTCCTAGCACTTGAAGATTAGAATAATTATTTTTTAGCAGAAGTTTAGTATCAGATACGAAAACAAAACTGAAAAAACTAATATGCCTTATAATACCATGAACTAAATTGCTTGGAAAACGTGCCCTAAACAATAACAGGACTTTGAAGTATAACAGAGGGATTACCTTTTTGTTTGCTTAAAACGAAGAGATTACTTATAATTGTACATCTCTTGCCTGTATGATAACTTGTGACTATATTCTAATGACTTTTTTGTAAAATAAACTCATTTAAAAACATAAAAACTTGTGCCCTTGTACAAATACCTGCTGTTTTGACCAATAAATCTGTTTAAATCTACTCTTGGGTGATTTTCTGAGTTGGAATCACACTTTTCTTTTTTACAACATTTGTATTTTTTTATACTTTTGCAAATGTAATACAATTTCGTACTTTTTGTAGAAAAAAAAAAAAATCTGTTTAAACGTACTCTTGGCTGATTTTCGGAGTTAGTATAGGTTATTTTTTAGGAATCAAACATTTATTTTACGCCACAGCGTAATTCTACAGGATTATTCTGAACTGAACATGCTTTAGATTATTTTGTTTTGCACAATCTGCTCCGTAAACAATAACTGGATTTTGTAGTATAAAAGAGGGATTATCGTTTGCTCTCTTAATGTACATTTCTCGTTTAATAAATTATACAAGCAAACTCAAAAAGTTACGATAGAGTATAAAGAAAACGATAAACTGCAAAATATCACAGTAGAGCGAGTGGGTGTAAAACAGGAATTCAGTTGGCCTAAGGAGTGGGATTACAAGATGGTACAAGATGAAGTAACAGTGAAGTTTCGAGCTCCAACTCCTGATGCGATACTAGCGTACGAGTATTATTTTAACCAAGTCAAAAAGGATGTTCTTAAACAACAGTTAGAAAATAGAACATTTGGACAATTTCCATCAGCGGGTTATTCTGTGTTATTCTAAACTTAACATGCTTTAGATTATTTTGTTTTGCACAACCTGTCCCGTAAACAATAACTGGATTTTGTAGAATATAAAAGAGGGATTATCGTTTTTAGTAACTTGTGGTTTTGTTGTAATGACTTTTACAAATGTAAAACTAATTTTGTACTTTATTGTAGGAAAAAAATATGTTGTTTTGTACTGTTACACTGTTTTTACCAATAAATCTATTCAAACTCACTCTTGGCTGATTTTCTGAGTTTTTAGGTTTTTGGGTTTTTTAGGATTCAATAATTAGACCGTAAACTCAGTCCACATTAGTATTCATTTTTTAAATTAATGCTGCTTTGATTCAAAATACCACCCCCTACCGCTGACCGCATGAGGGTACGTGGGCTCAAGAAAATGTCCTTAAAGCTGTGTTTATAGTAGTAAAATCAATTTGGCAACGTGGCCCATCGCTGTCACTACCATGATCCTTTGCCGTCACTACTACCACAGGCTGCCCACACTATCAATTTGTGGTTTTGGGCTTCCTGTGGTATTTAACGGCTCTTTCGAAGTTCAATATGGATAACGTTCAAATATGGTCCCGTTTGAAATCTCTTCTTTAGTCCGTAATATTTATTTTTTTCCACAATAAAAGATTTTGAGTTTATTAACGTTTCTATGTGGTTTTCTTGGGTTTTGGTGGCCATTTAAGCGGTTTTTGAGGATGGCGAATTTCAACGGTCATCGGCGTGTCTATAGAATTACACAAGGTGGGCAGCTCTCGATCAAGCGGACCCCAATCACCTCTAAATATCACCCGAAACTCCACTCTTTCCCTGTGACTACGTACTACTACAAAATTTTTACTTTTGTACTACTACAAAAAATGGTCATGAACTTTCCTTAAATTTGCATATAAACCCGTTGACATTGGAGTTCACGCTAGACACATTTGGTAAAACGTTAGGTCCGTTAGGAAACGACGATCTGGGAGTTAAACCCCACCATCCAAGAAATAATTAGATTCCTCGATCAATTTAACATGAATCGAGAGCAACGGGCATAATGAAGCTGTAGTAAGAAATCCATTGGATGATGATATGTGTATGCTCGTGGAAAGAAATGGCCAAAATAATTTTTTATCACATCAATGTAAAACATTAGTATATAAACAGAACAGTTCATGTAAATCGTGTTGTGATGCAGAAAGAGCTTTGAAGAAACGCAAAAGAAGCTACGAAAACATCATGAGTGTGAATAATCAGTTCTTGCTGAGTTCAGAGCTTCAAAATTGCTTCAAAATTGTGCTTTAGATAAAAAAACGACTAGCCAAAAAAGTGCAATACTGGAAAAATAAATGCGGACGTATTTTCTTACTCATATTTCGTGTGGGGGAGGGGGGCAAGTTGTTGTTTTGTCAGCGCTTGGTCGCTCTCGATTGTCAGAGCATAGGGAGAAAGCACATTTCGAACGTTTAGCAGAACTTTTTATGGGGAAAAAATTGATCGATTCGTTTGAAATTTTGGTATATTGTTCTTTTATATCTACTTTGTACTGTGTCAAAAGTTGAGTGTTGTAGTCACAGGGAAAGAGTGGAGTTTCGGGTGATATTTAGAGGTGATTGGGGTCCGCTTGATCGAGAGCATTCTCTTACCCAGACCCTTCTCAGCTTCACTGATCAAAGGCTCTGGTCGGACACAAACCGGAAGACCCAGAATCTGGGTCGTCAGATATGCGCATGCTCAATATTTTCTAACTTCCGGTAACGTATAACAAAATGGCGAATTTCAAGTTAATTCTCACTGATGCGTTAGCCCAAACTAAACGTAAAATTCGATCCTAAAGAAAAACAAATTGTGGTTATGGTTATAGTTATGTCAAGTGCTCGAACAAAGTAAATAAATTGGAGAGTTTGTTATCTGCTATTAGTCTTTAGAACTGTTCTCAGACATTCCCACGGACCCAACGGTTACTTTGTCTGCAGCTAATTACTCGCCAGCCAGTATTTCGCAACTAGCCGTTGGAATGTCTCAGCTCTCAGAACTATTAAACTAGACTGAGATTAACGACCATTAACCAACTGATGGATAGCAAATTTCCCAAATTATTATATATTTTTACGGCCTCATCGGTAAATCTAGCCTGAAACCAAGTCAATGCGATCAAAGGTACATTCTCTAGCAACATCAAAACAAAATCGTTGCGTAGAAGGTGTGCATAATTATCGCTGATTGCGCATGTAATTATTTCAACCAATCATATTCACAATGGATTTCTGTCCGGCCAGAGCCTTTGATTTTTCGTTAGAAAGCTGAGAAGGGTCTGGGTAAGAGAATGGATCGAGAGCTGCCCACCTTGTGTAATTCTATAGACACGCCGATGACCGTTGAAATTCGCCATCCTCAAAAACCGCTTAAATGGCCACCAAAACCCAAGAAAACCACATAGAAACGTTAATAAACTCAAAATCGTTTATTGTGGAAAAAAAATATATTACGGACTAAAGAAGAGATTTCAAACGGGACCATCTTTGAACGCTATCCATATTGAACTTCGAAAGAGCCGTTAAATACCACAGGAAGCCCAAAACCACAAATTGATAGTGTGGGTGTGCTAGTAGTGACGGCAAAGGATCATGGTAGTGACAGCGATGGGCCACGTTGCCAAATTGATTTTACTTTTGAATTGGTTTTGATTTTACTTTTGATTTTAATTTTGAATTGGTTTTGATTTTGAATATATTTTTGATTTAACTTTTGAATTGGTTTTGATTTTGATTTTGCTTTACATTTTTATTTGATTTCAATTTGGTTTTCAATTTGACTTTTTATTTTCATTTGATTCTCGTTTCATTTTTCGTTTTAATTTCACTTTTTTTTTTTTTTTTTTTTTCTTAAGTAAAATAAAAAATCAAAAGAGAAATAAAACAAAAAGGTTAAAAAATGTAGTGACAGCGATGGGCCACCATAGAGCTGCCATAGTAGCTCACTCTTTCCTTCTTTAAAGGGCAACTCCCACCATAAATAGCATGTTTTTGTTAAAATGTCTACAGAACTACATAAAACATCATAAAGGTAATAAAAAACAGAAATTGAAAATTTTAGGTATTTTTTTCGCGGTTTTTGTATCGTCCCTCGGCATCCCGTGAATTACGGGTCGTTCGGTGTCACGTGATCTGTTACGTCACAAGTGTGTAAGACTCGCTTCGTACAAAATGGCTTCTAGGCGGTAGCAGCAGTGGCGGTCTTCTTCAATGATCTCGAAATGATTGACCAGGACAATGAAATGCAACTACAACCTATCTATGGTTCAAGCCAGACGTTGATATTTAAGCTGAAAGGCCAGGATCTTATGATTGAGGTTCCAAGATGAAAAGGAAAACAATCGGTTTCCCGCGGGTCGGTTTGTTTGGACAACATAAACTGGTATGATCACAGGTAGCCCAAGCTCACTGTTAGTGTTGATTTACTAAGGGATATATGGGTACTTTTGAACTTTCGATTTTTTGCCTTAAAATTTAATAAAATTCAATAAAACTTTTACCGTGTCTTCTTGTTGATCTCTTTAATCCTCTGAGTTAATTTCAGCCGATTTCATTCAGGAAAAATTACCTTCTCCCTGCCTTACATAA
Source organism: Metridium senile (assembly GCA_949775045.1). Classification (NCBI taxonomy): domain Eukaryota; kingdom Metazoa; phylum Cnidaria; class Anthozoa; order Actiniaria; family Metridiidae; genus Metridium; species Metridium senile. The sequence goes on along the minus strand of OX459096.1, from coordinate 2,480,716 downwards.
GAGGAGGAAAGGTAGGAAGCGAGCGCCTCCGAACCGCCTCCAAACTGCTCAACTCGATCCCAAATATTTCGCCAAAAAAACTTTCCAATCCAAATATTTTCTCCCAGGGATTCCAATGGATAGATAAGCCATCCATTTATGCCAACGGATTTCAAAGTAAAGCTTTTTAGCAGCCACTAGCCTCCATTAAGTTCGACGAAACGCTTTCAAAACTCGCTTCAAACACCGTGACACCATTATCTATGGGCACCCAAAGCCGTTAAATCTCAGAGAGAGACTGGGAACTAACAGATAACTGACTGTTCCACGGGGACACGGGACTCAAAGAATGTCAATATTATATTTAATTCAGAACTTACTAGATTTGAAGAATTTGAAGAGAAATATACGAGCTCGTTTTCATTACTTTTCTTTACGAAATCTCTATTTTCGTTACGGTTTTCCTTTTAAATTTTGTATTTGTAACGACATTCTTTGAATCCCGTGTCCCCGTGGAAAGGTCAGTTATTTGTTAGTTCCCAGTCTCTCTCTGAGATTTAACGGCTTTGGGTGCCCATAGATAATGGTGTCACGGTGTTTGAAGCGAATTTTGAAAGCGTTTCGTCGAACTTAATGGAGGCTAGTGGCTGCTAAAAAGCTTTACTTTGAAGTCCGTTGGCATAAATGGATGGCTTATCTATCCATTGGAATCCCTGGGAGAAAATATTTGGATTGGAAAGTTTTTTTGGCGAAATATTTGGGATCGAGTTGAGCAGTTTGGAGGCGGTTCGGAGGCGCTCGCTTCCTACCTTTCCTCCTCTTATGTAAGGCAGGGAGAAGGTAATTTTTCCTGAACGAAATCGGCTGAAATTAACTCAGAGGATTAAAGAGATCAACAAGAAGACACGGTAAGAGTTTTATTGAATTTTATTAAATTTTAAGGTAAAAAATCGAAAGTTCAAAAGTACCCATATATCCCTTAGTAAATCAACACTAACAGTGAGCTTGGGCTACCTGTGGTATGATACTTTCTTATTATGCTAAATATTTGCTCTACATGTGCTCTAAATCAGCTGAATCGTAAAGCAAAAGGTCTATTGAATTTTCGTTTGTAAAATATTAACCAGTAATAATATAATAAGCTTATATTTGTGAATAACAACTACCTCGAGCTAGACAATCGAAAAATGCACCTGACAGTCTAGTTTTTAAATGTTTACGTTTTATATAAGCTTATTAACTTACAATTAAAGCTCTCCAAAATAGACAAAATAGTATCACCAAAACATATGTGATATTTTTAAAATATTTATTGTGGAATAACGAGAATTTGAATTGAATAAAGATTTCTGTTTGTAAAGATTTGAAGGATTTAAATGAATAAATTATCTGAACGAAAACAACAATACAATAGAGAAATATCAGATATGTAAAAATACAATTATCCATAATAATTCACAATAATAACGAAAGGATAATCATATTTAATGTCACAACAGATTGTATTGAGCTCTTTGACTAATGCTAATTACTCGGGCTCCCTGTGGGGCCCGAGTCTAGGTTTACCTTTTCTCCTATGTATCTATCATGTCGCGTTTTGGAAGGCACAGGCAGCCCATAAAGCCAAAAGGTGGGGATAACCGCTGAAAAGTTGGTAGCTCATATTTCCGATTGTTTTGATCGCTGGCTCTGAATCCGAAATCTACGAAAGTTAATCTATTTTGTGAACATTTAGGCTTTTTAGCCATCACATTGAATCATCATTTCAACAATGAAAGCTATTGGAAGTTTTATAGTATTTTTTTTGGACGGCATACACTGGCATCTGCTCGAGTCTGGTCAAATTAGCCGCTTTGAATGTGTTCGCATCGTTGCCAACTTTATCATATTTTGAGAAAAAACGTGCTTAAAACGACTTCATGATGATCGAAAATCATAACCAGTGGAAAGACAAAAGAATAATCTGTCACATGAAGAGGAGTTGAAGTCATTTTCTGCAACTTAAGAGACAAGAAAGAAAGCCATGTCGACACACCATCTTTGTGACAAGTAAGAACTAGCTAGCAACGGAGAAAAATGTTCAAACTGATCATAACAAAATGAGATCGGATCTTTGCTGGACATTGAGTTATACATTGACATAATTAGTACATCTCACACCCTTAAAGTTCGAAATTTCACAAACTCTTAGAATGAGAAAACCAGGCACTCAATTTAAGAAAAGATGATTCTTAGAAATGAGAAACCTCTTATTTTAAGATGAATCATCACTAGAAACTAGAAGTGCTTTTTTCTAAGAGAATATGTTTTTCTTATTTTAAGAACTCATAAGCATTTTCAAAAACATGGATTCTTATTTTGAGTTACACATAATTCTCAAAATAATAAAATATAGACTGTCTTGAATTAAGAAATTTTTTTACTGAAAACAAGATGGACTGTGTCTTGAATAAAGAAAATATTCTACTGAAAACAAGATGGACAGTGTCTTGAATTAAGAAAACATTTAATATTTTGAAACAAGATGTAATATTTCAAAAACTTTGGAAGAAGAAGAAATTCAAGTCCAGAATTAAAGTGTATGTGCCAAAGTCTACAAAATATAAAAATTAATGGGCAACTAGCATTTTTGAAGAGTGGCAATATAAAATGTAAATGCAATCCAACTTTGCCAACGAATTCCACGTTAGCTTGATTGGTAAGGCACTCGACTTCCACTCCAAGGGTCACAGGTTCAATACTCAGTATGGTCAATGTAAAAAGATAAAAAAAAAAATACATTTAATTTAAAACAAGATGGACTGTATCTTGAATTAAGAAAATATTTTATTGAAAAAAGATGGACAGTATCTTGAATTAAGAAATAATTTTATTGAAAACAAGATGGACTGTGTCTTGAATTAAGAAAATATTTTATTGAAAACAAGATGGACTGTCTTGAATTAAGAAAACTGTTTTCTTAAAATAAGACATTTTAAGAAGCCATTATTTCTTATTTTAAAATAACAAAATACTTAATTCAAGATTTTCTACTATTGAAAATAAGAAGATGTGTGTTCTTATCTGGGGACCTTAAAATAAGAGTTTTTTTCTCATTTTAAGAGTTTTAACTTTAAGGGTGTCAAAGTACATGTTTAGTATAAATGAATATTGTGTTAATCTTTAATACTCTGTTGTTAGAATTTTGCATCCGAATTAAGGAACATGCATGATATTACTCATTGAACTTCTCCTAGATGTATTTTTATGTCATATCCTGCTATATTTTATGACTCGGAAGCTTTCTACACATGTTTTCATTTGTTTCTAGCGTTTAATTCGTACAAAATACGACTATGTTGAAATCTAATTACGCATGCAAATTCAAAGGTCATTCATTGTCACACAACACCTTGCGTTACTCGTAAGTAAAAACGATAGTTTAGCTTGGTTTATTTATTTTTCAAAAATATTGCTAATAAAAAACATTCAAAAACTATATAGATGTGACAAGAGAAAGAAACCGAACTTAGTTAAAAAAAATAAACAAATTATAGAAATATAACATGCATAAATTAAAAATACTAACAAATGCAGCAAAAATATTAAGCTAATCAAGAAGTACTGTAAAAAAACTATTGAAAAAGTTTATTATTATTATTATCATCATTATAATATTTGCAAATAAGTTTATAATTTATCATTAAAATAACCTAAAATAATTCATAAGTGATTATTTGTTTATTTTGTGCACATTTTGTTAACATTAATCAGCCAATTTAGTTCTTCACATATTTCCTATTACTGTCTCAGGATAGCTTTGTGTAATATGAAAATATGAAACATTTTTAATGCTGTTTTAAAATACCAACCAATGAAATAAAAACACCAAGCGGGCTAAAATGTCTAAAATAAAAGACAACTCTGGCTTTGTCGTCTCCTTGGATAATAACATTTTTCCTATTTGTGTCTCAGGATAGAGCGCTATCAGTTTGCTCATGACTAACTGAATTTGCTTCAGCTAATGTCTAATGTATATATGTATTGTGTATGATTATGATACATCATGAATTTCAATCCCTCAATCCCTTTTGCTCTGTAGCCCGAGTAAACGCTCTAAGAGCGTCTAGTTATCATTATTATTATCATTAATAGGTGTCATGGTGATAACTGTACAGTTATGGATAGAGAAGAGTTCACATGAAATAAATGCAATAGTAACTACATGTAGGGGTCTCACAAATCATGGACTAATGTATGTAAATCAGCCAATACCAACCTGCAGTACACAGGGATAATAAAGGGTTTTCTTAATAAATCAATGTGTTTGAGTCAATTTGTGTTGAAGATAGCATGGTTGCAGTATAAACAACATAACCTAAGAAGGACCTGAACACAAACAGTTTTGACATATAGCAAACTTTTCTCATGAATAAAGTGTAAATTTAACCATATAATAAACAATGAAATGCAGAAGTGACATACTGTTTTATAATACTTGTGGCTTGCCCATTTACAGTGATCAAAACGATGACAAGCACAATGTGCTTGTGCAAAATGGAGTGAATTTTTGTCATCAGTGTAAATGTTTCATAAAAAAGGATGGGAAATGCAGTGCTTGTGATGGTTCCTTGCAATTCCATTTGCATTTTGAACATTTTATGAAGTCAAGAGTGTGTTAACAAGGAAACATACATACATCTTTGTATTTATTCAGTTTTATTTATTCAGTGGGTTTTGGGAATTATAATATTGCATCCACTTTTCTAAAAGCACTTATGTACAACCTAAATAATACTGAATTGTTTGTTTGCTTGTCTGCTTGCTTGTTTATATATTTTGAAGTCTATACATAATATAGAAATTAGTGTATATATGTGGGTTTTTATTTCTCCGCGACGATCATAATCATACACAAATAGAAATTAGTCTTATTGCACAACTGTTGATTGGTAATATCATAGTTAATTTAACCATGGTAAATATCTTGTGACAATGTTGATTATTGCTTTATTCTTGACTGGTCTTTCAAAATCAGCCGATGCAGGTGGAGTTTCTCATGTATCATTTCAAAGCATGTGCTTCAGTTTGGTACTCTGTTTTGTCCAAGCGGTACTCTAATGAATAATGTAAATCTGGTCAGTAATTGGCAACAGTATGCAGAAACATAATTAAACTATCAAGAGATGACTATCAAAAGGCAACACAATTATTGTACTGGTATTTGTTTAAATAATCAACATGTGAGGAGTGATGTATGAAAAATATTTAATGTAAAGGTAGTGAGTGTGAGTGCCAGCAGATGAAGTACCACTTTGTGGATCTCATAGAATCTAGCTTCCTCTGCAGGCAACTTGTTATTCCTTGTTTGAGCTTCCTTTGTAATTGTTTAAATAATGTCTGCGAATGATGCTATTAAAAATATATTTTAGCCCAACATTTAAAACAGGTTATTTAGAAATTTGAATCTAATGAAAATAAATAAAACAAGTTATATCATGCAATGAAAATGAGTGAAATCCTTTTCAATATCATGTATTAGATGTAAAACGAGTAAAGATACTAGCTACAAATATTTTTCATTTCTTTTAGGTGAAGCCCTTTCATTTTTTTAATAAACAGATTGATGTGTCAATATTTCTCAAGAAACAATCACATTTGTTTTTAATATATCAGAAAAATAAATTTTATTAATTCTTTATTACTTCATTTATTTATTTATTTTTATAAACAATTTCTTACCATATGAAGGATCTGTTTTATAGGACAGAGTGGTCTTGGCATTTGCTCATCTATCCTTTGTTTATTTCTTCATCCTATCTGTCAGAGTTGCTGTCATAATAAATGACTGGTAGGCACAATCTAAGAATAAGAAAATTGTTAAGATAACTTGGCTTGTAGTTTCAAAGTAGCTAACAAACGGAACAAATATAATCTAAACTAGTAGACATTCCCCAAATTATATGAGCTATAAATATAATTTAAGAATAGCTACGTTTGACAAACTCGAGCTCAAACATTTTTTATTTTGTCAACAAACTTCATTCAGAAAAAAATCCATCCATTTTGACAGCCTTTTCTACATACTTATAGATCTATTTTTGTCTCTCCGTTTTGTGAAAACTCGTTTGTGTTCATTTATTGCAGACAGATGTTTCGGTAAAACGTAAGCTCCCAAAAAGTGATATTGTCGTCTTGTTCACGGCCATCGTAAAAATTATTCGGCCCATATAAATATCATTTCCACTACTTGTGTAGTTTATGTTAAAAGTGTTAAAAATTGAGGTTAAACTAGGCGGGAGTTGCCCTTTAAGGTAGTTCGGGACTCATGGATTCCTTCGATATAATTTTTTAACACTTTTTCCACATAAAATATGACACAGGTAGAGCTCAAAAATGAAATAAAAAAGGGGGGTCACCGTGTTCGTTTTATAACTGTGAGGGGTGGTGTAAGGCACTTTTTTGGCTAATCTGGTTCCAAAATATGCTCACTAAATTCGTTAGAAATAAAATTACTACAACAACCAGCAATATCTTTACTCAAATATTACGACAGATTCTCACAAAATAGGTCTTTTACTTTTGTTATCATATCTTCTAGCCTTTGAAAAAACAAAGATTTGGCTATTTAATGAACGATTCAAAGTATTACCAGAGTCATTTTTTGTGGTCATGATCCTACAAAAGTCAAAATTATTATGGAATGCTCTCAAAAACAATATTAATATTTTTTAAGATTCAAAAAGATTATCATATGAGCAATGTGAAAAGCGAAAACAAATTGGGGGTCACCGTACTAATAGGCGAGTTATAAGCGACCGAATCCATTTTTCTTGTCAAAAAACACGGTAACGGTCCGCGCGGGACTGGGTTCTAGTACTTTAAACATCTGCTTGAAACTTGTCAAATTTTCATTGTCATCTCCAGAAACCTTAAGACCTATTTTGTATTAGTTTTAGGACTAAAGACGTCAAAATTATATTTTACCTATTCATTTTTACAAAGTCGTAAATTTGTTGTTTTGTTTTGAGACTAAACAGCGACCATGTCAGGTAGTGAAAATCTGAGCATGTTTCGAAAAATGTCCCATTTTACCTCCAAAGTTGCATGAAATAACATAATACTTTCCTTATAGATAAGGATTCAAATTAAGATATTATTTAGATAAATTTTCAAAAAAACGCAAATAAATGATGAAAAACAAGATGCGCGAAATGGATGCGCAGTAGCAAGAGTCCGGGACTACCTTAAGGAGAGAATAAAGAACTGAATCACAAACAAACAAAAATTGTAAAGCATTCGTACACTAGTAGTAAAATGTTGCCATCGTGAAATTCTACTCAATTGACAGCATAAATACAGTAATAGCCCACGTTTATACCTAGAACCTGGGTTTTAAGAACCTATTAGGCTAAAATTTTCATTTTAAGCACCCTCCACATTAGAACCTATTAAGGTTTAAGTACCATTTATATAAGAACCTTATAAGAACCTATTTAGGCTAAATTGAAAACATTCAGGATCTTAAACGTGGGCTATTAGGGGCTGTTTATATGGAAGCGAGTTGTCGTTCCCTGCGGAACACAAAACAATAGAGTTATCCCAGCTAGCAGGGACAACTCGCTTCCATATGAACAACCCCTTACTGTATATATAGTCAATGCAAAAACTAAAATGTCATCATACAATATTCCATAGTTCCTACACTTATCACAAGCTCACATTCATACACCATCGCAGCCAATGAAAACCAGATCGTTAAACTGGTATGCAACGCTACTGGTTTCCCGACACCAACAGTTAATTGGACAAGAAATGGTGTAGTGGTCGGCACAGGGAGCCCATTCAGCATCACAGCCAAACCAGAAGATCATAACCAATGCTATACTTGTATTGCTTTCAACGGAGTGTACGATGCCAAGACTGCCAATGTCTGCCTTACTGTACAATGTAAATAGATTTTGTCATATTTGCCTTCCATCGACGAATGGATGTATGGATAAAAGAATTGATTGATTGATTGATTGATTGATTGATTGATTGATTGATTGATTGATTGATTGATTGATTGATTGATTGATTGATTGATTGATTGATTGATTGATTGATTGATTGATTGATTGATTGATTGATTGATTGATTGATTGATTGATTGATTGATTGATTGATTGATTGATTGATTGATTGATTGATTGATTGATTGATTGATTGATTGATTGATTGATTGATTGATTGATCTATTCTCTTTCAGATAAACCAAGAAATGCATCGCTCACAGTCGATCGGTCAACTGTTTGTCAAAATGATACAGTTAATATGACATGTACATCAGGACCAGCAAACCCCGCGACGTCCAGCTACAAATTTTACTACAACAATGTTCTTATACAAAACAGCCCGAGTAATATTTACACTACCAGAGCAACCCATGGCTCACCTGCTGTTAACAGGTTTACTTGTGCTCCAAGTAATCTTCTGGGTGACGCTGTGAAGAATGCAACAATGGACGTCATTGCTAAATGTAAGTTAAACAAAGTTGATAATACATTGGTAACTAGACGCTCTATGAGCGTAAAGTCGGGCTAGTCATAAAATCAACACAGGAGACTAAACAATACTAATTTTATGATAGAATGAACATTCCATGGTAGTTTGATTTAACACGTGACTTTGGGCTTCCTGTGTTCGTTCCCAAAGCATCATGGGGGCCTATACGCGACATGACAGATACATACATACATACATACATACATAGATTGGCTAAAAGGTAAGACTAGAGTCGGGCCCTCTAGCCCGACTAATAAATTGTTCTGATCCGCAGTTTTGAAAGTGTGTATGATAATGATCGTCGCGGAAATGAAAGCAATTAAAATTTTCGGAACTTCAAAGGGATTTGAACCGGTGCAATGCCCTACCAACTGGACTATATAGCAGCATAAATGGCCGCCTCCAATTAATACAATATTTAAAATTACTGTTTTAAAAAAGATAGTTTTCATATGATAGGCATTTACAATAAGAATAGGAATTTTTCAGAAAAAAAACGAGTAAATTTGCAAGAAGCTATACAGAATGTTGCCCAGTTTCGTGACACTTCAGTTTGTAAACAATAACTTCTATACGGAGAAAAATATATCCGGCTATGAAATTTTGTCATAGAAAGGCAAATTTATCAACTAAAATAATGATGTAAATATTTTCTTCGAATCTTTTAATTTGATAAAAGAAAAGGAATATTTCGACGTAACAGCTGGCCCAGTTTCGTGACACGTTGTATAAATGTATTGTTTTCAAAGTAATTCGCAACATAATTCGATAAAACAAATGAAAAACATATTTTCTTACCTTTATCTATATTTTGCGCTAGCATTTGGATTGTTAATTATTTATTTTTTTGAGAATTTTGGAATATGAAACTATTTGAAATGTTTCAAAGTCCTGCTACTTATCAACTTAATTTGCATAGAAACTTAACGATCTGCAAAGACGACGTTATCTGCCGTAGTGTTCCATAGCAAAAGCAATACTTGATACACTAAACAAACACAATTCATAACATGTGTAGTTTCAAAGAATTTCCAGCCATTATTTTGTTTAAAGCAATCAACTGAAAGTGTATTCGGGATTTTGTAATCACTGGTATTTGCGTGTCACGAAACTGGGCACCTAATCGTAAAACAGTCTGGATATTATGCATCTAAGGCTAGGTTTACACGGGACCGGACAAATTTTTGACCGGTCAAAAGATCGACCTGGACATGCTGTTCACACGGAACCGATCATTACAATATTTTTGTTTTGACCGGTTAGGCGTCCAAATTATTGCACGTTTAGCGCCGTCCCGTGTGAACGGAACCCCTAAGCGGATGTTTTTTTGACCGGTCAAAAATTTGTTCGGTACCGTGTAAACGTAGCCTAATATTTTTGCAAATCAGTATCAAAATTGATAAACATTCAAGGGTTGTAGAATGAAGTTACACCCTCTAGCTATCGTCAGTATAAATCTTGTCTTTGTTCTTTGAGAATTTGCGATGTAAATCCCTCTTTTTCGAGGCCAGGTCGGTTTACTGCGCAGTATAAGGCTACGTTTACACGGGACCGGACGAATTTTTGACCGGTCAAAAAATCGTCCTGGACATGCTGTTCACACGGAACCGAACAATATTTTCGTTCTGTTCAGACAAGACCATCAGAACCGGGCAATTATACGTTTTGTCAGTGGTTTTAACATTTGCCCATGCGTACTGGGCTGTTTATGGCAACGCTTACACGGTACCGGACGAATATTTGACCGGTCTAACTGTTTACACGGTACAGGTCAATTTTTTGACCGGGCCGGTCAAAAAATCGTCCTCGAATTTGCAGGTCGAATATTTGACCTGTTAGGGGTCCAAATTATTGCACGTTTAGCGCGGTCCCGTGTAAACGTAGCCTAAGTCATACATTTTATCCTGCTAACCTCTACTACTCTGTCAACAATTGCTTCTCTTCGAAGAATCCGTGCATGTCAAAGCCCGTCAAAACATGCATATTGAAGCTAAATGTTCCGTGTTTTCTCTGTAGTCGTTTTTTTTTATATATCAAATAGCCGTTGCTTAAAACGAGTTTAATTTGTTGGTACTGTCACGAAACTGGCCAACATACTGTACGGATTTGAAAAATAAAAATAAAAGACGCAAAAACGGCCTCATCAGAAAATTACATACAAATCGGCTCAACATTATTCATTTAGCTTAATTTCATTTCCATTTTAGCCAGAGTAATAAAACCTTCAAAACTTTCCTATTTCAGGTGGTTCTTTCATATTACAGTGCTCAGATTTTAAAATATATGTTCACTTGTAAAAGTCGTTTTCCTCTATTCATGAAAGTGGTCTATTCAGTTATGTTATTTATTGGAACAAGAAACTTAAAAAATATTAATTAGAAGAAACAAACTTATCAATTTTCTCTACAGATCCCCCATCAGTAGCTGTGTCAGATCGAGATGTGGTACTTGTGGAAGGACAATGTTTGACGCTGTTTTGTAATGCTTCTGGACATCCTACACCAAACGTCACGTGGTTCAAGGTTGGTGGCAACACAGTGGGACATGGTAATACATTTATTATCAGTAGTGTATCAAGAGGAGACGAAGGTTTTTATCGATGTGTAGTCAACAATGGACATGAGTGTGACACAGACAGTACAATAGCGAAAGTCACCGTTAAGAAAGTTCATGGTAAGAATTGAGAACTATTGTCTCAGTATGTAAACTTAGGATCCCATATCACATAACAAACTCGCGCACTGATTGGTCCGAGTTGACGAATCTGTGACGTAGATAGCGAAGGATTCAGCGCGGAATCCAACGCTTTCAGAGCTGAATTCAATGAAAAATCAGGGATCCCGCACAAATAAATTTTGTTTTTGTCTTATTTTCGCTTGATTTTCTTGATACTATAAAACAAACAAAAAAGAAGATTAGTTCACAAAGAATATAAATGCAAATAGCTAACTTTGTTAAAAAGCGAGTTTTGCTCTAAATATGACCGCAGTCTGAAAAGCTGAATTCAATGAAAAACCAGGAAGCCCGCGCTTTGTTTTGCTTTCCCTTGCTTTTTGGTTATCCCCACCGAGCTGAGTAGCTGTTTTTGACAACAATTTTATTTCAAAAGCTGTTTTCCTCAATGATGAAACAATTTTCCTAAACAAACGGACAAATATTACGAATTACCAAACGGCTTTCAATTCGACTTTCTGAAAGATTTGAAAACGCAAGAAAAACCACTAAAATATAACTTTAGCATCAACAAGGCGATAATTTCTGTAGGTTTAGTAATGTAGGTTTTCTCATTGTTTTCCGTACATTACTGAAAAAGAAAAATCGACCAAACCAGTAATTTTAACTTCAAAGACTATAGATCAAGGCAAATGATTAACTTGCTAATAGACGAGTTTTGCTTTAAAAAAGAGCAATTTTTATCCTGCGACTCGGAAAAGTGTTCATTTTCTTTCGCTTCGCTTGATTAGTTTCTGTCGCTGTTTTCACGACTTCAACAACAAAATTTTCAATCAAAGACAACATTTTTTAATCATCAAATCACTTTTCTAGAGTCGTCAGTGGAACATAAACTAAACAGCCAGACAATTTCAAAACAGGTATCAATGAGCTTTATTTTCAATTTCACGGGTAGTTTGCAAACTTCAACCCTAAAGTTTACACTAAATTGAAATACAAGCATAAACCAGGAAAAAAACTAATAGCTATTGATTTGTGATCCAAAAACTCGCAGCTTTGAACATGTTCATTGCAGTATTCTTCCTTTAGAAAGTAGAAGTTAAAATTTTGACATTTTTACTCATCTTCTTTTTGATTGAAATTATTAAGCGAAAACTTTACTAAAATAGATTTGTATTATAATTTTAGCCGTTTCTTCAAAACTTAACAGACATCGTTTTAACTGACATCGTTTAAAAGAAAAAAAACATACCTAACCATCATCGCTCCGCGTTTCGTGCGATATCGTTTTTCTCGTGAAATTCAACGTGGAATTCCCTCGTCATCCAATTAGTTTTTCTATAGTATCAAGTCTTTTGATACGGATCATGCTCCTAGAATGTTTAATATTTAGAGTAGAAGAGAAACTTTAGATGAATATTTTTCATTTTGTATTTAGTATGCATATTTGCTTTTGAAACTCAATCTTTATCTTGTAGCATAAATTTGTATGTATGGCTGTTTGACCAGTACACCATTCTTTTAAAGCCCAACATGGTCAAAATAACTGTTCATGTATTCGTCATTTTATTTTCATTTTTTATTTGTCTGTGCGCGCTTTCATCAATATTGTACGTGCGCGCATAATGTTTTTTTCGAAGTGCTTAACATAAAAAAATGTCATCCAAAAAAATGGTTTATTTGTGATGTTTGGCTAAGGTTTTTTTGCATGTTTCATACAAAGACAGAAATGAAATATGTATGATATGAATTCATGCAGCAAAAGGTCACAACATTACGTGTGGGTTTTTTTACCTTTTCGGAAGAGTTTTTCAGCAGGTTGTATTCTATGCTGACACTTTTTACATATGTATAAATATAACATGTTTTAATTTTTGTTGAGTAGAGCGGTTTTCGTATGACTGTGAAAAAGGCACGGTCTCCGCACGGCACGGATACGGCAGAAAATTCGAACGTTTTTATATAAACCACGGCAGTGACGCAGTCACGGCACTGCACGTCCGTTTCACAGTCATACGAAAACCGCTCTAACACGCAACAAGCAACAAGCAACAAAGCCTTCATCAAACGTTTTTTGAAATATGAAATATACTAACATGTTTTTACGACTACCATCGCCATAAAAAAAAACGAACGGTCTTGCGCATTAGTAACGAGACAGCTTATGTTCCCCAGTTAAGAGAGAACCAGAATTCTTTATCGTTGATACTCGGCAACCGCGTCATTAAAACAACTTCCTGCACTCTAGGTTGATTAACCAAATTACAAGCTATAATAAAAACACAGAAACAACGCCAAAACGTTAAAATGTGTGTCGGTTTTAAAACATATAACTTGGTATGATTGCCAGCACTCATTCTTTTGTCAAATTTGCTCAAAATTACTCAATTATTATGGTCTCAAAATAAGGACCAATATGTTTATTGTCTGTTTCCCGCACTCTGGTTTGATTCATTGGTCATATGTTCTCCTTATTTTCAAATGACCACAATCTCATGTCGTTTTAAACAATCTGTTTCGGTATTATTCAAGGCCCGAGCAAACGCACGCAACATTGTTGGCCAATATTGTTGCGATACGGTTTGTTGAACACGAGAACAAAAGAAATGTTGGATGAGTTTCATCAAACATCATCCAACAGGGTGTTCAAACGGGCCCAACATGTTGGAGCAACCATGTTGGTCCAACAATGTTGCGTGCGTTTGCACGGGCCTTCAGGTTTCAAGAAATTGGCAAATGTTTTGTTGACGCTCGTTGTTTGTTTGCTCCAAACGGTCATCACAATAGAGCGTAATTATAAGTTATTGTATTTGAGTCGCGATATTCACATATGTGACAAATTCTTTGTACTTCAATAACAAAAATAATATGCAAGAGCCGCACGAACGGCAATTGTGTTTAGAAAAACATTGATATGGAAAATATTATTCCATCATAGCTCACTACAGCGTGAATTTTCTCGCCCCTGAAGCCGATTTTCGTCCAGCAAAATGTGCAAACTGAATGATAACCTGGCTTTCTCATTCCCACCGCCAAGTTTATCAGTGAAATAGTATACGTACTCAGGGGCGGATACAGGGGGGGTGGATTGGGTGGATTTCCACCCCCCCATTTTGATCCCTAAAAGTTTAAAAAAATAAACTGATTTTAAATCAAATAATTAAAAGAATTGATTCTAAACAAAATATAAAAATAAATATAAATCAAAAGTTCCGTAATGTTCACAATGAACTGAATTATCGATTCTTTATTTTTGTCGCCTTGTCGCGTAATGACCTTGGTTGATTGAAAAAAATTTCCACCCCCCCTTGAAAAATCCTGTATCCGCCCCTGGTACTGTAAGCCAATCATATTTGACAAAAGACAATGCATTTGATTGGCATCTATATATGCTTGATAGAATCTGCATATTAGGCTCCTCCCCATTTGGTTCGACTTTTCTGGCGATGCATAACTCACAACCCACAAGTCAGCAATACCAGTTAAGCCTGCATAGTTCAATGTATTATATTTGAAATATAATGTTATAATGTTATGTATTCTATAGATAATTGGTGTTATAGTACTACTGACTGTAGGTATGGAACTTTCGACAAGGACTCACCCCATTGTGTTAATGTGTCGTCATAGAAAAAGAAGACAATTGCAATTGTTCGACATGAATTTATATATGTTCTGTACATTATTAGAATGCTCTCAGGTGCCTGCTATAGTCCTTGGTGTGTTGTTTGCGATTTCTCTGGTTTTGAATCTCACTCTTGTTGGGTACATGGTTTGGAAGCTTCGGATAGGTAAGAATGTTTGTGCATGTTACCAAAGCAAAACCTTTGGCTAATGGATGGATCAATATATATATTCGTGACTATTCAATTCTGTAATTCTGTAATTCTGCGCCATTTTGAAAGGTAGCCGGGCCTTTGCATTGAAGCGAAACCTACCAGGCGGTGTTAGACACAGGCCGCGTGATCCTGAACATCCAATGAGAAAGCTCAACTTTACTCGACTTGTTTTGAAGCTTTTTGCGAATTATTTTCCAAGTGTGTCATTGATCTTTAATTTAATAAGAAAACTAGCGAATAGAAATTACAACGTTTCGTTGTCATCGCGACAACATTATCAATTAAATCAATAGACCCATTCAGTTCTGTATGCAAATTGCACATTTCAGACCACATGACATTCCCCTGAGAGTTGTTCTTTTATGTCAAGTATTAAGATATTCATACATAACAAATGATTAACTCCAAAGGGAATGAACACGTGGTTTGAAATGGGAAAATAAACATTGAAGCTGAATGGGTCTATTAAAGAGAGAAATATTTATAGTGATACCACTACCACTATGTCATTGAACTCGCTCATTAAAAATTTATTATATTTATATTTATTATTATTATACATGAATTCCGCCTGGACAGATTCTCAAGTGTATATAGAGTATTTTAGTGCCTAAAATCTGCCCAGTTGTTCTTGTAAGTTTTGATTCTGTTCGTCGAGCTCTGAATATAGTAGTAACCCGCAAAGTCAATCATACAGCAAACAAAGCTGGAATCCTTCATTTTTTAGCAAAGATACATGCTAATTTCCCCCAAGGTGAAAATCGGCCTTTGAAATCCAGATACTAATGAATAACATTTTCAATAAGTAACGTCGTGCTTTGCGGGACGTGTCGAACACCGCCTGAGGATAGATTGAATAATTGTCCCGCAAGGGTTCAAAAAACTCATTAATAATTCATGAGAAATTGACAAAAGAAATCGTAACCGTGACGAGTGTTTTAACTGAAGATATAGATTCAACCTAATTTACATAAACTTTAACGTGAATTTTCTCTAATAATATTGCATAAATCCTTGAATTTTCTTTACAAAGACACAAAATATAGGTTGGAGTTTTTGAAGCCGTTTAATAAACTCGCAGATCGTGTTTTATCAGGTCTAAAACCACTTGGCTTCGCCGCGTGGTTTTAAACCCTGATAAAACACTACTGCTCGTTTATTAAACATTACTTAAAAGTAACGCTCGTCTCGCCTCTATGCAAAGGCCCGACTACCTTTCAAGATGACGCAGGGAACTATGACATTGCTAGAAATTTGGGTCATTGTACAGCGGTTTTCTTGGGCTCAGATTTTATACGGCTAAAACTCCAAACTTCCGCAATATAATGATTGGGAACCCTGTTTTCAATCCCACAATGCATTTGGAGATAAAATAAATAAAATGGCGGACCAAGAAAGCTTCCAAGAGTTTGTTTCTTTGTTTTGTTTTATTTACAACTTGAAGCTGGATAAAAACATGGCGCCGTTTCTTTGTTTTTTGCAAATGTTCACAGCCTTCAGGAAGAAAATTGGACAGTTATTCTACGCATGTTTTTGGCTATTTGGACTGTTTAAACAGTGTACTACTGAGATCGATTCGCGCACTCATCGTAAATGATAATCTTCTACTTCAAATTGAACGAAAAGTACATGGAGGTTGGACGATTTCAAAGGAGATGTATGGCAAATTGAGGGCTTACATATGAAAACTACCAACAGCTCAGGAAGGAATGCTGCTGTTTATTGTGAATCATTTTTGCAGTGAGTACAAAGATTTATATGTACTTTCATAGTTTTCATTCGCGCACCGAGTGCAATATGCTTACTTCGTCCACAAATACTCAAAATATATTATTTGCCATACATTTTCTTATAAAAAGTGGCAGCCATTTTGTTTATTTTTGCGTGCTACAACGCATGCGCGTCGCCATCTTGACCCAAATTTCTAACAATGAGGGGGACTTTCGGTTGATATATATATAACACATATTTTCGATTTTCAGAAAAGAAAGAAAGACCAAACAGCAGGTACAACATTCAAACTTTTTAATGTTTTTGCAGAGCAGTTCAATTCTGACGTTTATATTCGCTTATAGTCGTGTAGTCGTGTAATTATAGTTATCAACGGTCGGTCGTGATATTCAATAGTCTATATATTGTACTCCTGCTTTTTATCGGTTTAATGGCGGTATCGGATATCAAACTAACACTGGACGATCTGGCATGTCTATTATCACTATCCACAGCAGTAACGTTTATCTAATACGCATTTAGGTAAATAGAGAACAATAGGATTAAGGTATAATATGATTAAGGTACCCTGGTATCTTTTATTCCTTCGAGAGCTTTTAAAGAAGTTACCGATTAATTCCGAGTGACATACGATCTCTTCTTAATACCAGATAGACTAATAATATTTTCATGAGATTGAAATACGAGCTATACATATTACAAAAGGTCAATCGTATACCAAACCAGTGATATGTAATAAATGACTCGGTATTTTCACTTTCGATTATGTCTTTTTCGGCAAAATTAAACAATTGAAATGTGATTTTTCTTACAAAATATGGCAAAATGTGACCTACTAGTTGGTATATACTAAAACAATTAGACCTCTCGGCCTTTCGGCCTCTCCTTCGGCCTCATGGGCTGTTGACTGGTAGACCATTCGGGCTGTGGGTCTATTTGTTTTAAAAATAGAACGAGATTAGAGAGAAAAGAGACTCCGGCGCCCGCGATAAGAAAAGCATAATTCTACAAAAAAATGAACACATCAATCTTTTCAAATTAAAAACAATTATTGGATGAGGTGTTATCCAGAAAAATTAAGGTCGAGGCCAGAGGACAAGGCTGATTACACTTGCCGACACCTTGATTATTCAGATATCACAAAAACCGAATTCAATCATTATTTTATTATACATTGTTTATATTTACTTTAGATATATGTATATAATTTAATCCGTAGGTTGTCTGATTATGAAAATAATGTGTAAGCTCTTAGCCAATCAGATTCTAGTTAGTAATATTAAATGTTTTTTCTTATTATTATTTTTCAGTTCAAATATCGGTGAAAGTTTGAATATGGTGAGCACTTAAAATAACACTTTTAAAACCATTTGCAAGAACATGAAACTGTTCTATTAAGCATCTCATTGTTATTGCATGTACTGTTATTTTAAACGTATCCATTTAGTCTTATAGTATGATAGTGATATATATTAATTCGTCTCAGATTAGTCGCAAACATTAAGATCGCAACAGGCAATTAGACTGTTTGATTCACTTATAACTCCTATACTCACTCTAGTGAAATTTGGGGAGTTTACCAAACTAAAAACATTGAAAAATGGGATAAAACACCAACTGAAAAAGCCCATTTACGTTTTTGAAAATACTATCTTGGTGTCAACAAAAAAGCGTCAAACATTGCTAGTAGAGGTGAACTCGAAAGATTTCCTTTAAAGCTGTTTATAGACAGATTAACTCTTAAATATCTAAATCATATTCATTCTTTACCGGAAAATACAATAGCAAAGCAAGATTTAATAACTACAAAGTCTTTATATGCTCAACAAAAAACTTGTTATCTCTCAAATCTACAGGAGACACTTAACGTTTATAACATAAAAGATTCAAATATTTAAAAAAAAAAAACTTCTAAACCAACTTTATTAGAATATTATAATAAGATGACAAAGAACTATGTTAAGTTTTGGGACACTCTTCTCAATGATTCGAAAAAACTTTCCTTCAAACGATCATACAAAGAAGATTATGAATCTGAACAATATTTGAATGTGATTCGAAATTTTGATCTAAGAAGGCAGTTCACTAAATTTAGAATAAGCAATCACAAACTTGCTACAGAAGCAGGACGTTATCTAAAGCAACCAGCAGATCAACGTTTTAATGCACACTATGCAATATTATTGAAATTGAAACTGAGACACACATGATTTTTAACTGTTATTTTCATGATACAATAAGAAGAGATTTCTTTAAATTGATTGAAAATGAAATTTCTACAATTAACAAAATAAATGAAAAACAATGTTTCTACACTTTAATGACGTCAAAGAACAATAACGTTATATACTATTTTTTTAAATATGTATTCAAATGTATGGAACTAAGACAATCACAATGTTCATAATCAGCATTGTCAAATTACAATTTATACAATAATCAATTTCTGAGATATTATTGTAATATTATATATAGATTTCTTATATGGATTTGTAAAAGCCATTGTAAAATAGGTTTATTTACTGTTACTGTTACATGCTTTAGCAATACCTGTAATTGAAAAGGTCATGCCAATAAAGCACATTCCTGCCTCTCCTCTATATAATCCATATATTCCATCAAATCTACGTTATTGTGTATATTGTACCAATAATGAAATAGAATCTGAAATGCATATGTTATTTAAGTGCTCGCATCGCACAGAATGCCCGGACACATCCGGGTCTTTTCTGCTGTTTGAGCGCGAAGTTCAATCAGGCGAAGCGTATTTAATGAGGTAATTTGCAAAGAAAACAGGCCAAAATTGCTCAACTTCGTGTAATAAAATACATTTTAAAAGTTTATAAAAGGTGATCTCAGTTAGGTAGGGGGTGCAAATCAAAGATGAAATATTGACTAAACGTTTGCACTATCAAATGTTTAATAATATCAATAACTAATGCTATCTTTTTTGAGCTCAAATTTCTCAAAATCGGCATTTTTTGTGGGGAGCCAATATTCCAACTGTAATTTGTGGGTTTTAATAACAGGTTAAACTTAGGTAGGGGGTGCAAAATTAACATCGTAATCCAAGCAACATTTTGCACCCTTTACTTCTACAAAAACCTTTTTTATAATACTATCTTTTTTAAGCTGAATATTTGAGCTCATTATCTAAGGCTCTTGCGGCTGACGTTCAAATCCCAATGTGCCACTTTAAGTTATGCGGTGTAATAAGTTAAGCTGCAATTTGTAATAACTCTAATTAAGTAATCCTACTCTCTTTGTTCTCGGTAATAAATAGGCTTAAGTCAGACAAGTGAAATGATTCTTTTGTAAACCGTTCAGAACTTCATCTAATCAGACGTTCAAACAACCAATCAAAACTATCAATGTCGATAATTTATTCGAATAAAGCCTATTTTGAATAATTTACGGGCCGTAAGTAAATGTCCAAAAGGACAATAGAATTCTGTGCGATGTTCTACTTTATCAATGTGTGATGTTACGGAGGTATAGGATGCTCTGAAGGGAGGCTGGCTCTTTAGTTCAACTCTCTAAAGCTCTTCGAGCTCCTACAGTTTACAAGTAAAATCCTAAACTTACTTATTTATATGGAATGCTCAATGTTTCACACACAATGTTTTGGGTAGCCAAATATTATATTTTTCTAAACTATAGTTAAGTAATGCAAAAGTTCCTTTTGACTAGAAGATCAGCTACGAATCATTTAGAATACACATGAATGTAGGGTTGGGCTTGAAATCCGAGTCTTACTTTGAGGTAGAGTGATAAGATGTCTTGTCTTCCTAAAAGGCCGATTTACACGATACAACTTTTCCCTACAACTGTCGCACGCAACAGTTTTAGAACGTGTTGTAGGAGCTGGCATATTTCAAGCTATTGCTAAGGTATTTGTAACGTCTCAAAACATAATTTTGTAATACATACTGGAGTTAAAATATGTTTATGATTTGTTCAACAGAATAACATTGCTCTTGAAGACAAAGTATCGAGCAACGTGGTACAGCATGAGTCAGTCAGCAGCCAGGAACAACATCAACCAAGCACACAGCTGTGCCAGTCTTTACAGACTCAGACTGATACTTACAGCTCAATGAGCCCTAACACCAAACTTCCCCCTAGGCCTGCAGTCATGATAAACAGCGGTGTTTACCAGGAAGTCCCAGACGCTTCATCCCATGAGTACCAGTCTCTCGACAATTTCAGCCGAGTCTAGCGAAGGCTAACAATGGATTTATTTAGGTCAAACGTATCCAATAAGTTTTTGTTAAAACGTTAAACATAGCCAGGAAATATTCCCATGTTCTCTCGCACCAGTCTAACTCGTTTTGCATCATTGTATACAAGAAAATGACCTTACGGCACAAGTAAATCTCAAATTATAAATTTCTAGAACAGTGTGCAAACATTTTGAGCCTCGTACGTTGAAGTTGAGGATGCGAATGAAGAATGTATTAAATGTTTTAAATTAAAAGTTATATGTTCAGTTAAAATTAAAGTTAAATTCCTATACCACCTATACTGAGTATTTACTCAGGCTACCCCGCAGGTGAACCTTTTCTATCTATTGGTCTAACGTTGTGTCGAGATTACACATGACGTAATGCCACAGGTAAACCACCTATCAATTACTACTCTATGACGTAGCCTGAGTAAACGCACTAAATGCGTCTAGTTATACTAAAAATGTCGCTGTTCATGCATAAGTAAAAGCTTATATTACTCCAATAATCAGTTGAAAAAGGATTAGTACCAAAACTTTGCTTTGAAATTGTTTTTGCTTTTTTTCCGTTTTTGCTCACTATTATTATTAACATAGTAATAAATAATCCCTTCCTATTTACAAAATTATGCAATACATAACGTTTTTGGGGGGGCTTTCAGCTTGTGGTTTTTGCGCAAGAATAGCGGTTTTTTTACTCAAGCTATCTATGATCAGACGGAATATTTACGGTAGGCGCAACGGTTCAAATTTCTGGCGATGCTCTAAACCCATCACACCTGTTTTAAGACGTTGCTACACACTATCTTATTGCTATAAAAACTATTATTTTTGCGATGCTGTACATGACAAAAAGGGCTTCACCCTTGGGGAATAAATCACACAACCCCTCGCTACACAATATTGCATGTGCTACAAACCATTCCATGTCTTTTTGGTCCTTTTATGGTTATTTTCATCAGTGCATGGGTTATAGTCCAACAAAAAGCATCATTTGGGGTATTTTCAATTGCCTGAAGTCCATCCCAATTCCGGTTCTTCATGAAATTTTGGGATATTTTACAACCGCTATAAAAATCGTGGTTTTGATTTTGATTATTTGTGGTATTTTGTACATGCTATAGTTATAGTCCATCCTAAATTGTTATATTTAGTCATTTTGGGATATTTTCCTTGGACAATTCAAAACCGTTATTTTTAAGTCAATTCCGGGTTATTCTGCATATCCTATAGTCCATTCAAATT
Source organism: Metridium senile (assembly GCA_949775045.1). Lineage (NCBI taxonomy): Eukaryota > Metazoa > Cnidaria > Anthozoa > Actiniaria > Metridiidae > Metridium > Metridium senile. The sequence continues at coordinate 2,458,498 of OX459096.1, read as the reverse complement.
CGTCATTTTCGGGGTTTTTGCATGGTCCATGGTCCACGGTACACGGTTCATGGCCATGGCTAGAGCACATTCAATTTGGTGATCGTCCTTTTAATATTGCATATAATATTGCATATTGATATTTGCACACACATTGGACCAACTGAAATCATTATCTTTCGTCTTTGGGGGATATTACCCACCCCTTGCGTGCTTGCCTACTTCTTAGATGACAATTATGACAAGCACGAGAGAAAAGAGAGGCTAGAGAATCACGAAAACTGATATGAATATTTTTATTAATATATTTCTTTGCATTTGCATGTGTTTTGTGTGGCTAAAAATAGTAACAAAATATATTTAACAACCAAAGATTTGCTCTTTAGAGGAACCTATATATCACTTTCTAAAGTATTTGTTTTCACTTTCAATATAAATATTTTCTTGTAAACTTCCCAGATATGTATTGCTTTTGGAAAAACATGGACTAAAGTTTTGGTGCATATTACAACTCATCGCCAACTATTCCGGACTTCCCGCCAGTCATCGAGGCCAGCGGATACCATGCGTAAAATAGAAAGTAAACACCGATTCGGGAATCCAAGATAGAATCAAAATCGATTGTACAAAACTAAGTTAAATACGATTCTTTAAGTCAATTTAACACCAAAGGATATTTAAGCAACTATCAAACTGTAATTCTGAAACATTTTTGGAGTTCAATGTTATAAAATTGGTCATTTACAAGCGAAAAAACAACGACATGTCGACGATTTGAGGAAAGCCACAGGGAGCCCAAGCTCGCTCAGGCCCGCACTCGATGAAACCCAACTTTCTTGCTACGGTTTGCCTTTTCTTTAACAGCTATCCCATTAAACTCTATTGTAAATAAGAGTTGGGAAAACAAGCTTCATTTTGGTATCAAACATGTCTTAGTTTGCGAAGAATTTCCAAAGTTATCGCATCACAAAGTACCTCTACTTGAAGGAAGGATTGCAAGTATATGGCGTCTTACGAACGTCAATTCAATTTGGAGCTTTTTCAAAGTTAAAAAGGAAAGGTAAAACCTCGTTCGATCGACGACAAATTACACACAAGCAATGTATGATGTATTAAGTTTCTGGAACAGCCACGGTAAATGAGGTAACAAGCTTTGATTTTGAAAAATAATGCTATGAATATCACACTTTTCGTGTCAGTTTTTCTTGCAACTTTACAATCTGAAAATTCCTGAATACAGAGCATGTATGGGAAGAAAACAGAAAACCGTCAACTATCGAAAGGCAGGGTTTATTTTTAATGACTAAAGCTATGTTTGGTAAAAATCAAATGCTTTAATGTCATACAATATATTTCCAGTTAGGTAAATTGACAAATCCTTACCGATAATTTTATAATTCGAAAAGAACTTTGATCCTCTATACATTGCTTTGTAAAATCTGATAAAATTATCTACCGCTTTTATGTTGCACCGCTGACCTTGTGAGTGGGCGCATGGCCGGAATAGTTGGCGATGGAAGATCAAAAGGATTTGATAGTCACGTTACATGATCTTTTGTTCTTCAAAAACTCAAAGAAAACAAAATATAAATATTTCAGATAATCATTATTATTTTGAGCTTTCAAAAACTTCAGTTCAATATCATCACATTTAGGAATATTTTATGCAATATGCATCAGAACGTTAGTCAACAGTCAAAAGTGTATAATGTACGCACTGGCACATGAGGCATGCGGGTATTTTCAAATCCTTAAATGGCTGTTTTATATTTTTGTTGTCAGTTTTAAAATGATTAACATTTAAAAAGATATATGTTTCGTATTCTAACTGAATAATTGCATATATCATTTATATTGAAAATATAGGTGTGACTGTGATCAGTGGATGTGCATGAACTTTGCTTCAATAAAAGCGATAAAATTATAATATTATGTGTTTTAAAAATTAGCCTATCGAAACTGTTTGTAGATTTTCTCTAAATATCGAATGGTTAAAATCTTAGTAAAAGCTAATTATACTGATAATCGCTTGGGAAAACCAGGCCTTCCCTAACAAACTAAATATGGATGATCATGAAGTGAATACGACTAAAAAATCAATGCACTTGATTAATGAACGAATAGCCAGCTTTCGATATTTTGGTTGAATAATCATACACAAATGTATCAAAAAGAGGCTCCATGAAAATAATGAGCATTTCTTTTTTTTCTGAAGTCTTGTTTTGGTTTATATTGTGTATGATCACCCAAAATATCGAAAGTAGGCTATTAGACAGTTCTTTATCCTTAGCTTGAACCTTAAAATGCAGTGCTATTAAAATGTTTAAAACTCATATATTAACAATAGTGCATACATTTATGCTCTTTTGCGGATGCTATTAAATATAGCTATAGCTCCGATAAAGAAAAGAGGAAGCATTTTATGAGCATGGTATGTGCTAAGCGACACGCAGTTCAATGAATGTCTCATACTCAAAACTATTTCTTCAAAGTCTATAAATTATCAGCAAAGTGCTTAATTCAATCAGCTACATATATGTAGATAAGCTTCCTCTTTTCTTGTTACAAATTATTACTAATAAATATTCTAAATGAAATGCAGTATAAAATAATGATATATTAAGGTGAGAGCTGCATTATTGCGACCAGCACTAAACAGCTGTTATGTCTACGTCTAACATCTAAATAAAAAACGATTGTCCAAAGCGATAGGTCATTCCAAGTCTGCAAAGAACTATAGGTATGAACCAAATCAAGAACAATCCAAACAATTGGAATAAATATTCTGATCACAAATCTCAAGGTTATTTATAAGAATTCTAATGCTACAAATAATTGACGCCATCTTTGAACAATCAAGACTTAGATATACCAATAATTCCTTTTTGTTTATAAACAACCTATTGCCATAGTCATAAACTTATGAAATCCGCTGCAGTGTTCTATGTTGTTTGTTCACTGTACAGCATTCGGAAAGATTTCGAATGCGTTAGCATTTCGAAGAGTTTTGGTTCTATATAAGTAAGTTAATCAGTGTTGCTAATACCGGTAAGTTACTAGTAAAGCGCTGTTAAGTTTTTGCTAGTTTGAATTATAAGCATCTTCATTTGCATGTATTTGTACGTTGTTCATCGGTAAATGTTTCATGTAAATTATTCATGAGATGCTTGTACAGCTATAATTGTTGCGTTGTTGTGTTCAGATAAAATGTAGGAAACGTGGAATATAGGAATATTGATTAATTAGTCACATTTGTGTATTAGAAATAGTGTTACGTTTGTGTTATTTTGAAGTTAATAGTACCGGTTTGATATGTTTTGTTATTGTTAGAAAAACGTAAAGATTATAAGCTGGTGAAGTTTGGTGATGTTCTAATGCACCATTTTTATAGTGAACAACTTAGTAATCTATCACTACTTGGTTCACTGACGTAGACATTTCTTCTATGCCGGCTCACGATCTCCGAATATGGTCAGATTTGTAGCATTAAAAAATAGAAATTAAAATTAAAATTAATATTGTCTACTGCATGTAATACATGTGTATAAAGACCTACATTCTAGTGACAGGTAACTTATTTAGTGTAACGTCCTCACTTTCCTTTGGATCAAGGTCAAAACCGTGCCGCATTTCGTTTGTGCTGCCATTGCCATTGACGGGTGCTTCTTCTAAGGTGTTGTCATAGTGATGGTTTAATGGCTCGCTTACTTCTTCGTGTACTTTAACATCGATGACAGGTTCTTTGGCAGGTTTGTCATTACTCACGATCGGCTCGTCACCATTCTCGTTCACTGTAAGCTTGTTAGGTGGTGCTACTAGAGGTTCGTTGTGGTGAAGAGTTGGCAGATTCTCATTGCCATTTAATTGTGAAGTTTTGGTAGCTTCTTGCGGCTGCTTGTTTTCTTGCATTACAGCTTTTATTATGTTGGGCAACGGGACTGGAGGTTTGGTAATTCGACGAACAGGCTTTTTGTCCTTGTCGTTTACCGGGGGAGTATTGGCTATTTCTATTGGTGTATCGTCAAAACGAACTGTGGGAATATGGTCATATGTATTTACGTTCAAGGTAGATGGCTCTTCTTCCTGTGGTTTACTTTCATTCTCGTTCACTTTGACAGTGTTGGATTTTATGTAGCGGTAAACTGTCTTATTTTCAATCTCGTTTACTATTAGTTGCCGGCTTGGTTCTGCTTTGGGTTTCTCTTCAAAACGGACTACCGGTTTCTTTTCATTCTCATGTACGTAAAAAGTGTTTGGTGTTTCTTTTGGATCATCAAAACGGACCAAAGGTACATTTTCACTCGGTGTCACATCTTTGGTATTACCATAATGAATTACTGGGTTGCGCTCTGGTACTTCCAAACTGTTACTTGGTGGTGGTTCTGAAGGGGCTCCATACATCGCTATCCGATTATTTTCATTCTCTTTAACTTTAAACGCATTTGTTTCCTGGGGTCCCTCTTTCATTATTGGAAACATTGGTTGTTCAGTTACATTGACACTGGTAGTTTTCTGGGGCTCTCCTTTCATTATTGGAAAAATTGGTTGTTCAGCTACATTGATACCGGTAGGTGGTTTTTGAGGTGGTTTTTCATTCTTTACCAATGGTTTGTTTTCATTTTCATCTACTTGTGCATCACGTGGTGTTTCCTTTAGGAGTTTTTCATCGTAATGGTGGTCATCAGGTGTGGAGAACATTGCAGAAACAACATCAGTGTAAATTGCAGCTTGTGAAGTTGTCTTAACCGGCTCTTCAATGGGCTTCTTCTTGTTAAATGATTCGAATTCAGGTGAAGGGGAGCGTTTTTCTTTGGTGTGTTCCTGTATGAGATAAAGTGTGAACTTTTAGCCAAAATATAGTACAAATGATATAATACATGTATTAGTTTATAAAATATGTAGCCTTGCATCAAAGTCGACCTTCAAGGTGTATACTGGCTAGGTAACTGATAAGATATTTATATATTTGGAGATTTCTTTGTATTTCAAAGACAAATGTGTGTGGTTATACTATATGTGCAAGAGGGCACAAATGAGAGTTCTGTTTAGGCGAAACATTGGTATGCAAACAGTTATAAAACACAGCAATAATTTGAAACACCTTCATGATTCAATGTATTATTTATCTTGAGAATGGCCTCTTTCCATTCTTTTAGGTTTGAGTAGTTTTGGATACCCGCAAAACGGAGCATTGATGGAGAGAGGGGAACAAAAGTGCACCATCGACTTCTTCGGAGATCAGCCTACTTTTAGCTGAAGTAACCACCAAATACGAAATATTAGTGTTTTTCGTTTTATGCATGTTCATTAATATCCTTCAATTGGAAAACAATATTGCGCGGGTGAAAAGGGTAATAGCGTTTAACTAATGGTTTTCTTCCTGAGCATTTTGGGTCATTGATGGTGTTTAAACTATACCTCAGTTTTATTTATATGATTTACTAATTTTCTCTTTCTCATTAAACAGATAATCATATGTCCGACAAGTCTCACATTGACATCAAAAAAGCACCATGAGTCAGTTTGAGGCATGCTGGACATTTGCATATGTTTAGCTGCTTCGTGAGAAAGGGTCTATACTTTTCAAATAAATATTTCTTTTAAATTAAGCGTTCTATAGACCTAACTCGTCTAACAAAGAAATAACGAATGTCTATATTCTTTGGACCTTCCAAAATATTTTCCAATACATTACTAGCCTCTTGAGGAACAATTCGGAAATCTACCTTGAGGCGAATAAATAAGGTTTAAGAGGATATTTTTTTCAATGACAAGCAATATTGGCAAAAAGCGCCAAAAACTAGACTTTTGCATGAGTTTTAATCTCAATTTTCGTTTTGGGTTAACACTCAAAAACCTTTTTAAACAGTTGGAAACTAATGTACTAAGATAACATGCCTGTTTAAAGCGGTATTTTCAATTGTACAAAGATGTTTTGTTGAATTTGTGTTAGAATGCAGCTTTTTCAGGCATTTTTTAAAGAAAAGGTATGGGAAATAAGCAAATAAAGGCCTAAACCTCATTTTCAATTCAAATCTTTGCTTTGGGTTAACACTTTGGCTCCACTTTCATCAGTCTTTTCCACTTACAAACAAGTTAAACTTTCTGAATAAATAGATTTTAGCCTTGTACAACAGCCGTTCTTCAAGAAATTAGTTTTTGGCGCTCACAGCTTCAATACGAAAAAAGTATTGTCTTAATATATAGTGTGTCATTAAGTGTTTTAATTATTCTACTGAAAACATTTAATCAATGTAAATATGATGGTTAACTAATTCTTGAGATTTACAGTAACAAAAACTCTTATTTTCTTTGTTTATGATTTAGTGTGTACATTTCCTTTTTTAAATAAAAAAACACCAGTGTATCACTCTTTTAAAAAAATTATATTCAAAGGTACACTGGAATGTTTTAAGTGGCATTTGTTTGTTTAGAACGCAATGACAGCCGGATAATTTCAACAATTATCATCGATGAGCTCACCCGAGATCTTACCTTTGAAATTATCTTAATTATAAATGTCGATCAGGCTGTCTGGACCTGAAAGGTTTATATAAGACTCTTTTACACTGATCATTTTAATTTCATGCATATTTCCGTGGTTATTGAGTATTAACAGGTTAGTGCCATGCATTATCCGAAGATATGAAAATTATAAAAGACAGTTAAATTTATGAGAATTACGAATTAGCATGGATTATATATTTTGACTTGTGTTTGATTATATGATTTATAGTTCACTCATTATATTACTCAAGAAGATTATTTTAATTGATTATATGATTTATAGTTCACTCATTATATTACTCAAGAAGATTATTTAAATGCAAGAAATGCTCAAAACATCAATGGTTACTGACGTTAATGTGATGTGGGATGCTTTGGAGTTATGACAGCGGTCGAAGAAAAATGAGGCCTTAAATCCTAAAAATAAAACAGAGAATGTGGTATGTTTGTCGTTTCGTAGAGTTTCTCTATGGTCAAAGTAAAGTTATGTCCATTGTAAAAGTGTAAATAAGAGCATAAAAAAATAATCCAGTCAAGCAAAGAATTAGCTTTCAAAGCACCAACATTTTCTACTGTTAAGTTTAAGAGTTTTATAGGTTATTTAATTAGTTTATGAGCACACATTATTATTAAAATTATTTTCACACAGTGAGTGTTTCCCCAATGCAGTTACGGTATATATATATATTTCAAAATGGTTGTCTATGACGTTAGACTATTCCAAGACATAGAGGAACCATGGGTAGACTTCAAACAACAGTAATAATGTGTTAACAATAAGCAAGACTTGAAATGACAGCAAAATGTTTATAGAGGAAAATGTTTGTTCAAACCGGCTAAATCAGGATTAACCCTGTAGAATAGCAATAATTGGGCTTTGAACAATTAGGTTTATTGTGTTCACATCGAAATCCATAATTCCAATCTGTCTTTAAATGACCTATCGTTATTGATGACAACCTTCTTGAAATAATTGTATATCCTTCTTAGATTAATCGTCATTTAAAATATGCCCTTTTTGCGCATTCATCATGCAGCACCATTTACATTCATGCAATGTTAATTAAATAAATTGTTCTAATGGCAACCAAAAAATTAAAAACTTACGTATTTTCCAGACTTCAGATATTGTTCTTCGAAGGAATAGTTTTCTGACGATGCAACGTGGTCAGCGTTGGATTTGTGGTGAATTGGGTTCCTATTTATAGATAAAATGAAACCAAGTTATCGACTTTATGACAATAGAAAGTAACTTCATTTTTGACTGTTTTTATACAAAATTAACATATTTTGGCCAAATTGCTCTTCATTGACTAGCTTCTTGTTCGTCATTTTTCAGCATTTCATATTTCAGGAGAAACCTTCAATTGTCACCAGAGGCTTGACTAACTCTCTCCCTGACACGTATTTTGAGCCGCGAAGCGCCGAGCGATCTGCGAAGCAGCGAGATGTAAAAAAGAGTTCAAAAAAGTTTAATAGTCAAGCCTCTGGTAACCAGGGTAGAGGTAACCTCGACACCAGATGATTTTAATGTTCTACAACGTAAAAGAGACTTATCATTCTGCCCAGTTACTCAAATAAGTCACCATATTTTATTCCGTCTATATAAATGTATGTAATTAGGTAGTTATGTATCGAGTAATATAATTAATGGTATTCTATTTGTATGTTTTACTTACATTTTTGTACCATTTTCTGTCATGTCTGCAAAAATACACATAAGCAATATTAGACCACAACACTCTAGCGATCGTTAAAGTGTATAGAGCACATCGCATATATACAATTGAAATAAAAATAGGACATTTGGCAGTATCTGCTTTGTCTGTGTTAGAACCTCAATAAAGATTAGGCTCAAAATTTGACAGCTTTTGTTTATTCAATCACGTTCCCTTAATTGATTTCGAAATGTGCAGGAATTCCGGCCGTAATCGTCAACAACGGTTAAAATGTTAAACCCCTGAAGACAGTACTATATTTCCTATACGTAAGGTATATCATGACTGTAGTTTTCACTATATTTGGGTAGTTGGTGAACACGAATATCTCCTATTATGTTTTCTAATAACTATTTGATTTATTATTCACTTAAATGAAAAAAATTATAATTATAGTAAGCGTCCCAACTGCTTGTTTACCTTTTTCGTAAGATTCAGATTTCCTTCTGCAGTATATGCAAATCAGAATTAGGATGATAAAGAGAAGCAGGAAACAGGCTAAGATGATAATGATACCAGGAACCATTCCAATGCCTGAAAAAAAGAATTATTAACAATTATTCTTGTTATTTCCTTTATGCATATTTTGAAGAAATAGAAAACGCGCGCGCGTGCTGTGTGCAGTTATAAAGCACGAGGGGTTGTCAGAACACGAGAGAAGCGCTCCACTTCTCAACCCTTCTCGAGTGTTCTGACAATCCCCAAGTGCTTTATAACTACATACAGCACAGAAAGCAAGTTTTCTATTTCTTTTATAAAATACAAATTGATCAACATACAAACGCGCGTGCTGTGTGCTGTCATAAAGTACACGCCTCAACCAATCAGAATGCGTGATTTCAAATAGTTATTTTATAATGCTTTTTAATGCATATGTTGGATTTTTAAAATAACTTAACACTTAACACTAACACCCATTTTGCATTGTATAACCACTATATACCAATAGTATTATAATGCTTTGCCTACTTTCTTTTATGGCTAGTTCCAACCTTTTAACAATGATATTTTCGTTACCTTCAATTATAACAATTACATTGTATTTAAACTTTAGACTTCTCATTCAGCAATTAAATAGTTTTCAAATGTCTAACTTAAATAAACAAATTTACAATGAAAATCGAAAAATTAAACAATACTGTAGTTTTATTAAAGACTTTTAGAATATTATTAAGATATAATAGTTTATTTACCTTTTTCACAGTTTTTTCCATGTCTGAAGAATACACATTCACATTTGTAAGCTTGCCCATCTTCCTTGCAAACTCCATCAAACTTACACGGTTCTTTGGCACAAGGTTTTGCTTCAGGAAATAAGACAAACGCGTTTTAAAAAGGCTTTAAAATATATAAATGATACTTATAAAAAATAGAAAATATTTATTTCGTCGTAAGGATGTTTTTAAACATGTTCATGTCCAAAAACAGAAACTGTTATGCATCTTTATGTTTGAAGCATTTCCTTGACAAAACAAATGAATATAAAGCAATTCTTCACTGATTGTGTTTTCCACTTATACGGCTTCTCTTACTCCTTCTCCTTCGTTAAGTTACGTTGTATAATATAAAATTGACTTACCAAAAGCAGTCGCTTTTATTTTTCCTGGGTCTTTGAAAACCAAGCCATCAGCAAGAGTTGTCCCATTGAATGTTGCATTCTTTATGCCATCATCCACCTCGCTTTCTAGTTTGGATTGGTTAAACTGAAGGTTAAGTTCAGTCTCCACGCTTCCAAATCTATGAACAATAACAAATAGTGGAATTATAATATATTATAAATGAAAAATAGCAAGTAAACTGGTATTGGTTGTGTCGGTGTTTGATATAAACGATGGGTAATAGAATGATGTATTCTGTTTATTGTCAATACTATTTATTATATCTAAACAGTATATAAGAGAGCCACTCGAACATTATTAGGATAAAGCGTTACTCTCGTTAAATAAAGATAATACTAGGGACCGTTCATTATTTATTGGGGAGGGGGGTGGGCGATTTATTAGCAAAGGCACCAAGGGGCCCCTCTACAATGAACGTATTTTTTTCAATGACCCCCCTTTTCAGGCTTAACGTTGACCCCATTTTATCACCCATCCCCTTCCTCCCATAAATAATGAACGGTCCCTTATTATACATTTTGTTCTTTCGTGGCTAGAATGCATGTTTAGGCGAGGTAGCATACAGTCTTCAGCAATAGTCTGTTAAAGGTACGTGTGTGTTTTGGGTGGACTCCCCCCTCAGTCTCACTCAAAAACGGATCATAGCCTGTCCGTTTTGTTGTACATATAATTTCTTCCTCGGTCGTGTCTGTCTGTGAACAAGCATCATGGAAGGTTCCAAATGGGGAAAGGTATTTGTAAAATATTTTTCATGTGACCTTACCTCATATACTTCACTGAACAGTGTATAAGAATTTTACCAAAGATTTGGAACATCTAAAACAAAATTTCAATAATGTACATTATATTCAGTTTTACATAACATACCGTTCTACATTAATTGGGGGGGGGGGGGGGTTAATTCAATACAATAGTTTTTTATTATGATTATTATTATTAATAGAATATCTACTAGCTAGAATTATGTATTAATCACATATTGTATTTTATTATTGTTATTTATATTATTTCCGGGTACACTTAATCTGGAGCCTCGCTCTGTTGTGTAAACCTTCACCACTTCATGTATTTTTTAGCAATTCTCATTTTAGTATTTAGTTTTTTGTATTATATTGTATTTTTAAGGTGAAAGTGATTAAATAAATAAATAAATAAATGCACGGCAACCACAGGGTTAAACGTATTGGCTCATCGGAAATTTTCAAAAAAAAATCCCTAAATATTTTTTAGGGTTAAAATAAAGACAAAAAGAACACTTTGATGTATGTATACCAACAACTATGCCGGCTTTTTTTTTGGAACCCTAAAAGATATCCAATTATGTGGAAATTCTAACTTTCAATATACGATCAGCATGCCCAATACATTTACTCCGAGTCCCCTCCCCCCGGGGCATTAACTTATTCCTATCGATTACCTTTTTGCAAATTTTCGTTTCAAAGTCTTTAAATTCGGTGCTTGTCTTTTCTTTGAACTTGTCTGTCCATGTCGGTTTCTCGAAAACCAAAAACACATCAAATTGCTTGCCAATAGGATCTTAAAAAGGAAAGAAAAACCATTAATATATTAATGTATGCTTAAAGTGCACCTGACGCCTTTCATGATATTTTGCGAATCTGTTGTATATGAGGTGTATAATAAGTATACTTAATTTTTCTTGATGTCGACCTCTCCTTTGCATTTTCAGATTTCAAATGTTCATATCTCAAAAAGGAGAGGTCGACATCAAGAAATATTAAGTACACTTGTTATACACCTCATGTACAACAGATTTGCAAAATATCATGAAGGGCGTCAGGTGCATTTTTTAAAGTATTATAATATTATCACAGAATGTATCATTGAAGGTAACATATCTCAATTGCCCTATTTCATTATGACGTCACGATGTGTTTTAGTGGGGGATAGAATCGCCGAAAACAACGGTAACTTCAACTAAATTTTCTCTTTGAAAATTGAGCTTCAAATTATCTAATTTTTATGTATGTTATGTGTCTATGTTTATACTTTCATATTTATGGTATTTTGTTGTCATTTCTTTCCTATCCGTCTTGTAAATGCAATTTTATCGTGTATTCTTGTATTGTTGTTATGAATCTGTCCCCCACTGGTGACCATGATCCTTAGCGTTAGAACAATAGAATGTTTTGATGTGACGTCATAGTGAAATAGGACAATTGTGAAATATATATATTTAATTGTCTTAATGTTATTACCTTCAAATTCACAGTGCCTTCCTCTTAGGCCACGGTTGCATTTACAGTAGTACGACTTCTTCAAGCTCACACATTTAGACCCGGGTCTGCATTGGTGTTGAGAACAGTAGCCTAAACGACAATTTATGATTAATTTGAGATTGACAATTAATATATTTTGAAAACTCTAAGCAAACTGACGAATACACTTTTTAAAGTAGTTTTAATTAAAATTAAATTAAAATTAATTAAAATTAAAATTTCCCAAAATACTACGTTCATTAGAGTGAACATATTTCTTTATTATAGGTACCAAAGAAATTATTTCTTCCTTTCTACCTAAATATTGAAATGATGTAAGCCTTTTTCTCAAAGTAAAATAACCTTACGTAACCTTTTTTATAAAGATGTCTTATAAATTCAGATGATCCAAGTGAGCACAGAAAGTTTGGAGAACGAATGACAGCTTTAGAATGTTTTCCTCAAGTCAGGATGGCGGATTGATCAAAAGCAATTTTGGAATAGTACTAGTCAAGTGTGTTGGGACATTAATTGGAATTATTGTGATGGACCGACGCACCACTCCATAGGCACTAATAAGTTGTAGTTGTAGTTGTGCACGTATTCAGTTTCATCATAGTAAACGGATTTACTACTTTTATTACGCTATATAATATAATATAATATAATATAATATAATATAATATAATATAATATAATATAATATAATATAATATAATATAATATAATATAATATAATATAATATAATATAATATAATATAATATAATATAATATAATATAATATAATATAATATAATATAATATAATATAATATAATATAATATAATATAATATAATATAATATAATATAATATAATATAATATAATATAATATAATATAATATAATATAATATAATATAATATAATATAATATAATATAATATAATATAATATAATATAATATAATATAATATAATATAATATAATATAATATAATATAATATAATATAATAACATGAAAACTTACCCAAGACTTTGATACTGAAGGCTTTAGTCTTTATTGGTCCGACACCATTAGAAACAGAGCATTGGTAAGTCCCTTCGGCACTAGGTGTTGATTTACGAACCAAAGTGTCTCCTGTATGGATAACTTTAGTGCTATTATCTAACTTTGACCATGAAATGGTTGGCTTGGGAAATCCATCCGTTTTACACATAAGAACTATGTCATCATTCTCGTCAATTGTCTGAGATGTTGGGGAAAATTGCAGAATACTTGGTGGGTCTAGAAAGCATATGTGAAATATATGTTGACAAGCGGCAATAATTAATAGCAAATATTGAAATTGTCATTGGAACTCGTGGCCTTATTTTATAATATCCCTTTTCACAGGTCTCCTCTATCAACCTCGTCAAAAAAAAAAACGCTACTACAAAAGTGCTACTACTTTAGCTAATCGGACTAATTAGACTTATAATATATATTACTGTAATAGCTATACTGATATTACATATAGTTCCATGATTGTTAGGGGAAAAATACAAATACAACATAACAAATGTGTGGTACTTACACTTGACGTTAATTGTGATCCTATGTGATCTTGTTTCACATTCGTTCCCATTGCTGGTATGACATTCAAACGAGCCTGTTTGACTACGTTGGATAGCTGTAATGGTATGAGATGATGAATTGGATAGACGACTGCCATTGACTCGATACCAAGACACTTGTAGACTTCCACTGTTGTCCCAGACATTACAAACCAACGCTAAATTTGATCCTTCGTTAACATCTTGGCTTTCAGTAACGCTCAGGATTATAGGGGAGACTGAAAACGAACCACTATATGTTAAGTTCAATAATTATTCCAGCGACGATCAATAAGCCAGTTCTACTAACAATTCGTGTGACTATATTTCCTTATCAATAGCAGCAATATATAAAACAGTTCCAGTTACTGAAGATATATGTAAAAGCGTAGGGCGTTTCCTTTTTTTAAATTGTCCAAAGGTAATATGCATTACTCCAATCATTGTTTACAGCGTGATACGCAAACGTATGACCACATTTAATGTATTTGCATACTTCTATTCACGGCAGTCTGTACTTTAAACAGACACATTTGATGAGAAGTTGTCTGATTTTGCCTAATAAGGCATGTAAAAAACTTGTTTCGCAGCATAAAGTCTGTGCATAGAAGTATGCAAGTATATTAAAAGTGGTCATACTTTTGCGCATCGCGCTGTAAAAATCCCTATACGTTCTATACCTTTGACTTGTACAGTTAAGTAAGCTCTTTCACCAGCTCCAACGATATTCTCTGGTACACAGGTGTACACGTTTGTTCCATTTACATGCATAATGTATGTATAAAGACCATCGCTAGTGTTAGCAATCGAGACACCATTTCGCAAGAACTGGTAATTATGAGGAGGTGGTTTGGCATGGGATGTACAGTTCAGAGTGATTCTGTCACCATGGCAAGCAACACTTGTTGAAGAACTTAGTGATGTTGATTCTGGTTTATCTGAGCGATAGAGAGAACAAAATAAGTGAATATTTAGCAAATTCACTTGTTTTGGACGTAGTGTAGGCAAATCTATTTCAATCTTCACAATCAAAATAATCATTTTGATTTTATTGTATTTTCTCAATTCAAAACAAAGAAAATGATTAAAAACATTATGATGTTTTCTAAAATGTTTCAGTGATTATTTGTTTATAATACATATCATGATTATTACGATCTATTATCTATGACATATATATGATAGCTTGCAATATTGAGGTTGAAAGCTGGTTTTTTATCAGCTGTTTTTCATTATTTTTTTTTTCACAAATTGGCAAAAATTTCGTTCACTCAGGCATTTAATTCCAAAACTCCAAAATTCGGATATGACAAAGTCAAAATGTTGTCCAAAGATATCGAGCTTTAATCTTGGTTTTGTTAAAAGAAACATGAACAAGAATTCGAATCAAACTAAGCGGAGGCTGTTTGTTTTATACGAAACATGCGCCATTCACAAAACAATATCGAACTGAGGGATAGTAAACGTCTTCCTGAAAACAAACGAAACACCTAATAAGTTGAAAAGCAAAAGAAGCGACAAAAATGACAAACAAGATACTTACCCTCCAGTCACCTCTTCAAGATTAAAGATTCAGCTTTTCTATTATTGATGAACTTATTTTAAGTGTATTTATTAACTCATCTGTTAACTCTTTAAAAACATTTAAAGTTATATTATAAACCAATGATGGAAAAACATTTTGATGCAGATGTTTAAAGCTTACATATGACGCTGACTTTTGTTTTTGCAGAATCTGCAGAGCAGTCATCTCCATTTTCCACTCTGCACTGATACACTGCTTCGTCCGAACGATTGATAGATAAAAACTGCTTGACAGAACCTTCTGGATCGGCTTGGCCACCAAGCCTTCTCCATGTAACGTTAAGAGGGTGACTACCAGTTACATTACATAGTAGAGAAACACTTTTTCCTTCGACAAAACCTTGACTTGGAGTGAAAAAAAATATCTTTGGAGGATCTGAAAAGCAAAATGAGCAAGATGAACTCAAATATTGTTATATATCATGGTGTTCAAAATAAGTTTTTTTGTGATTATGAGCACCAATATTTTTGACATTTTCTAATTTTTAAGCTGTAAAAAGTGTGTAACATGGTAGATTTTGGTGACAATTCCCATGTTGTCAAAAGATCTTTGATAGACATTCAACATATTTGCGGTACCAAAGCTAGCACAAGTCTGTCTAAAGGATCACAATTAGGACAACTGCATGGATTCCGAAAAAAGATATATATTTGAATTTTTTCACAATTAATGACAACCTCGACGTTTTCTTGGTGTTGTAAAAAAAAGCGCAATATATGCTTCCTCCTTAGATTTAATTGTCAATACTTTTGATAAATCCACATGGGAGGCTGTTATTGATCCCTTTTTTTCCTTGCGCGTTTTCAATAAAATAAATTATCTTAATCGTACGAACAAATGCTATGCAATGCAGCCATAACCATAACTATAGCGCTAACATTTGATTGCAACCATGACTATGACATTTACTCAAGACTCACCTTTGGTTAATATCATTACTGTGGCGTTAGCTCCATATCCATTCTGGTTCTTGGGTTCACATTTATACGTATTATTACCAGATTGAGGTACAGTAAATTTATAAATTCCCGAGCTACTGTTATGAACTACTTGGTCGTTGATATAGAAACGATACTGGAATAGAATAGAATCTTTATTTGCTCTTATATACTAATTACAATATATTGTACATTATATTATACATTTTACATTTTTTCTTTCTATATTCGTTTGTATATGTTTGTATGAGTGTTTCTATTATGTATGTTTTATAGAATATAGAAATTGAGCATGGAGGCTAAGTAAACTGGGAAGTTATCGAGTTAGCCTCCATTTAGGTTTTTGTTTAATACATAATATTCAGGTATAAAGAGCGGTAAGATTATAAACAATTTAACAAAGAGAGAAAAAACGTTCAGAAAAGAAAAAAGAGAATAGAACAGGAAAACACTAATATATACAAAATAATATTAAATATAGTTTTTGTGAAGTAAGTAATATAAATATAGATTATGTTTCTTCATAAAGGTATATATATACTATGTATCATTGTGAGTTTTGAGTACTCATTAAGTATGCTTTCACTTTTTTATCAAATGAAAGTACACTTAATATTTTAAGTTCATATGGGAGGTCAGCCCATATATTAGAGCCAGTATAAGAGAGTGATTGTTTGCCAATGTTTGTTCTAACTCTAGGTTTATATAAATTTCCTTTGGTTGCATATCGTGTATTATAGGCGTGAACATTTTTTGCTTGTGTAAATATATTATTGAATGTATTTGGCAGTAGTCCTTTGTGCCACTTATGGACGAATTTCAAAATGTGTAATCGATATACATTTTGAACTGTATGTATATTTAGCAGGTTGATGAGCGGTTTGGCACTGTCAGTGTATTTCCCATAGAGAGTAGCAAAAAATATTATTCGTATAATATGGTTTTGTTTGCACTGGACTTTTTGGATGTTTGTTTTATAAGTACTACCCCATGCCTCAATAGCATAAGAGATATAAGGATAAATCAAATTATAATAAATTTGCCTTAGTTGTTTTAGTGACAGATAGTGCCTTAACCTTAAAATTACACCTGAATTACGTGAAATTCGTGAACATATGTAAGATATTTGATGTTTCCACGACAGGGAATCATCAAGTATAACTCCAAGGTACTTGACATAATTTCTCCTTTCAAGACAAAAGAAAGAACCGTCTTTATCAGGGATTTTTATATTGATCGAAACATCCTTTTTCCTTTTAGATTTAACTATCATAAAATTTGTTTTTGTAAAGTTTAAAGAGAGCTTGTTGACATCTAGCCATACTTTGACTTTTGATAGTTCTATGTTCATTTTATTCTCAAGGGAGTTGATATTGCTATCAGACGTAAAGATATTTGTGTCGTCTGCAAAAATTTTAAAATTTAGTTTGTCAGAACAGTTTGGTAAATCATTAATGTATAACAAAAACAATAGAGGTCCCAATGTACTGCCTTGTGGTACTCCACAGGTAATTGTCTGGGAATCAGAGTATGTATCACCTAATGAGACGTATTGCTTTCGATTTTTAAGATAGCTAGAGAACCAATTTAGCGGTAGACCACGTATTCCGTAAGTTCTTAATTTGTTAAGCAATATTGAGTGATTAACGGTGTCGAATGCTTTTGATAGGTCTAAAAATACTCCACAGGTATAAAGATTGCTATCAATTGCCTTTTTTAAGTTGTCGGTGATTTCAGTTATAGCTTGCATGGTTGAATGACCTTTCCGAAAACCAAATTGATATTCATATAAAATGTTGTGTTTGTCAATATAATTGATTATCTGATTATAGACAAGTTTTTCAAATATTTGAGCAAATGTTGGTAGAGTAGAGATTGGTCTGAAATTTGATGGGTCAGTTGAATCTCCTCCTTTGTCAATAGGAGTGACTTTTGCTATTTTAAAGGCATCAGGGACAATTCCCTGATGTAAGGATATGTTAAAAATCGAAGCTAAAGGTTCAGCTATGTTGTTGCATGCTATTTTGATACATCTTCGTGGTACGCCTATCGTGGATTTGTTTTGATTTAAGTTCATGATGATATCTTCTACTTCGTGTGGGAGTATGCTTCGAAACATGAAACTGTTTTGAAAGTTTCTATTGATGTAAGTTGTTGGATCTGTAGTAACTTTCGGTAGTTTTTCTGTTAATTTTCTTCCGACATTAACAAAGTAAGAATTCAATTTAATTTGGTTTCCGAAATCGCGATTATTTCTGGTGCAGAATTAAAAGTTTCAAGTAAATCCTCTAGTAATGATAAGTTTTTTTGAAGGCTTCGGATATTGAAGTGAATTATAGAGAAACCTTTTTGATTTTTTGACTTTTGGAAAAAATTTCCTGTTTGCTTAATGTTATAGTATTTTGATTGATCAGAGAAATTATGCGTGTACTCCTGCAAGTCATTCTCATTATCTGGACTTACTATATAATCTTGAAAGAGATCTTTTGAATGGAGTATATTATCGGAGGATGAGAAAACCCAGCTCCCTATTGTTCTTAAGAGCTCCTGATGGTTTAGCTCATAGAAAGGTAGTTCTGAAAGCGTATTTAAGTTATTGCTATCTATACTTGTATTATGTAAGGTAGTTAATTAAGAATATTGAATTTGTAAATTTATAGCTGTAAGATATTGTAAAGAGATTTTAACATTATAGTCTGATCTTACTTTCAGAAGTCCTTTATACTGGTATTTTAGGTTTTTGTTCTTCATCAGTAGTAGTGGTTTTACTTAGCCATCGATTTGCTCGAGGTCTTCCTCTGTATTAAATGAATATGTCACTGAGTTTTCATCCTCCTTCAAGAAGATTCTCCCGTTCTGTGTCCAGATGAATTTCCAGTTTCTTCGCTTTTTGATCCTGTTGACTTCACCAAAGAGTTTCTTTCGTTTGGGTGTTAATGACTCGGAAATATATATCCTGGAGTTTGATGGCGAACCGAGGTCAGCTATGTCGTTCACTTTGGTCTTTTGTAGCATTTTTCTCTTGTTGTAGAATATATTTCTCTTTTTACGAGATATGAACTTTACTATAATTTTTGGAGGTGCTTTGGTGTTTTTTGTCGGCAGCGGGTGCGCTACTGAAATATCTTCAGCAGAGATCGGAGATCCAATGTGATTACCAATCGCTTTCACAATGGCTTCCGACGAAGCTTCATCTTTGGCGTATATGCCTGTAATCTCAACACAGTCCCGTCGTATGTATTGTGCGAGTTCCTCTATCTCATATTGGGCTTCGACTGATCTTTGGTCTGTAATTTTGATGTCTTGTTTAATAAGACTCACTTCTTTGGCTTGATTATGTAACTTCTTGTTGGTTGTTTTGTATTCATCGAGCAAGCTATCGTATTTTTCAGATAGATAACTGGCTGTTTGCTCTATATTATTTAACTTCACTTCTAATTCGTCAACTTTTAGTTTTAAGGGAGTTACTGCTAGAGAGATAAGCTCTTTAACCTGTTCAAGAGTGACCATAGCGTCGGTCGATTTGAGAGCGCGAAAGTACGTCTTCTCTCTTCAACGACATATGCTAATGAGCGCTGGTGGGTTGGCATTTGTTATACAAGACAGAGTTACTGAATCATTCAAACAGGTTTTGATACTGGTGCTTGTCATTGTCGTTCCATAAGGCTTGTCTGAACAAAAAAAAAAAACATATCTTATATAATATAATAATTAACTTAACTTAACAATTATTAATATGCATTGGACTCGAAATATATTGAGGCTGATTGGATAAGGAATTTAATTCTCACAGTCAGGCAAACTAAAAATTAGTGAAAGATATCTGGCTAGCCAATATAATAAACTTAAAAAAACATATTGCTAGCCAATAACCCTTACAATAGTCTGTTGGTTGCGCGCGCAATGCATTTAAAATTGTTAAGAGTTCAAATGTATTTTATTTTTGTAAGAACTATTGTTATATACCGACTGTCAAAATTCATTTTTCATGTACAGTGATTGGGCGAAAGGGTATCACGTAGACGTGAACAAATTCTATGTATCCTCGGCGACGGCTCTAGGCGGGCAAGAATATGTTATTTCCCGGGAAATGACAAAACCGGGAATTGATTGAACTTTGCAAACCTTGATAAACCTTGGTAATTGTTTTTACAACTCCCATTGCAGCGGGCTCATTACAAAGTCGTTGACAGTGCAAGAAAGACAAAATATGAAGGGACGTAAGCTTATATTTTCAAGCAGAACAGAGGAAGATATTGAAAAGTTATGGAACGAAAAAGAACATTTTATAATGCTCAATAAAAGTATACTTTGTATGGATACTTACAAGTTACATTCAAATAGATTTGCTTGAACGTGTCACTCCCAGAGACATCATTATCAACAGAACATCTATAGTATCCGCTGTCAGATTTATTCAGATTTGTGAAATTGTGAAATAGCACATTGCCAATGGTTGTTGCGAGATAAGATGCTGCCCCTTGTCTCGTCCAGGTAATGTTTGGAGTCGGGCAGCCAGTCGAGGAGCATTTCAAAACTAAATCAAGTCCTTCTTCCTTTAAAATGGTATCTGCTGAGGGTTCCATGGTTATCTTTGCGGGAGCTACAATAATTTAAAATAAGATATATTAAAAACTTTTTTTTTTTTTTTTTTTTTTTTTTAAGGATGAGAAAGAATATTTGCTATTTATTCGTTTTACCTTTGACAGTGACATTTTGATACGTTCTCGCCACAGTGCCTGCCTCATTAATAGTGACACACCAAAAATATTCTTGATTGCAGCCTTGCACGTTTGCTATCAAGTGATCTGCCGAGCACGTGCTACTGGACTTATTAGCCAATAGCTGATCGCCTTGATAAAATAGCACTTGACATTGCTCTGGTTTGGCTGATGATTGACAGGTCAGTGTGATGGCTTCATTAACAATGATGCCACCACTACTCTTGTTTAAAGAGAGTGATATATTTTCTGGTTTATCTACAAAAATAAAAACAAAATAATGTTAATTTTAGCAACCCATGGTATGTTAGATCGAAATCCATCAGTTTTTTTGGTGTTTGTTTTGTTGATTCATTATCTGGTAATTTGTTTTATCACTTGCTTATCGCTTAGAAAGTTTAGGCCATTAGTTTACTAGCAGTTTAGTTTGTAACTGGTTTTTATGTTGGTTGGTTGGTTGGTTAGATTTGTGTTTGGATAGTTTGTTTAGTTGGTGTTACTAGAATTGTGGAAGATATAACTTGTGGTATGTTTTGTTATATTGAGTGATTACTTAAATGTCAGGTCTGTTACCTGGCTGGGTAGTTGTTAGATAAATGAAATGATTGCAACGTGTTTAAATACTGTTTTGATGCAAAGTAATATATCATCAATAAACTAAGAAATTAGTTGATTAGTGCTGTATTGTGCCTCAAACAGCTAATGCGTTCCCTTGTCAAATCTTATAATATACAAATTAGGTAATACCTAATAGCGGAGCTCCCAGTTTAATTTTTCTTACAACATCAATATGTGCAAGTATATAGTTTTTGTGCACGGGTCATAAAAACTGTACGTGATGACGTAGGCGTATTTGATAGTATGTGAAAGAAATACTATTTCTTACTGTTCAAGGTTACTCAAGAAAAAAAACGAGAAATATTAATCTGGGATATATACATATATATTCGACTATAAGTCAACTATATTTATCAAGATTTTTGCTAAAGATTATGAAATACGGTTCATGCAATATAAATGTTGTAAATATGTAAAGCTTGTTGACTGATATCTATATACAAACTTTTATAGCAGTAAACAAAACAACAATCTACTCTGTTGATGTTTACGGTTCAATATAAATACTATAAATATGTCAATATAAATGTTGTAAATATGTAACTTAAAGCTTGTTGACTGATATCTATATACAAATTATTATAGCAGTAAACAAAACAACAATCTACTCTGTAGATGTTTACGGTTCAATATCAAATGTTGTAAATATGTAAAGCTTGTTGACTGATATCTATATTCAAATTATTATAGCAGTAAACAAAACAACAATCTACTCTGTTGATGTTTACGGTTCAATATAAATACTATAAATATGTCAATATAAACGTTGTAAATATGTAAAGCTTGTTGACTGATATCTATATACAAATTATTATAGCAGTAAACAAAACAACAATCTACTCTGTTGATGTTTACAGTTCAATATAAATGTTGTAAATATGTAAAGCTTGTTGACTGATATCTATATACAAATTATTATAGCAGTAAACAAAACAACAATCTACTCTGTTGATGTTTACGGTTCAATAAAAATACTATAAATATGTCAATATAAATGTTGTAAATATGTAAAGCTTGTTGACTGATATCTATATACAAATTATTATAGCAGTAAACAAAACAACAATCTACTCTGTTGATGTTTACGGTTCAATAAAAATACTATAAATATGTCAATATAAATGTTGTAAATATGTAAAGCTTGTTGACTGATATCTATATACAAATTATTATAGCAGTAAACAAAACAACAATCTACTCTGTTGATGTTTACAGTTCAATATAAATGTTGTAAATATGTAAAGCTTGTTGACTGATAGCTATATACAAACTGTTATAGCAGTAAACAAAACAACAATCTACTCTGTTGATGTTTACAGTTCAATATAAATGTTGTAAATATGTAAAGCTTGTTGACTGATATCTATATACAAATTATTATAGCAGTAAACAAAACAACAATCTACTCTGTTGATGTTTACGGTTCAATATATTAATGTTGTAAATATATGTAAAGCTTGTTGACTGATATCTATATACAAACTTTTATAGAAGTAAAAAAAAAACCAATCTATGCCTATCATCGACACAAAGTTTTTTCATCAAAAAAGGATTTTAAAAACAAGTTTATAGATAAACTATCAATGGATATTACTTTTCTGTAAGTAGAAAATTGTAGTAAATGTAGCTATGCTGTAATGGCCATGGAGTTGTTGTCGTTTTAATTTTATGCGTTTTTTCAGTCTTTTCAAGGTGACAAGTTCTATTTTTGGCGCGTTTCAGCAATGCCAAGGCACCTTTTTACTTCAAAAGCAAGACAAAACGCTGAGAAAAATCAAGATTTTGAGCTTCAAATTGACAAAAACATTATTTGAACTAGACCTTAATAGAATGGTAACTATGTATTAAAAGGAAAAAAAGAAATTTTAAAGCATTTCTTTGTAAAAAAACAACATTTTTATCGTATTGGATTTAAACTTACTAAAAAGTAGTCATGGCAAATCTTCAAAACAAAACAAAAAATTATTTTCAAGTGGAATTAAAAGCCTCAAGAATAAGTTCTACCAACACAAGATCGATTTGAAAAGACAAGGATTTTAAAACAAGGTTTTTTATTATGAAAAACTTTGTGTAAAACATCATTTTCGACTTTGAAGTAAAAACTACTAAAAAAAGCTCGTTTAGTAAGCATAAAATAGTCAATATTGTTAAATAAACAGAAGTTATTCAACCAATTTAAATTGTGTTTGTATTTCAATTTATCTTTGATGTTTTCTGTTTATGAGGTTTAAAAAGTACATAAATAAACACCTTTCAATCGACCAAAGTACAATTTACACATGCACAAACATCGTTTCATGTACGTTTTTTATCTCAAAAAGTAAATAAAATGGAGATAAACCTTTTCTCTTTTCTTTCTATAATAAAACAGAGAACGGATTTTTCCTTTTTGAGGCTTAATTATTGCAAGTTTTGAGGTGTTTTTTTTTTCACGCTCGGTATATCAAATTAAGACAGTTTTTTTTTCTCTCAAAAACTTGAAACAAATAATAATCTTGAACTTACTTTATCGGTGATTATTTTCCTGAGGTTTTCTTCTCTTCAATGACATTGATCATATTTTGACGAATAAATGTATGTACTTGAATTTTGATGGTTTAAACATTCTTCATAGTTCAACTGCCAAGCTTGAAAATCCTTCAATAAACTGTGCCGAGGGAAGATTTGAAGACAGTTTTCATAACAAACAAGGTCGCTTCTTTATCAATTTTTTTTTTTGAATTGCTGTAGTCTTTTAATATCTTCCACGAAGGTATCCACAAACAGGTTTTCTTGATCTTTTGGAATCAGTCTTTTCTGCTTTTCTTTAGTATAATTTCTTCGTTTTTGTGTCCTTCGAGTTTATGTTCTTCTTCGGTCAAAACTCTCTTTGTTCTTCGAAGTTCATCTTTCTCCGTTGTTATTTTGTATTAATGTAAGCTCTGCTATTTAGTTGTTGTTTGTTTGACTTTTTTGTTCTTCGAAGTTCATCTTTGTCCGTTGTTATTTTGTATTAATGTAAGCTCTGCTATTTTGTTGTTGTTTGTTTGACTTTTTTGTCGATAAATTAAAAGAACAACTTTGCTTTGTTGATCTAGCGCTATTTGGCGCGCGCGTCACTTTCATTCCCGCCGAAATATAACAACCAATCAGCATCGCGATGGGCGCGGACGTCGGACGTCGGACGTCGGACGTCGGACGTCGGACGTACGCTTGGGATTCCTGTGTGAAAACCATCGAAAATCGACTCGATGCATTACCATTTTTTCTTAAGTATGGTGCTCCGCTCGCGCGGGCCTTCGGCCCGCGCGGGAGCTCCGCTATAATTTGAAGTCAAATTTAAGAGCTTAGAAAAAAAAACCTTTTTCATAGTTTAATCATAAGCCAATTGCCTTGAATCAATATTATGATTATGATATCCGAATATGACTGACATTTACAGGAACAGATGAGCTGAAGGTGCTAATTAATTAATTAGATTGATTAGGCAATTAGTAGTCACAAAAACATGCAACTATTCTAGATTAATAACTTTACATTTCAACACTTATAGAGAAATTAACTAAAAGAGCACTTCAAACAATATGCATGAATTCAATTAGGTAAACGTTATTATTAAATGCTTGTTACTGAGAGGTTAGTCAGCAAGGACATCCAATAATACTTGTTACTTGTTACATGCTTGTGATTAGTTATGGTTAGCCAAGATGTCGAGTTAGAAGGAGATCACTAAGTAACGAAACCCACCTTTTTCTTTGATCGAGCTTAAAAACACCGACAATTATTTCATGGCTATCCTCTCACTTGTTGTACCTCTAGATGGTTTTCATCAGCTGGTAAAATTGTTTCAATGTATCCCAAGATAAAATAAGCACATGTTTCGTGGGAAAAATGTATCTTTGTTCTAGATAGAATGCATCAATTTCAAATGAAAGTAGCATTGCCGCATGATATCTCCTGAAAATTGATTCATTAACTGTCTCAAAATGTCACTCGTTTTCTCAATTTCCGTTTAGCCTTGTTTAGCCTCGAAATTTCTATATAAAGAATATTTGCACCCTCAATGATTAAAGTTGCATGCAAACATGCAATACGGAGCAGACAGGCTCAGCTCAAATGCATTGACTTGATTAGATAAGTGATCCATAAATACTCAAGTACTAATTCAAAGTGATGTGGAGGTATTACACTATAATACGTGTGAGTATTTATATATAAAGTTGACTTTAGAAGTGCTTTTCAAAAAAACACTTTGAACTATGTGAGTTTATGTGCTTAAAGCATACAAAATAACTGATTTAATACATAAAATATAAAATGACCATTGTAATGATGATTCAATATTTTCAGTGAATTTAGGAAATAAACAATTGATTCTTACATATGACGGTGACTGTTGTATTCGCAGAAGCCACAGGGCATTCATCTCCGTTGTGAGCTCTACACTCATAACCTGCCTCGTTCTGGCGACCAATGGCTACAAATTCCTTGATAGAACCTTCTGGATAGGATACGCCACCAAGCCTTCTCCATGTAACGTTAAGAGGTTGACTGCCAGTTGCATTACATACCAGAGAAACAGGCTCTCCTTCTATGAAAGTCTTGCTTGGAGAAGAAAAGGTTATCTTTGGAGGATCTGGATATTTAATTGACAACATTTTAAAATTAACAGAAACAAAAGGGTCATCTCGCCAGGTGAACTCGCTTCGAAGCGCGCAAAGGATTGTTTGTCAAAACAAGCAGTACCAAAATGGCGCTTCGAGACAGCAACGATTCCGGTTACCTTTAGGCATTTGTGTTTTGTTTTTATTCTTTTTTATCCCTGATAGTATCAATAAAACAAAATGATAGAAAATTCGAGGTTTTAAGAATATCTTTTTTTTATTCTATTGTAGGCTCAAATTTGAACTCGCATAGCTCTATTAGGAGCCTCTTTTTTATCCTCTCTTATCCACCCTTGTTTTCTTTAGCGTTGTTTCATTTACTTTTATGTTTTTCTGATAGCCTGTATTAACATAAGACTTACCTTTGGTTAATATCATAGATGTGGCGTTAGCTCCATATCCAATCTGGTTCTTGGGTTCACATCTGTAAGCATTATTACCAGATTGACGGACTGGAAATTGATAAACTCCCGAGCTACTTGTATGAACTACTTGGTCATTGAGATAGAAACGATACTCGTGCGCTGGTGGGTTGGCATTTGTTGCACAAGACAGAGTTACCGTATCATTCAAACAGGTCCTGCTAAGGGTGCTTGTCATAGTCGTACTGTAAGGTACATCTGTAAGAGAAAGAGTTAAATTATTTAGCTGTATTATTAATATTGTTTATAGAGGGTTACCTTTTTGAAATTGAAATTGAAAGTAACTTTCTTATAATTGTATATGAATCGACAAATATCACTGTATTAGTAACTAGCTCAAGAGGAAATCATCTTAAACAATGGCACTAGCGAACTACTATCCAAGTGCAGGTTGAGTCAACGTCAAAGTGTAATCAAGCAAAGATATATCCTTACTGTATGATTTAACCAGAAAAATATTGGAAAATACACTAGGCAGTGCTACCGATTTTACAAACGGTATTACTCTGTTGCTCATCACAAACCGGTACCCGCAAAAGTGTTCACATACTTACATGTTACGTTGACGTAAACTGTTTTAATGAGAGGACTTCCAACAACTCCGTTGTCGACCGAACATAAAAATGTTCCAGTGTCACTCTTGGCTAAGCTTGGAAACCTATACATCAACAGGCCTCCTATTCTGGTACCCAAATGATTTGGAAGACCTTGCTTTGTCCAGGTAACGTTTGGATCTGGACAACCTGTTGAACTGCAATTCAAGTCTAAAGTATTTCCTTCTTCTAGGACAACTGTATTACTTGAAGGAGTAGTACTTATGGTGGCAGGCACTGAAAGATAAATGGAGACATGATTGTTAGTACATGATACCACCGTCACGCTTTTAATCAATTCAAAATTTATATCAAATTTAAAGTGAATTTTTGAAAAATTAAATTAATGCAGTAATGCAAGATTCAAAATTTCAAAGGTTTATAATTACCAGTATAGGTAAGACTGATGCTGTTTGTATCACTTGTATCGTACTCATTTTCCACTTTACAGGAGAAGTTCTTGAAGCCACAACCATCAATATTCGGTAGCACGTGACTGGCTGCCACACCACCGTT
This sequence comes from Metridium senile, assembly GCA_949775045.1. NCBI lineage: Eukaryota > Metazoa > Cnidaria > Anthozoa > Actiniaria > Metridiidae > Metridium > Metridium senile. The sequence continues at coordinate 2,430,848 of OX459096.1, read as the reverse complement.
ACACATCTTGTCGACGTACGTATGGATTGCGTTACTATCACTGTAAAACGTCACGTTACATAGCTGGGGCTTGGAAAATGAGGAGCAGTGTAACGTCACGTTTTCTCCTTTCACAAACGTGTTGTTATTTCTGTTACTTGAGATTGAGGTGTTTTCAGGTTTGACTGTTGAAGAAAAACAACATTTTTTTGGTTCAGTAGCAGTTATTTATATTATTTCGATATATTATTTTGATTTAACAAAGCATTGCCATTTTTTATTAAATTTTAACAATTAAGTTGCATATTAATGTTTTCTTATTAAGCAAGAGTTGAAATTTATTATTCTATTATTAAAAAATGTTTATAAAAATAAATTTTATACGATTTTTAAAAATTAAAATTTATAAAAAATTTTAAAATCATTCCTTTGCTATTTAAGCTTATTTAAAAGCAAATTCTGTTTATCTTTTTGCGGTATAACATACCTTCACACACATTTCAAACAAATCACAGTATGGCTTTGGAACAGAGAACACAGATTTCAAACGAATTTGACTTCGGCATGATCTTGTGAAGAAGTTGCGAAACAGAAAATAGGAAAATTTCACCATTGAAGAGGTTGAAAAAGTTTTGAAAACAAACTGTCTTTTTTTTTCATTGAAGAGTGGATTTGAGTGAATCATATCATTAGTGAGGTTACAACCGTGCCTTCTTCTTCTCGGTAGTGTGATGCTGAGAAAATAGGTGTTCTGTGTCCGTTGGGCGATAACAGAAGACTCACTTTAGTGATTTATAAGCAAAACAAAATGATTAAGGTGAAATGCATTAAACAAATCATGCATGTATTGAAAGCAACTGCGAGGTCACGAATTCCTTTTGAGCTGTCACTGTATGTGTAATCCAAGTCTTCTATCATTTTAAACGATCATCAATATTTTAAAAAGGATTTGATTTTGTGCTCGAGCGCTTGAGCTGGTCAGAAATACTACACCGTCAATGTTGCTGAAAAGCCATTGTTTTTATTCTGGACATGAGTTATTGAAAAAATTGAAAAAACATTTCTGTGATTCCGCTTTGGCTAAAAATCTTGCAATGTGCAAGTGAATTGAACGAAATAGAAACTCCATCAAATGGGTTTCTTAAAACGGAAATTGAATCAATGTTATACACTGTACGCTCTTCCTGCACATCGCATCGCATCACATCACATCACATCATGTTACATCAGATTGCATTAAATCACATCATATTACATTAAATCACATCACGTTACATCAGGTTACATTATAAATCACATCACATCACATTACAAATCATTATATCACATTACTTCACACCACATTATATCACATCACGTTACATCATATTACATATCACATAACATCACATTATATTACACCACATCACCTCACGTTGCAGCACATCACATCACATCACATCACATCACATCACGCCACATCACATCACATCACATTATATCACATCACATCACGTTACAGCACATCGCATCACATCACATCACATTACATCACATCACGTTTCAGCACATCACATCACATTACATTACATCACATTACATCACATACATCACATTATATCACATCACATCACATCACGTTACAGCACATCACATCACATCACATTATATCACATCACATCACATCACATCACATCACATCACATCGCATTATATCACATCACATCACATCACGTTACAGCACATCGCATCACATCACATCACGTTACATCACAATACATCCCATCACATTATATCACAACACATCACATCACTTCACATTACATTATATCACATCACATCACCTCACGTTACATCACATCACGTTACATCATATTACATCACAACACATCACATCAAATAACATCACATCACATCACATCAAATCACGTTATATCACATCACATCACATCACATCACATCGCAATACATCACATCACTTCACATCACATCACATCTCATTACATCACATCACATCACATCACACCACATCACATCACATCACATCACATCACATCACATCACATCACATCACATCACATCACATCACATCACATCACATCACATCACATCACATCACATCACATCACATCACATCACATCACATCACATCACATCACATCACATCACATCACAACACATCACATCACATCACAACACAACACAACACATCACATCACATCACATCACGGTACAGCACATCACATCACATCACATCACGTTACATCACATCACGTTACATCACAATACATCCCATCACATTATATCACAACACAACACATCACATCACATTACATTATATCACATCACATCACCTCACGTTACATCACATCACGTTACATCATATTACATCACAACACATCACATCACATCAAATAACATCACCTCACGTTACATCACATCACGTTACATCATATTATATCACATAACATCACATCAAATAACATCACATCACATCAAATCACGTTACATCACATCACAACCAACCATCGTAACCAATCATACTTAGCATGCTCTTTAGAAAGCAATTATTCTCAATCGTTTTAACCTTTTACAAGTTTGTCCGTGCAAGTCATGCATATGACAACCTCGTACTCAATTTTGTACAGAATACAACAGGATGCTCTAAAACTTCATGCTAATAGGTTACACTTGGAATTAAGGAAAGTATGTGACAGCTCAAAGGAAATTTGTTACTCGGGCTTTCCAGGTTATAAGTAGAAATGCTGTGAGTCATGCCATACACGTGAATGAAAACAAATTACAAATAAAGTAACATAAAGAAACTGAAATGATGTATAAACCATATATAAATCACGAATGATGTGTTGTGGATTATGCATGCATACATGAATGAAATGGTGAAAATGATAGATATTATAAGTATATTAGTATTTTTAGTAATTGCATGCAGGTTATTGAAGTGTATTACAATAATATTGCAGCAATACCGCAATAATATTATTAAACACTCAAATTAAACATTCATATTATAAATATTTTAGTTTTGTTAGTATTTACACAAGATATGAGGCATTCATGCAAAGAAACATAGCCATTCTTGAAAAAATACCGCAAAACCGGAGCAAGGCAAAACAAAGACTGAAGAGCTTTGGTCACGAAACTTGCTGATTTTTACCAAAACTCATCTTTGAAAAATGGATTTTCATTAAGAACGAAACATCCAAATCTTGGAATGAATCCTTCCAGAACAACAAAATTGGTCTGTTGAATAAGTTTATGAAGTTTTCATCTGCAACATACGCATTTCAATCCTTATATTGCAAGCAAACCATACAAGATCAAAAACGGAATTTGTTATCGAATATTTTTGAATCAATTTAAACGAAAAGATAAAAAAAAATATTCGGTCTTGTTGTTTAATAATATTTTTATAATAATTTTAGATTTTAAAATCCTCGTAGGACATTTAAAAACCATAAATAGATTTAATGTTTGTGTATACTAAATAGCGTTATGAAAATATTTCACTTTGACTTACAGTTTACAGTGACGTTGATCGTTGCAGCTTTGACAGGACATTCTACGCCGTTATCAACTGTACAGCGGTAGACTCCTTCAACGTCTCGCTTGATGTTCTTAATGGGAAACTGATTCCCTTGAAAGTTTGCTTTACCAGTTCTTGTCCAGGTTACTTTAAGTGGTTCTGTTCCAGCAACACTACACGTCAAGTTGAGGTCCGCTCCTTCAGCAACAACTGGATTAGGCGTGGTCTTTGTGATGGTGGGAGTCACTGTTTCGAAAGACAAACAAGCGTTATAAGCAAATGGAAAGTTTGCTGAGCTAGAATACAGCCTTTGCTTTTTGAAAGACTCAAATAATCAAATGGACGAATATCAAATCATTTAGTGTCTATTTCAGTTTTAAATCATTGTTATTACACTGACTTGACATTGAATTTAAGAAAGAAAATAATGAAGCATTTCTCTATGGACAAATTTCCTTGATGTCATGATTTTCAAATAGACAAATAAAGTGTCTCTCTTTAAAATAAAATTAAAGGGCAAATATATGTATATAATTAACGAGAAACCCCTACCTTTAGCAGTTACGTTAGTTGTTGCATTCTGCACCGAGTCACCAAGAAGATTACTTGGGACACAAGTAAAGCTGTTCGCAATAGGTGAGCCATGGGTTGCTGTAGTAATGTAAACATTACTCGGGTTGTTTTGTACAAGAGCACTGTTGTAGTAAAACTTGTAGCTAGACGGTGCGGGGTTGGATGGTCCTGATGTACATGTCATATTAACTTTGTCATTTTGACAAACAGTTGACCGATCGACTGTAAGCTGATGGACACCATATGGTTTGTCTGGAAATTAAAGTAACAAATATATATTTAGTAGGATGGCATATTGTGCTGACCTGCAATTCACAATAACCTGCTGGAACTAAAATCAACTGTTGGCTAATATTTAATATTTTGTTTTGCTTACACTGAACAGTAAGACAGACATTGGCAGTCTTGGCATCGTACACTCCATTGGAAGCAATACAAGTATAGCATTGGTTATGATCCTCTGGTTTGGCTGTGATGCTGAATGGGCTTCCTGTGCCGACAATTACACCATTTCTTGTCCAGTTGTATGTGGGCGTCGGGAAACCAGTAGCGTTGCATACCAGTTTAACAATCTGGGTTTCGTTGGCGGCGATGGTGTATGGATGGGAGCTTGTGATACGGGTAGGAACTAAATAATATTGTAAAAGTATGTTTTAGTTTTTGAACTGTAAGTCGTTATCATGACTATATGTGAAACATGCATCTTATAGGTAAGAATTCTCAACTGTTTCAATATTTTTTTGGTGTTTTTCTGATTTTTCAAATTCATATAGCTTCTTGGAAATTTACTCGTTTTTTTTCTCAAACTTTCACAAATTATTCTTATTGTTAATGCCTATCTATTTCTTAAAACAGCAGTTTTAAATAACGGTGATAATTGGTTGTGGCCATTTATGAAAGCCGTCTATTGGATGAGCTTTTTGTGATATCCAGAATAATCACTAAGGTCTCGAATTTAATTTTTCGATATCACGAAAATTAAATTCAAAATATTGTTTTATTATACCTTTGTTTTAGAGTCGTTTAAGACATTTTGGAAAAGAAAATAACAAATAATATAAATTGGCGAATAATGCATTACGAGCACAAACCTACAGATTGGTGAGAAATAACTTGGTTGACTGATTGTTAAAACAAACTGACTAAAACAAACTCTAGGCCTATCAGATTCTAGATTGTGACCACAATATGTGTAATAATAATATGGATTAGCTTGACTGTATGCAGCCAGACAGCATCGAAACAGAAAATAAGTGACGCCTCCTCGCATCACAGACTGAGTATCTCGTTAAAATGAAGATTGCATTCAAAAGTATTTATCGAAAGCATGTCTTAGGTTCCACATGAAAAATTGGGAGGACTTATCGAACTGCTAAACTGAATTGCTTTTATGTACAACTTCAATAGGTTAAGGATGTACAGGACACAACGTTTTATGATAGCTCATATCTCGTTTAGCTTATATCAATTCCTTTATAACATAGAACTCATTTGGAGAAATTGGGCATGTAGTGAGAGAGTGTTGTCTTAGTGCGATTTGTTTATTTGAAGAAAAGTTAACGTTAACGGATCGATCTTTTTTATACACATACTGATCTATAAAAGTGTGTCTAGCATTTGTCTTTTGGCAAATTTTTAAGTTCAACCTACATATTTTCAGTGCATTCTTTAGTAAATAACTTATATCTGACGATAGAAAACGAAGCTGAACAAACGCAGACATACTTTCAAATTACAGCTATGTTTGAGTCAGCATGCCGAGTTTCGCGGTAATTCGTCGAAAAACTGCAAATAAACCTTTTAATTTTGTTTCAATAGGATTAAAAGGTCATTTACAAGCTTTTTTGTAGCTTAAAAGCTCTGTAAGTCAATATACGTTATGTAAGAAAAGTGATCCTTGAGTGACAGCTCCTGTCAATATTCCAACGCATACATTAGACTATCAAAAATCCGTTTTCTTTTATATCTTTTTTGCAAAAGTATTTTTTTTTTAACTCAATACTTTCATATTTTCAGGTTGTAGCGGCTTTCAATCTATTGTTTGATTCAGTTTTTTTGTTGTTGTTGTTGTAAACCCGGTATTTTGAGAAAAATTGTGTCCTGTATATCCTTAAGATCGTGATCACCAGACTGTTGAATTACATCAGAGACAATCCCCTACTCTGCGCACAAGGATCTCACACTGAAAAGGATGACAATTCTTGTTAAACCTATACTATTTACAAAATGTAGGGTAAGAGTTGAGAACACTCTAGTATTATACTTTTATTAAAAAAGACCAATCGAAAAATGTATTATGTCTCATTTTATCAGATTAGTTTTCCGTCCACACCTATCCAGTGAGTACGGTAGATACGTCAGCAGCTTTTTGAATAGGCTGTGAACACGGCACCGTGTGGCCATGGACGATCCAATAAATTTTTGAACCAGTATTTTTTTTTTTTTTTTGGAAAATGATCGCCTCAAACACAACATCACAAATTGAACATTCAAAATTGGTACAAATCTTGGATTGTATGTTTGCTCTATTGACGGAGACCTACGTACGTGGATGTATCCCAGTGCGAGTTCAATACGCAATACGCAACGTGTGGCTGCGAATGTTTTGAAATCTGCATTTAAAAAATATTTCAAAAATTCAAAAATATGATGTATCAGCAAAATTGTATGGTTTTTGCAATTGTTAATTTTACAAGTAAAGGATTTTGCAAGTTAAGTTAAGTCAACATATTTTACGGACGGTGTATTTTACGGTAATGTAATTTCATTATATTACCTATCTTTTTACAATTGCTTAAGATTGCTACTTATTCCTCGACGATCACCATCATACACTGATCTTACAAAATAATGAATCGTATGTATACATAACGCATTTGTTTCGTTGCCAATGAATTTAAAATCGATAAACCTACATGTATACACCTATTTCAATTAACGTTGTCCATCTGGAATGGTTGATCTGAGACCGATAGGAATTGTGGGAGCTCGTTAAACTGCAAATACACTATTATAATCACGCTCGAATATTAATGTTTACTTCTGAAATACTGTTATCTATAATTCAGCACCATTCAAATGTGATTAAAACAATTTATTTCAAATTTAATGAACTCCCACAATTCCTATCGGTCTCAGATCAACCATTCCAGATGGACAACGTTAATTGAAATAGGTGTATACATGAGATAGTTTATGGAGATTATTTAGTACATAATGTGTTAAAATTTAAAAAAATAAATATTTACCGTATCCCTGGTAAGGATATATTTTGTGCGCACTGTTTTTTTCTTATACTAAAATTAATTCTTGGTGTTTCAGAGCCAAATTGTCAATTGGTTGCTTTTCGTCTCGTTAGCAATGTGCTTAAAAACGATATCATTTCAAAGTCTAATTGTTAAAGTAGCCTAAGGGGTTACCAAATAAAATGGTTTAGTTAATTATTTTTAATGAAACATCTTTTAAAGAAAAACAAAATATAACGTCATTTAAGATCCAGCATATTGAATAAAACAATTCACTGAAATAGAATGCATCAGAATGAATAAAACAAATTAAACAATTAATTAAATTATTCTTTAGCGATTAAATTATTTTCATATTATTTTTGCATAACAGGAGGTTTTAATTCTTTAGCAAATCGCTTTTGACTTTCGCAATGTTTAAAAAGATTTTATGGGTGCGTTATTCAGGCGATAACAGAGTGATCAGTGGATCGGACTCTGAATGGTCTGGTTGAAAAGCTTTCATGCAAACTATTTGTATTGAGTTAATTTATGTATATCTTCAAAACTAACTATTAAACATAACCGGTTGTTTCTATAATGCTTTTAAGTAACATATATTGTCTAGCACTTAACGTAAAAAAATCGCCATGCCCCTGGCTACCTATTTTTGCTATGTTTTTAAAACTACTTTCGAAGGCAGAACGTTTGTCACCACTGGAGCGAAGTAGTTTTTATTGAAGCATATTAATGTTAATTGACCATGATGTCCCAAGGAGCTAATTATTTGCTCAATATCACTATTTTACAAAACAAATAACGTCAAAGTTCCGAAATTATGACCCCCTGTTAGTTAAATGAAAACAAGACGCCTACAAGTAAAGTACTAGTTTCTTCATGCATAGTAACAACTGTTGGATTTGATGGGAATGAATTTTGTTGTAAAATGTATTTTCATGAATGCAAATAGCATCTTCTTTAAAATGAAAATAATAAACAACAGCTTTACTTCTCAACATGCAATAAATTGACCATGGAATAAAACGTCAAACTAGTATTCCAAAGGAAGCAGATTGAAATCCATCTTTCTTCATCATAAACTAAGTTCCTGTATACATTTCCTAAGGGCATTTTAAATTTTGTTATTTTACTTAGCAAAAAAGCGGAATATAGAGTACTTTTTTGACTTTCGAAACTCTTTCGGTTTTATCACCAAATTTGATTGTAATTAAATAAAACGTTGTACATCGTAAAGTATTTTGAAATAGAGAAAATTGACAGCTGTTGTCATATTTCATTTTGTTTTATTTTTTCGATTCAATTCAAATTACGCAAAGTCAACATAAATTGTTATGTAGATATTGAGAGCTACAGTCAATACCGTAAAAACCTTCTTAACAAACTAAAAAAGATATATTTCTCCTTTTTCTTTTTATTTATATTATTATTATTATTTAGTTTCTAAACTTTATTTTTTACGACGAAATCATTTTTATGTAGCTGCGATTCACGGGCGTTACAGTTGAGTAAGTTGTTTAATATATTTGTAATTTCAGCATAACGCAGGTGGTATGTTTTAATTGTTTGCAAGAAGCGACGATGTGAATTTTAAAAAAAATATTTCCCACGGAATAAGAAAGTCAACACTGTTTACTACAATGGCGTGACGAAAACCAAATAATTTTCCAAAATGGCCAATTTTCCTCTAAACTAGATAAATTTGATACTTTTGAAGCAAATGAAACAGTATGAGATCAAAATAAACCAAACGCTGAAGTTCCTTTATTCTTCCAAAAAAAATCAATGACTCATTTACATCTTGAATACAAAGCGAGTACATTGTTATTAAAGTAGAGAAAAACAAAACACAGAAAAACCTCATTCAAAGGCTTCAAAATTAGGTATCCAAAATTAAATCATAATAGCATTCATGAGTCGAAACCCCAACGGGCGAATGAATAAGTTTGACTGTTTTCAACTAAGAAAGTATCTTTTAAAAAAACACTGGGAACTATATCAAAGTTTTTTGCAATAAAAGCTGCCTGTAACCTAAAGGTTCTACAAATCGAAGCGATCAGTTTCAAGCAAAATGTATCCATAAACAGTACTGCTATTGTCATATGTTTGAATCTCGTCGAGTTCTATAGAATGTTTTTTTCGGGCTTTTCTAATGCACTTGCTCAAATTGCTTAGTTTTCGGCGGCGATAATCATCACAAAAATAAATATTCTTCGCAAAATGCGGTGAAATTTGAATATTATAATTTCTTTGTTGTAGTTTATTATTGTTTTCATTGGCAACACATATTGACATTACTTTTTATTTGGATAAGAAATCCTAGTGTGTTTAAATGATCTCAAAAATCAACTTATTTGAGTATGTTTGTTTCCGTTTTTGTAAATCTGGTTGACTGAAAACAGAGCTTAGCGTTAGCCACTGAACAACTAAGTAAACATCATTAACAACCAGCGAAGCAAGTAATGAGGTGAATAGTGTTCCGCTGGTTTTATTACATCCATTGCTATCGTCTTGAAACCAAATTACACAAACAAAGCACAATAAAAGAATCGCTTGAAAAGACCTTGAGTTGGAGTTTTTTTATAACGGATCGGAGCTATCGAAAGCGAACTCTCCTTCGCTTTTTGAAAAAGCCGCTTACCTAAAGTTGTGGGTTTTATTCAAAACCAAACTATTTATTGGGTAATAGTAATTCACACTCAACTTCATCTTTACTCGATCACACATGAGATAGTTTTGAGATAAATAAGTACATAAAGTGTCGAAATATAAAAAATAAATATTTATCTTAGCGATGCTAGGGATATTTCATCGACATTAGAAAACAATTGAGTATGCTGAAGTTCACGAAAAATTCACTAAAAAAACAGACATGGGCATCTTCAAGACAGCCAATCATGAATGTTACGGTCAATTTAATCGAAATTCATTTTCAGTAATCTAAGAGCAATATCATTATAGTATCAATAAATTGCCTTGGTAAATCCAAACACACAAAAACTATTTAGCTTCCAATAAACTCTCCTGTAGTTTTTATGGATAGGTGCACTTATAGTTTTACTTAAAAGCATTGGTACTTACTGTTAACAGTCAATTTTGTAGCCTTGTCGTTGGTTCCAGTGTCTAAACTATTTGTTGTCGCTGTCATGTCTACTATATAGAGACCCTCGTCGGTACTTTTTTTAAGATTTGCCAAGGTGAATACGATGTTTAACTTTAATCCATTGTTATTGAAAGAAACATTTAAATTTACATCTGCTGAGCGGCTGGTCCAAGCTTTCTGAGGGGTAAATGTTTTTGTGCCGTGGTTGTAAAATGCTGAGGCATCTTCAGCACTACCTATACTTTTCTTGTTCTTTATTTTAATAAATTCGAGGGGAATGGCAACATTGTCAGTGACAACCCACGTTAGAGTCATGTTTTGATCTTCTACTTTAGTCAGGTCCGGTGCAATTGTTGTGAAAGACATTTCTCCCTCTAGAAAGAAAAATAATGTTGTATTATTTAGAGCTCATTGACAACAGACTATTCCAGCAACAAATACAAGTTAGGCGATAAAGTTTTATGGTAAATATAGTCACAAACCTGTCCCAGTCAGGAAAAATAGGCAGAACCAAGCGACGGTATATACCATTGTAATCATATTCATGTTGGATTGAACAATCTCGGATAACTTATGTTTTCTTTTAGAAGTTACAACCTGCTTTTTTCATTATTTCCTTCCTACACAGACGTTGACGTTCTTCGTGAAGGGCAACACTTGCTATGGAGTAGGTGTTAAGGATTCCGATGTAACTGGCTGAAAGTGGTCACGTGGGCTCTGTCTATTTTCATTGATGAGAAAGTGCTTTTAACACTATGCAAATGTCATGGCTCAATCAGTATGCATAGTGGGGCATTATTATAAAAGGGTTTGGAAGTAATTGTTATCAGCTTTATTTAGAATAAGCTGGTGATTCATTGTATTAGTATTTCAATATACTATTAATCATCAATCACAATGAAGCGAAAAAAGATCATGTCAACAAATAGGTTCAAAAGCAGCTAAAAAAATGTATGCATTGACTTCACTTCCATCGTTTCATTTAAACTGAAATAAATATTTTAGATAATTTATTGTTGACAGAAAGATCGAGAAGATTAACATAACATAACACAACATATTGATAGACAAACTTAAAGAAGTAAAATGTAAAACATACCAATAAATTAAAATCATTTTATCTGAAAGATAAAATTGTCTTCTCAAAAACCGATATTTGCACATTTGTATTGTAAATTCATTAAACGATCCATGCAGAATTTCCCAAAAGGGAAGTTAACATTCGCAGTTTGTATATAAAACATTGATAAATATTTATCACGGATGCAATTCCTCTTAGTATGTGTTAGATAAACAGTAGAAAGCAGCTTACATATTTTAGTGGAACCACTAAAGGTCCAGATGAGCCCGCGATACTTGATTCATTGAACCGCTAATCAGACAGATATCGAAATAGCACTTTCACTTACAAAAAAGATATTTTTCCTTCAGAAGATTTTGGGTTCGAATTCCCAACATTGAGCGAGCAGTGGATATTCTTCCTGGGGCTGTCACGTGATAATCAATTTGGTCGCCGCCTTACCCGGGCATGGATTAGTATGAGTTGCATTTGTATGATATGTTCTCATCTCCGTTACCACGAGAGTGTTGTTCTTTTCAGGTTTTCCTCCCTCTTCAGAAATAAAAATGTGAGCTGCCTCAAGCGTGTACAAATATACAGAGTGTAGTAAGTAGCGTGTGTGAACGAGGGGTGATTAGTAAAATATTTTTATTCTTTTATATCCTCCCGAGGTTCCCCCTTGATACATATAAAAATGAAACAAACTAAAATTCCAATGAAAATTCCAATGTGAGATTACAGTTTTTCTTGCAGCCATTTACACCTGACTTGGCGTTTAAATCAACACGATGAAGAGGGTGTCAAGTTTGGCAGGTGGATCGATGATGACATTCGGAATTTCGAAAACATCCATACATTATAATTCCCATTGGCAGTATGTTATTGCTTTTTGATAAAATGTTATTTATAGCAAAGGCATTTTTTCATATTTTGGCATTTTAAAAAGTTAAGTATTTGGGGGTATATTTTACTGTAAACTAATTGTGTTTGAAAAATCCAACCTTTTTTCGAAAACAAAAAGCAGTTATAATAAAAAGTTATGAATAATTTTTTTGTTTTGACATAACTTAAATATTTTAATGCTCACATCACTGCTCAAATTATTAGGATTTGGATAATCAAATTTGTTTATGTTGATATTTGTCAATATTGACCTTTCGAGAAGAAGTGAAGAGGTAATGATAATAAAAGCAATTAACATGTTCTCTTGTGTCATTATTATTTATTTTCAAAACATATTTAAAAAGGTTAAAAACGGTGAAATTAAATTCATTTTATTAATTCATTTTACTAAGCGTGTGTTTCTGAAAAGAGAGTATAGCTAGGCAGTTGCTATTTTGAAGCATCAACATTTCTAGGAAAATGTTTCTTAAATGATATGTGTCATAGGTTTATACTGTTTTTGTAATTTGTATGAATAAATAAAAATGTACAATCATTCTCAAAAAACTATATTACAGTTAGAATAATATAGATCTGCGATATATTTTTTTTTTAAATGAGGACAATAATAATTTTGAATTTTTTGAATAATCTTAATTTTAAAGATTTTTAATGTCCCTCAAAAATGTATCTAGGACTCTTACTACTAAAATTGTTTAAGAGAAGAATTTATCTAGTCTTCTCACTAAAGGCTTCTCACTAAAAATAGTCTTAGACTTCTCACTAAAAATAGTCTTAGACTTCTCACTTAAACTGTTTACGAGTAGATTGTGATGAAATGTTATCATGCGCCTTTCAGTGAATTTTAGAAAAAGGTAACAATAATCTTCAAATATACTTTAATGAGATAAAGTTCAGCCTCGCCCCTTCTCCTAATACCGTTCAACAATACAGTAGTCTCCAGTTCGAAATGTTTGTTAAAAGAGTTTCAAGAAACAAAAGCTTGATAATTAACTTCTGAAAAGCAAAGATAATGTCGAACCGTTTAGTCTTATTGCATAAATATTCCAAAACATTAGCGTGATTGTAGCCCTTAATCAGGAGAAATAAAACTGCTCAAAATAGATTAATGAGTTTTGTATTGTTAAACACCTGCATCTGTGTTAGGATTAAGAAAAACATACTTAGATATAATTACACAATGGTGTTATTCATCCGATTTGCTGAAGAAAAAAAATTGAAGAAACTGTTTAAGACAAGTGATCTCAGCTATTTTTATTAACCTTTGCGCGGTGGGGAGTCAATTTGGACTATTCAAAGGAAAGAATGCGTTAATGTTCGAGAATAAATATTACCTGTGGGAAAATAAAGATAATAATTTCACGCTGCAGTATCTATTAGGTGTGGGAAAATGACCCTGCAAAATATTGTATTTGTATAATATTATATCTGTATTGGTAATTATTGGTAATTAATTATCTTTATTATTTATTCTTTTTCCGTATGCATCATTTACGTAAATTCACTACCCCGTGCATTTAGTTCACTTACGTTGATATATTACGTAGTGTACTTCCCTCTACGCCAATGTTACGTCTCTTCACGCAGGGAGTCTTTACGTCATCTTACATTGTAATTATACCTATCATATCAATGTACTAATATGGTATTATACTCGTGAAGCATATCAATAGATTTATCAATAGTAACAATTACATTAATAGTCCTTGGAAAGATCGAGATTGAGCTGGGCGTCTTTTTAGTTTACCGCTAAAATCTCCCATGATACATCAGGCGGCGGAAAAAGGTTGACAAGATGGCATGAATTCCATAATGAATCAATCATAATTCTACTTAGCCGTTTATTTCATATTAGAATAAACTTCTATATTCAATACGAGCAACAATCTTTGACAAAAGTAGTAAAAAAAAGTAAAAGCACGAATCAAGTATTTTATTTTATATTAACTACTTATTTATGATTTAGTGCCTATAAACCCTGGCTGTTTGCTATTTCTATTTAAAGTTCTGGTCCTAAATAAAATTTTTCCAGAAGAATAAAATACTGCGATAAAAACTGTGCATTTTATAGTGGTTTTGAATATACCCAAAAAGTGTTATTTGGGCGTCTTATAGCGTCTTACAATTTTCAATAGTTTCTATCCCGGACACTACGTCATCGATATTGTCACCAGCTCATATCAATGAACTCCGATTTTGTTTACACAGGAAGCCCAAACAACACTTTTTGGGCATATTCAAACCGCTATAAAATGCAAAGTTTTTATCGCTGTATTTTATTCTTCTGGAAAATTGTTATTTAGGACCAGTACTTTTAATAGAAATAGCAAACAGCCAGGGTTTATAGGCACTTTAAGGATAAAGTATTTCACCAATTCCCAGCACATCAATGCTGCTGTGAGATCGGATAGTGCATTTATAGGTCAACTGCATGTACATAAGCACCAAATAATACCCCTCAACATTGCCAAGGGGGTGCCGGTGGGGAGAGTAGCAGAATTAAATTGCTATAATGATTTTGTTCAGTCGTGTCAACACTTTTGTCAAAGATTTTAGCACTAAGTATAGCAATGATATACTACTGACTTTTATGCAAACTTGACTTTCTGGAAGGAAAATACAACAGAAAACAAATCACATTGTAAAACACCTTTATTTTATTATATTGTATTGTAGCATGTTACAAAAGTGCGGAAAGAATAAAAACAAAATATCATGTAAAACCATCGACAAGACCAGTGTGGAGTACATATTGTTTCAAATAAATGCATATGCATCATTAGGCACTAAAATTTTAATTCGGGCATATATACAGTCAATGTCATTAACATTGCCCATGTAAAAAGACATTAACGCTAAAGGAAATATTACGTGAAACCAAATAAGCTCCCTGTCTTGTTGTTGATAGAAGACCAAGAGGTTTGTACTCCACCTAGAGTCTTCGTCAGGGTACAAGAACTTTAACAACGAACATATAATCTAACTAAAATTTACGGGATAGTTTATAATAGCAATACGGCTTGCCTGACACAACTGAATATGTTCATTCAAAGAACTGATTTGATTATAAAGTAAAAGTTTGAAAAATTATGAGCATAGAAGAATTTTTCGCTTGCCCTCTTTTCAATTACTATTCTACCTGTTATCATTATCATATTTATAGACGCTTGAGGTGTGGCGTATGTGGAGACCTTTTTGACTTGTCCCATCTGTCTTGTTTGGCTCACAACCATTCTATATTTTCATATCTTATAACATAAAACAGCTGAACCAAGTTCTAGAGTATTGCCATTCATATGTCCATTGACAATCTCCTTTTCCTAGAAAAAAAAACACACACATTTGTTTAACTAAAAGCCATAAAATGTACAATTGGTGCCCAAATATTACCGGCACTGCAAGAAACAACTGATACAACTCAAAATATTGAGTAAATCATTGCGTTCAGGATGACTGATTCATAGTAAGTAAACCAAAACATAAAACGAGTAAATGTCAATGTACCATTTAGTCTCAATGTATTGAGTAAAACCTGACTTTTACTAAAATCAAAAGCTTTCGATAAACGCCGTTTTTGCAATGTAGAGGGTCCTGAAGGGGTAAATTGGGAATTGGGATTTGCCTTTTTTCGAGGCTGGGAATTGGGATTTGCCCATTGGGATTGGGATTTGTCCATTGGGATTGGGATTTGTCCATAGGATTTGGCTATTTCTTGTCCATTCGTTTTCTCTTTAGATGCTAAAATAATGTTTTAAATTGAGTAATTTGCAACATTTTACGTTGTTTTAGTAGACTAGAAGAGAAAATCGAACTATCTTGGGCTTCCTGAGGTTAGTATTCAATTTGGGCTTCCTGTGGTTAATGTTTGGGCTTCCTGTGGTTAATGTTTGGGCTTCCTGTGGTAATTGGGATTTTGATAAAAAATTGATTGGGAATTGGGATTGGATACCC
Organism: Metridium senile; assembly: GCA_949775045.1. Lineage (NCBI taxonomy): Eukaryota > Metazoa > Cnidaria > Anthozoa > Actiniaria > Metridiidae > Metridium > Metridium senile. The sequence goes on along the minus strand of OX459096.1, from coordinate 2,414,511 downwards.
CCCTTCAGGACCCTCAATGTAGCATTTCATAAGTACATTATATGATTTCTAAAATATTTCTAGGTGCCCACGGTTTTTTGATTCGCACTGTAATATCTCCACTTCCGAATAACGACGATGCATGGGATGCTGGAGAATCAAAAGAGGCAATCGTCGTTGTTGTTGAAAGGCAGTACTGATTCAGGTGTTATAAATCTGAATTTACCACATAATCAATGTCAGTACCTTTTAGAATATTTATGTTACCTGAAAAGCTTTTATCATTTCTCGTGTGATAAAGAAGATAATATTGTTTTGGAGCTGGTACCATATCTTTTTAGGGAGAAATCTAATTGTTGACACGCCCACATGGGTCATTTTCAGCATCTCCGACGAGCACGATCACCCCCCCCCCCCCCCCCCCCCGTTTGTAAGTGCATGAGAGTCATTCCCGGGGGAGGGGTGCATGTCAGTATTTTATGCAAAATATATTCTGTCATATCAAAATTTTAATATGATTGTAATTATAGAAATTCAGAATCTTTATATTGAATGAAAGAAAATCATAGAACATAACGTAAAGAGTGCATAGTCATGCAGCATTTACATTTTGTGGCTTGTGCGTGTGGAGCAGCTTTTACTGAATGAATATTAACATGTATGCAATTTACAATAAAATCTTTCACAGTTTTCTGCACCATTTTTAAAGGTGGCCGTAACGTGGTCAGTTATTTTATCGATATCGTTAGCATTACCATTATCATCACTCTTATTAAACAAAAGCCATTGGGATCTGACAGTGTTAGTATATCATAAGGAAGATTAGTCCGAGGAAGGAAAACATCATTTAGATCCAAGTTTTGGATGAAAAAACGATAATTTTTCAACAATATTTCGACTTTTATTTCAAGTCATAATCATGTTCAAATTAAGTTTACAAGATTTGAGGTCTTTTTAAGTTCTTTATATAGAAAGCCTCAAGGATAGCAGACGTGACCAACTGTCACTCCACTCAATAACTTTGGTCACGTCTGCTATCCCTTGAGGCTTTCTACATAAAGAACTTGACACCTCAAATCAATAAAGGTTTGAAAGCCTCTAGGGAATTAGAGCTATTTTAAATAACTGATCTTGTAAACTTAAATTTCACATGATTATGACTTGAAATAAAAGTCGAAATATTGTTGAAAAATTATGTTGTTTTTTTTTTCATCCAAAACTTGGATCTAAACGATGTTTTCCTTCCTCGGACTCATCTTTCTTTATATGATGTACTTATCAAACAACACATTCAATTATTAATTAGTAATATTTGCATGCAAAATCTTTACATTAATAAATTAAATAATATTAACTTAGCTTCTTTAGCTTAACACGAAATTCGTCTCCTACAGCTCTACTTGAAATAATGTTGTTTTTTTAGTCTGCTGCACACCTTTGCGATCGTTATGTTCTATGATTTAGTGGTACTATGTTTACTCAGCTTACTTCTGAAAGAGTCCCTTCTTCTAGGTAGTCTTCATAGTATACGGCACGATTATTTCTTGCGTTCGAGTGGTCAGTGTTGTTGTAGTTTACAGATTTCCTACATTATGAAAGTATTAGCATTAAAAGTGAATGGTTTGAACCCAGGTATAATTGATGTTAATGAGTTGTAATCGTCAACACTTATTTTTGCATAACTTGCTCGAAAGTCACCGTCAAATTAAAAGTACACTGCAAACACGACTGAGTAGATACAACTCAGTATGCTGAGTTGATCATGCATTCAGAATGGCACTTTATAGTGAGTAAACCCAACTCATTATTAAGAGTAAACATAAATGTAGATGTGCCATTGAGTACAATATATTGAGTTTAGCCTCACTTTTACTCACCAAAGAGTTGGGTTAACTCACTATAAAGTGTCATCCTGAATGCATGATTAACTCAATATACTGAGTTGTATCTGCTCGGCCGTTTTTGCAGTGCAGAGAAACTTAGTCTGCTAAAAGAGGAAACACAATGCCTGCAGTACAGTAATGCAGATATTTTTCTAAGGGCTACGCATACCAGAACGATCACAACGCACGCACATCAATTTAAAAAATAGCTGTTATAAATATGACATTTTGCAAGAACTATATGCTATAATGCATGCAGTGAATATCATGCAATACTACCCATATTGCAAGTGGTGACTATTGCTTGCACGTGGTTGCATTTGATGTAATGTAAGGTAATGTGGTGCTCTAAAAAGGCTTTACAACAAATCAAATGTTCAGGCCACTTTTTAAGGCGCACTTTGTAGCAATACGGAGTACAATCATGTATGAGGAATAAGTAGTAAGTATATATTAGTGAGGGTGTTGGTCACGTACAGGGTTTGTTACGTCCTCAGTGGTTCTTTTACGTCCCCCAGGCTATGCAAGTTAGTTAGTGTAGCGTGGAAAGACGGGACCTCAGTATATTTAACGCCCATATCCGATGATGATTGGAAAGGGCCTAATATGAATAGAGGCTTGTCCATGATAACAGGTCATTCCAAGAAGGAAAGGAATTGTAGCAAAACATGAATAATTTTGGTTTTATAATCATTGTTCTCTTCAACTTAACCACCGAACGGTTGGCTTAGTTGATCAAAAATGATTAGATCAGATCGAAAAAATTAAAACAAAATTAGTTGTTCTCTGAAAAAATTGACACTCGAAATAAGATATAGAACATGAGATGTACATTAAGCAACTAAAATTCAGTCATACTCACATCCTTATACCATTGTCAAAACCATCTATAAAACAAAGATAGAATCCAACGTTAATATAAGACATATATAGATAAACTAACCTAAATCTAGAATAGTATAGTAAAATCCTAAATATGTCTGGAATGACCACAACGGAATTACACTCAAGGCTTTCATGACACGGGAGTAAGGCTCTACCAACAGAGCCACAAATATATAAATAGTAAAATTGCAATTTCAACTCGGTATGATTGCAACGATCTACCAATCTGCTGGGGTAAAGGGCATGATGGTCCCGTAGAACTAATTCCATCTTATAATGAATAGACGTCTTTACCTTCCTTGTTTGTTGTCCCATTTCAGATCACGTGAGCTACCCTTGGAAATTGTTTCTTTCACGTGTAATGATATAACACGTTCATCATAAAAGAACAATTCTCAAGGGAATGACACGTGGTCTGAAATGGGCAGTTTGCATGCTGAGGTAAAGAGGTCTATTGCTTGAAAAATTGGTAAGATTTCATTAACTTATGACAGCAGACGAGTAACATCTTAAACTAACTGTCTCTAAAAAATATTGCATGTAATATAATTAAAGCTCTTTTATTTTAATAATATTATGCGTATCAAGTAAGCTTGCTCCTTTACACTTACATCCAAATTGAAGTTTGCTGCTCTAACAAAAGAATTTCACATTACGCACAAATTTTGAGGTCACTTATTGTTTCATGGTTTGAAAATTATAGTTAAGGTAGTTCGTGATTAGTCCATTCCTTCGATATAATTTTCTCAAACTATTTCTATTATTATTATTATTCATAACAGAAGAATGACATAGGTAGAACTCAAAACTGAAATAAAAAATCTTGGTCTAAAATAAGTTCCTTAAAATCAAGAATGATCAGCTCATTAGCAAGGGTTCCGAACTACCTTTAATAGGCAAAAATATATTTTTGAAATCATTAAGATATTTCTCAATATGTCATACCTATGTTGTCGTCAGTCGTTCTTTTTTCACGGAAATAGGACATGATTAAAAAGATAGCAAAGAGTAAAACAAGAATGGCTGCAATGATAAGGATGACGCCTGCCACGAGACCAATACCTGTAAAAAAATATATAAACAAATAAAATTCGGGCAGTGACAAATTATGTACAATATATAACATCGTAAAAAAAACTTTAACTGCTTTTATCTAACTTTCTAAAGACCAACACTGTTATATCATGAAGACTGTTGTCTGACCAATTTAACAAACGAGCTGAGAACATGTTCACATTTTTGAGTGATCTTTCTTTCTTTCTTTCTTTCTTTCTTTCTTTCTCTCTTTCTTTCTTTCTTTCTTTCTTTCTCTCTTTCTTTCTTTCTTTCTTTCTTTCTTTCTTTCTTTCTTTCTTTCTTTCTTTCTTTCTTTCTTTCTTTCTTTCTTTCTTGTCAGATGGTTTGTACGTGCTCCGAAGATCGTCGGTACTCACCCTTTTCACATGTTTTTCCATATCTAAAATGTGTACATTTGCAGATAAATCCACCATCCTTTGAATGACATTCTCCATCAAACTTGCATGGTTCCTTACTACAAGGAGTTTCTAAACAAAACAAAAAAACAATTGTACTGAGCAATGCATTTCAGAGCGTTTAGAATATTGACTAATTTTTAAATTTATAAATCCGGTTGCGCCGTTTAAGCATTGGGAGGGAAAAATACTCCTCTTAGGTGGGATACTCTACTAATGACGTCGACACAATTCGGCATTTCAGTATAGATGCATTATAGTATTTTTCCAAACTCGGCATACCAACCTACAATTATACAAGCTTATAGTTGAACTGTAGTCAGCTTTTAGAGTTTTGTTTTTTTCAGTCTTTTCTCTTCTCTACTCGACCTCGAATATTTGTTAAACAGCGATCGCATTGCTTGATTTGATCTCATTAGTATGCTTACCGTAAGACTTGACTTGCAAAGAAGACGGTTTAAGCTCTATGCCGTCAAGCATGTTTTTGGCTGTTCTATTTTTCAGAATATTTAGTACTTCACTTTCCGTTTTGGTTTCATTGAATGTCAGTTCGATTTTTGAAATGATGCTACCTGGCCTAGAAACAGATTGGTGAACAGCGATGGTGAAAAAAAGACTAGATATGGATATCTAAAGCAATGGGGAGTTTAATAAAAAGAAGGAATGAAGGAAGGAAGGAAGGAAGGAAGGAAGGAAGGAAGGAAGGAAGGAAGGAAGGAAGGAAGGAAGGAAGGAAGGAAGGAAGGAAGGAACAAAGGAAAGAAGGAACGAAGGAAGGAACGAAATAGGAAGGAACGAAGGAAATAGTAAGGAACGAAGAATATAGTAAGGAAGCAAGCAAGCAAGCAAGCAAGCAAGCAAGGAAACGAAAAAATGTATGATAACCTTAATGTGAATGCTAGGTCAATATTTTTCTCACCTGAACCAAATAACTTTGCAGTTGATTAGATTGATAAGTATAACGGTCATCTGCAAAACAGAATGTTTTGAATGTAACTATATAATAATGTACTTTTTATGTGGTGTATAGTCCATTTAGATATACTCATATGTATTTATTAACATGCTAAATTTGGTTTCAAAACCGAGATCATAAATGCGTTTTTACCTGTCTTGTGTGTGTGCGTGAATTTTGGTTCTCATTTGCTTACCCTCTTGCAAAGCGTGTTTTTCAGGTCTTTGAATTGCTGGCTTCGCTCGTCGTAGTATTCAGGTCTCCAATCAGGCTTTGATAGGGCAATTTCCACATTAAATATAGTGTGCAAAGGATCTGTCGCGCAATAAATTGAAAAACTTAAACTAACCATAGACTAAAACACTGGAACTCCTTTTAAGGAAGAAAAACTAACGTTAAAATAGAAACTAAACTAAGTCGTATTCTACAGGCATGTATGTTATGTTTACATCCAAAACTCTTACAAAAGTCTTAAGAGAGTTTTAAAATCCGTGGTTAGGGCTAAATTATTGTCATCAACCGAGACCATATTTCGTGTATTTGAAATTTGAACAGGGAAAAAGTATCAATGTCATGTAGACCATTCCGGTCTAACTAAATTATAAGTTGTCTCACAACTTTCTTTCTTCTATAAAGTTTCTTTATTGAACATGATTTATGATTTTGAATTCATTTGTTTGTATGTCTTACCTTCCTGTTCACAGTAGGTTCCTTTCAGTCCTCGTGTACACTGGCAACCATAGCCGGTAGATTTAGTGATGCAAATGCCACCATGTTGACAACGATGATTCTGACACACTGAAAAAAACCATAACAGCCAACTACATAACATTGTTTATGAACAAAAAAACTACAAATAGGCTTCGACTGTTAGCAGTAACTGTACTGTATCTCTAGAAAGCTACAGTCCCATTCAAAATAAATTGGAAGTCAAATAAAAGAAGAGATAACCTAAATGTGAACGCCCCCTCCATTTCTCCAAATAAACAAAAGCCTGAAGAATTGAAGAATTTCTGAAAAGCCAAAGTTTGCATTGAAGCTTTGTTTTGGGGATAGCAAATAGTAAGAGATAAATGTGACTCCGATGAATATCTTGACATTTATGTGACGAAAGTTCGGATGAATTTACCAGCTCCTTTCTTTTCGGCATCCTTTTCATCTCTAAATGCCCTTCTCTAAATTTATATGAATTTTCAGATAAATGAACAAGAAATCGGCAATAAAGTTTTGCATTATTCTCTTCTAACTTTTTGGTATTTCTCTAACTTACCATAACTTTCACAGAGGTTTCCCTTATATCCCTGAAGACAATTACAACTGTATGTTGTACCCAAGGCAACACATGTACCATTTTGACACTTATGGTTCTGGCATGCTAAGGATAATAAATATAACAACAATCAACATTTTAGTAGCGAACATTATTTTGAATTGTAGAGCAAATGTTGCCGCATTGAAAAGGTGTAACATATGCTATGCTTTTAATTCAAAAATCCGTATTTCTGTATCCGGCTGTTTCTTTTCGTAGATAGTCTCTAGCTTCACGCAAGTTTGAAGTTGTTCTATGTGTTGGCTGTATTACAAAGGATGCTTTCAATTCAACCAAAAACTGGGGCAAAAAAATGGAAGGACCTTCCCAGTTATAGACTTCAATATAAATCTCAATAATAATTTCTTGTTCTAAAACTTACCTAGTACTGTAATATGTGAGAAACTATTTACCGAACTGATCCCATTACTTGCATTGCAAGTATAATTTCCCGGTAAGCTTTCTACAGCTGATAATTCCAATTTTGAACCTCTTCCAATGATTTCAGACCTGTCGCTTCTTCTCCAGGTTATCGTTGGCTGTGGCTTTCCTTCTGCTTCGCATATAAGATTAAGGCGATCGTTGTGATAAAGTGTTACATCCCTTGGAGGAGAGCGCACTATTGTGGCCACAACTATTTCAATTTGGGGAAAGTATTATTAGAATAAAAAACGATTTAAAGAAATAATAATAATAGCAATGATAGTGTTTTTTTTTTTTTTAATTAGGATTCTTGACTATTTGTAGACTATTTGTATAACATTACTGGAACAATGCCATGTCTTTGTTTCAGCATCACGCTGACTTCCATCCAGAAATAATTTAATATCCAAAAATGCCTTTGGTGTACCTAAAATTTCGAGGCAACGATATATTATTAGTTTGGATTATTCTTGGCCCTGATATTGGTATCAGTCTATGAGTATACATCTTAAACGAAAATTATGTTGCAAATCATCTTATAAGCATCAATCCGTGATAGGTCACGAGCACAAATATCAAATGAGGAAACATTGAACCAGCCTAGTTTGTAAAAAAAAGTAATGTTTAACCATATCACCAACTAATGATGGCCCCTAACCCTCTTAGAAATGTGCAATGAGTGCTTCTCTAACAAACTAGCATGACTAACCTACTCTTAGGGTGACCCAAGCTGTGATCGAAACCAAGAAATGTAATAAATGATCACTATTATACTAGAAAGTTGCAACGCATTAATGCGTTTATGTCCATGACGGCATTTTAATTGCATACTGTAAACACTGCTCTGTAAAAAAAAGTGTATTGGGATGACAGAGTACTTCCTTTAACTAAACACGTCAATATTATCCCATGATTGAGGAATGGGAAGGAAAATACATCAATATGTATTTTCTGGATTTTCTATCTATAGTGAGCATTTGACTTACAGTTAACAGTGACTTTCGCTATTGCACTGTCGGTGTCACACTCTTGTCCATTGTTGACTACACATCGGTAAGAACCTTCGGCTCCTCTTGATACGCTACTGATAGATAATGTATTACCATGTCCCACTGTGTTGCCACCAACCTTGAACCACGTGACGTTTGGTGTAGGATGTCCAGATGCGCTACAAAACAGCGTTAAACGTTCTCCTTCCTTAAGTACCACATCTTGAGGTGACACTGCTATTGAAGGTGGATCTAGAGTATAAAAATAGTAGTAGTTTTGTTGAAAATATACGCACACTGGCTACTTCTAGAAGTAGGATAGGTGCTGAACACGACTCCGATATTATTAACAGAACCAAGCACCATTTTTGTACCGTGATATAGGGTTAGCGTTGCAAACAAAATGACGCCACAAGGCCTAGTCAACGGTCATTTTTCAAGGTATATATCACAATTTCAAAATGAAAATAGCATTTACAAATATGTTTTCATTAATAATGCTATATGCTTTAAAAAATGCCTTCAGTGCGCGACCAAATGATCATGTGACTAGGCCTTGTGACGTCATTTTGTTCGCAACGCTTGCCCTATACCACCATATAAAATGATTCTTGGTTCTTTTAATCGTGATTTCGATATCGCAATCGTATTAAGCACCTGTCCATCTTCTAGAAACGACCACAAAAAAATTCATGTCATATGCACTTTAAGAGCACTTTGTTTTACCCGGGGAGGATTTACCTGTGACAAACACTTGAATGGTCTTGTTCTCTCCTTCTCCAACAATGTTGTTTGGTACACAAGTAAACATGTTGACTCCCTTTTTATTCAGCTTCACAACAAAGTTGCCATCGTTGCTTCTCCCCTGTACCAACTGATTGTTACGATACAGTGAGTACTCTGCTGGAGGATTGGAAGTTGATTTACATGTAAACGTTGTGCTGTTTCCTTTACAGAATCGTTCCTGATTTAGCGAACTTGTGAAATGGGTTGATTCTGGTTTGTCTGTTAATGAAAGGTATATGAGAATGTATTTCAATTCGTTATAAAAAGAGTATTGCTTGATTGCCATTAGTGGTCGAGTGGTTACGCCTTGTATTGTTTGAAATATATTTGTTTATTTGGATTGTATCCTCAGGCAAAAATCAAAATGTGAGATGAGTGGTGGTTGTTGTTTTTTGTAAGTCATTCGTTTCTTACAAAACTTATTACACCGCTTGTTTATATTTTCTATATATTAAATTCAATATATTTCTATAATTGTCATACGTTTTTTCCACACGAGCCTCTGGCTCGGATGTAAGGGTGACCATATCTCACGTATGACTTTAATAAATTGATTGATTGATTGATTGATTGTCAACAATTCTCGGGAGTGATTTTAAATCTAGGTATGGTATATTTCACCGTCACTCCGGTTATAAAAATCTCATTTTGGTTATGTACCGTGATACCCTAAAAGTATGTCAGATATATATAAATAAAAAACTAGCGAGTAAGCTAGTAGAGGTTGCGTCGGTATATAATATAAACAATAAGCATTAAAATGAAATTTTGTAGCACCGTACAAAATAAAACATAACTTTATTGATTTTAAAAGCCCGAACCGTCAATAAGTCGTTTAGTTAAGACATTTACTTACAGTTGACAGTGACATTGATGGTGGCACTTTTTGTTGGACATTCATCACCATTGGTAACTGTACAGCGGTAGACACCTTCGTCACCTCGCTTGATGCTGTTTATGGAATTCACATCTCCTTGAAATAAATATTCGCCATTTTTTGTCCAATTAACAGTAAGTGGTTTTGTTCCAGACACTTCACAGCTAATGTCCAGATTGGATCCCTCTACTACAATTGGATTCTTTGTTGTATTTACGATTACTGGAGGAGCTACAGAAATACATGAGGTGACAATGGTTTAATTTTGCTCAAAAAGGAACTAATATGCATAAATGACTGGGTTTTTTTTTCTTTTTCTCATACAAAGGCTCATTCTCTTCCTCCGTAACTTTGGGAGAAAAGAATATTTATTTTTCTTCCCAATACGGAAAATGTGAGACTTTTCATCAGAAAAAAACTATTTCAGTGCAAACGGTAGTTAGTGTTGGCTTTCCATACTAAGTTCGTAAATATGCCACAAAATATACGAATAATCCTGGCACCTTGGCATACTAAAACTTTAGATTTGAAGAGATATAATCGGAAAAAAATGATAAAATCTTACCTTTAGCAATAACTTCCATTGTTGCATTAGTCAAAGAGTTACCAAGAAGATTACTTGGGATACAAATGAACCTGTTTACATCAGGCGAGCCATGGTTTGCTTTCGTAATGTAAACATTACTGTTGCTATTTTGTACAAGAACATTGTTGTAATAAAACTTGTAGCTGGACGGCGCAGGGTTTGCTGGTCCTGATGTACATGTCAATTTAACTGTGTCGTTTTGACAAACTGTTGACCGATCGACGGTGAGAGATGCATTTCTGGGTTTGTCTGAAAAATATATTAAAATTTACTTTGTCTACCACAACGTTGACGTAAATTCGTTCACTTATTGCTTTTCCTGCATCATGTATTACATGGTAAAACGCTTGGAATCAGGCACACCTGAAAGTATTATCATTATTTTTTTCTTTTGAAGCGCATGAATTTGTTTGAAGTGTTAATCAAGCGTAACCGTCCTTCTAGGCAACATCCTACTTTAGTATAAATACACCGAAGCAATTAAAGATAATCGCGAGCGGTGATTTGTCGAGATATTCACACTATCATCTCGATAGTATCTACAGCGTTTTGCGCGCTTTAAAAAAGGATAAAATGAACAGTTTGCAATAATTGTCTTCAGAAAAGGATGATTTTTTTTCACTTTGAAATGATCGCTTTTTTTATTTATACTAAAATAATTATCTACCTCAAGCTCATTGACTATCGGTGAATAATAACCTTGGCTCCGTTATTATTTACCGATATTCACATCGCCTTCAACAAATAATTCATTCAGTGTTAGTTATGGAGATTGCACGAAAAAAAGGAATTGTTGTTGCGAATAATATATGAGAGTTAAAAGAAATAAAAGAAAAGTTTCATCAATTATTTGCCCATGCTCATTTTTCGCTGTTTGCAACCCTGATAACCTTTTTGTGGACTGTTATGAGGCTGCATTTTCACTTACATTGTACGTTCAAGCAAAACTTTGCGGTCTTTGTTTCCACAACACCATTGTATGCAATACACGTATAACATGCTTTATTGTCGTTGTGGGTCAAGGCTGGAGTATTATACGGGCTTCCTGTGTGTACTATTACACCATCTCTTGTCCAGTTGATGTTTGGTGAAGGTTTACCAGCAGCTTCACAAACCAGACTTGTCCGTTTATCTTCATTGACGGTAATGTCTTTTGGATGGGAAGTGGTGATTTTGATTGGAACTAAAATTGCAATATTGGTATAAAATGTTAATTCACTCATCCATCAGTTATTTTTTACCATAACTTGTAAATTTCTCGTGCGCTGATTGGCTGAGAGTCATTGTCGCTGCGCTCGTGGTTCCACTTGAGTTTTGATCATTTGTGACGTAATTTTGATTGTCGATTACAGTACAGACCCATAGAAAACTGACTTCGATTTGTTAAACTCCTTCCCTTTTTCTTCCTTATATTATTTCTTATTTCTTTTGAGCTCATTTATTGATCATAAATAACATAACCACGTACATTAGTGTTTAAATCTAACAAATAACAATTTCAATTTCAAATTACAGGCAGATAGGGAATTAAACAGACAAAGCAAAACCTTTAATGACCTGAAAAACGTTGGATCTCCAATTAATGAATTACTTAATATTTTGGATTCATCAGTGCAACTAAAGAGAGTCTATATGTAAACTTGTACCATGATTATAAATAATCAAAATTATGAAACGATCTTCGTGGTTATTTTAAGTTTAATTGTTTAAACGAGTCTCGAAAAACGTTTGAGGGCTGCGATGTCCTACTACCAACAAATGTGGCTTCATAACTCAATTGGTAGAGCACTGCACTGGTATCTCAGAAGTCATGGGTTCGACGACTCTCTGAAATGTTTAAATTGTGTATGACATTACAGCGATCAAAGATCGATTGGTAAATGTAGGTCAGCTACATCCACCTTGGATGATGACCTTATACAACAGTGTTTTCCTTCAACTGATAGTCGATAAAACAAATTGAATTATCTGATAATTATACTGCTACTGAAATATCACAGATTTTCAAAAATAGGTAAGAAAATGGAATACTTTGAAATTTTAATATTACAACTTAAAATTGAGATTTCTTACCATTAACAGTGACTTTCGCTATTGCACTGTCGGTGACACACTCTTCTCCATTGTTGACTAAACATCGATAAGAACCTTCGTGTCCTCTGGATATGTTATTTATAGTAAATGTATTACCATGTCCCACTGTGTTGCCACCAACTTTGAACCACGTGACGTTTGGTGCAGGATGTCCAGAAGCGTTACAAAACAGCGTTAGACGTTGTCCTTCCTCAAGTACCACATCACGAAGTGACACATCTATTTTTGGTGGATCTAAATATATTTTGATATTAAAAAAATTCAAATTCAAATTCTTTCCTCAAAGTCCCTAAATGTATTTGTAAAGACTCAAATCTCTACATTTAAATTCTAAAAATGTATAGAGCTTGACATGATTACATACCTGTGAGAAACAATTGAATTGATTTTCTTTCTCCTTCTCCAGCCGTATTTTTAGGTACGCAAGTAAACGTGTTCTCTCCCTTTTCATTCAGATTCACAACAAATGTCCCATTCTTGCTTGTCCCCTGTACCAACTGACTGTTACGAAGCAATGAGTACTCTGCTGGGGGCTTGGCGGTTGCTTTACATGTAAACGTTGTTGTATTTGTTTTACAGAATCGGATCTGACTTGGAGAAATGGTGAATCGAGTTGCCTCTGGTTTGTCTAAAGAGCAAAATATCTGATTAAATTAAATTTTCTGTTCGATCATAGAATATGAAAGGTTTACTTACAGTTTACAGTGACGTTGATGGTAGCAGTTTTTGTTGGACATTCATCACCATTGGTAACTGTACATCGGTAGACACCTTCGTCACCTCGCGTGATGTTGGTTATTGAATACACATCTCCTTGAAATAGATGATGACCAGTTGCATTCGTCCAGTTTACAATAGGAGTAGGTGATCCAGATACGTTACACTTAAGGAAAAGGTTAGATCCCTCGATAGCAACTTCATTCCAATCATTATAGGCTATACCAGGTGCAACTAATAATAATAAAAAATAATAAGATATATCTGTACTTAATTGGCTCTAGTTTGGCAAGTCTTTACAGTGTCTGTACAGTATTCTAAAAAGAACGGTCTACCAACTAAGTAAAATTCAATGTGAGGTAAAAACTCGTGAAGTTTTCTAAAACTAAGCATGTGAAAAATAGCTACCTTTGGCAGTGACGTCAGTTGTTGCATTCTTCAGAACATCACCAAGAAGATTAGTTGGAACACAAGAAAACCTGTTTACCTCAGGTGAGCCATGGGTTGCTGTGGTAGTGTAAATATTACTCGGGCTGTTTTGTACAAGAACATTGTTGTAGTAAAACTTGTAGCTGGACGGCGCGGGGTTTGATGGTCCTGATGTACATGTCATATTAACTGTGTCGTTTTGACAAACAGTTGACCGATCGACTGTGAGAGATGCACTTCTAGGTTTGTCTGAAAAATCAATTATATACCTACACATCATTATATTCTTTTAGTTGTGATACGATAAAAACAAATTACCGGTCTTATATCTGAAGCTGAATCTTAATTTGTTACATTTGAAATAAGTATTTCAAAATAAAAAGAGCAATTCAATTCAAAAATTGCCATTCTATTTTAATAACCGTTGGGCTTTCCTTATATTTGAATTTGCAGCTAATTCCATTATCTCTTCTTCCTTTTCTTTTCTTTGAAAAAGATATGTATGCATTTTCTATAAATGATCTATCTGGTTATTTAATGAATCCGTACTTATAGGAAATTAGTACCGGATAGAGTAAAAACCCGCATAAAACAACAAGTGGATTAAGAACACTCAGGCTGAAATTTGGTCAACAAATAAACATATACATAACAACAAATGTAAGATATATAAAAAAAATCATGCAGACTGAACCGAAAATCGTGTGTTCTTTTATGCGGGTTCTTACTGTATTCGTATACGGCAGTGGTGGATTTTTATAAGATTGTGCTGTCATTGTTTTCCTTCGATGTTGAATATTTTTCCAGTTTCACCTTGCACTTTATTAAAGGAATGGTAGAAACAATCAATTATGATGTACAGCACTTGAACAAATTGAACTCCGTTGCTATTTAATTTTTTTAAATAGTAGAAATTAATGTTTCCTTACATTGTACATTCAAACAAAAGTTAGCAGTCTTTGTTTCCACAACACCATTGTATGCAATACACGTATAGCATGCTTTATTGTCGTTGTGTGTCAGCAGTCGAGTATTATATGGGCTTCCTGTGTGTACTATTACACCATCTCTTGTCCAGTTGATGTTTGGTGTAGGTTTACCAGTAGCTTCACAAATTAGACTTGCCTGTTCACCTTCACGGACTGTCACCGTTTGTGGATGGGGTGTAGTGATATTTGGAGAGTCTGCATAATAATTAAAAATAGTGAGAACATTTTATTAGGACGCTATTGCTATGAGATTAGTGGTGATTTTCAGTTGTACTAAAATTACAATTTAATATAATGTTTACACATTTAATACTATAAGCACAAACATTAATATATACGGAGTTCGGTAGCTGAATGGAGCGCTATCGTGTTCTGTTTTTTTCTCAACAATAAAAACTTAGGGTCATAAGAAAACACAACTGGTCATGGATACTTGAAAGTATACAAATTGAAAGTTTTTGTTCTACATTAAAGGCCCCCTTGCATCCAAGGTGCATTGCAGCCGTTTGTTTATGTTTTGAAAATATATATTGTTAAAAGTCGCTTTCTTATTGGTTAGAAAACCGATCCCGCAATACGGGCTACTCACGGGTTTTTCACGTTGTTCGATTCAGGCTGTCAAGCTCGAAGACTTCGAAGTGTTTGTGGTTTCGTGTACTAAAAAATTATATTATGCATGGAATCCGAAACGTTAACGTCCATGGATATTACTATAGAAGGTCAGGATGACGACGTGAATGAATACGGTTCAAAAAATGTTTACATAAACATTAATACAATCAAGAATATACTGTTTAATTTTGATAGCTTTGCCGAGTGTTGTTTAAAAATCCATTTCACTATGACAAACACCGTTTCGGATTATAACAGCAGTTGAGTCTTCATTCCTTGTATCAACGTTGACACGATGCAGTAGGACTTCCATAAATACGCTACTATCGGTGGTTCTTTCGAAGCCAACTGCGATTTAGGTCGAACACAGAGCTTTTGATCCTTAGACTTGGGTCGCCCGGGAAGACGAGGCCTTCAACGACGTCGGGTCGACATTTAGATCAAAAATATGTATAAAAATGGTCGGAACGACTAAAATATTATCCCAGAAAGCTTAACTAGATATTAAATTATACGATTATAAAAAGAAATTATGAAAATTAACTCTTTTAACTAAAGATGGAAACGGATTCTATAAGATTTTGCTATTCTACACAAACATTGGTATTTTCCGTATGTGAGAAAATCATCGAAGCGCGCAATGCATCTTGGATGCAAGAGGGGCTTTAAAAAAAAAGATACCGTTCCAGTACAAAAGAAAACAAAAAATCCATATACTTTGTAACTCTTACCATTAACAGTGACGTTTTTTGAAAAGACGTCAAGATGTATTTTCTGGATTATCTATCTATAGTGAGCATTTGACTTACAGTTAACAGTGACTTTCGCTACTGCACTGTCGGTGTCACACTCTTGTCCATTGTTGACTACACATCGATAAGAACCTTCGTCTTCTCTTGATACGTTACTGATAGTAAATGTTTCACCATGTCCCACTGTATTGCCACCAACCTTGAACCACGTGACGTTTGGTGTAGGATGTCCAGAAGCGTTACAAAACAGCGTTAAACGTTCTCCTTCCACAAGTACCACATCACGAGGTGACACAACTATTGAGGGTGGATCTACGAAATAGAAACAATATAGTTGTTTTTCAAAAACCCATACAACATCATATATGAAAGTACAGGAAAAGAAGAATTATTTTAAGTTTACCTTTGACTAACAATTGCAATGACTCTCTTTTTCCTTCTCCAACAGTGTTGTTTGGTACA
Source organism: Metridium senile (assembly GCA_949775045.1). Lineage (NCBI taxonomy): Eukaryota > Metazoa > Cnidaria > Anthozoa > Actiniaria > Metridiidae > Metridium > Metridium senile. The sequence goes on along the minus strand of OX459096.1, from coordinate 2,398,312 downwards.
CAAGTAAACGTGGTGTTTCCTGTTTCATTCAGCTGCACAACAAATATCCCATCTTTGCTTCTCCCTTGCACCAACTGCTTGATACCCGACCGATCGGCATGATACAATGAGTACTCTGCTGGTGGTTTGGCGGTTGAATTACATGTAAACGTTGTAACATTTGTTTTACAGAATTGGTTTTTGAATGGAGAAATGGTGAATCGAGTTGCCTCTGGTTTGTCTAGAATAAAGTATAATTTTCAATGAACAGCGCAACATGCACTTCCCTGATAATCAGAATTTGAGGCATTAGACCTCCTCCCCCTTATCAATACTCATTTTATCATGAAAACCTTGAGTATTTTTAATTTTAGTTTCCAATATTGCTTTGACGGATGGACAGGATTAGCCGATTTTAACATTTTTATATCAAAGGTAGGTTACTGAAACGTCAATAACCAAAACCAACGTTCTTTTTCTAGACAACACATGCCTGAATGATTACAATTCATCTTCGGCCCAAACAATACATTTATACTTTCGAAAACTTCAAAATAGTTTTATACATTTCTCGAATTTCGTGCAGTACATTGCTTCATAAAGAAAACGAGTTTCTAAAGTATACTGCAATTATCCTATTTAATGTAATTGTCGACATACTTACAATGTACAGTAAGGCATATATTTGCACTCTTAACACCAAGCTCATTTATAGCAATACAAGTGTAGCATATACTTTCGTTACTTTTTGACACAAGTGTTGTAATATATGGATTCCCGGTATAAACTACCAAACCATTTCTTGTCCAGTTGATATTTGGTAGTGGAAATCCTATGGCATTACATGTCAGTCTCGCACTTTCGCCCAAATTTGCAGATACAATAGAGTTTCCATTTAATATGATTGGGGAATCTAGGAAATTCAAGGAAATAAAAACAGAACTACATAAAAGGTTTTAATAGAAACATGAATGAAAAATGTATTTGACCAATATAGACAGGATAAGTGAAGTTGGAAGAAGGAATTCCAAGAAGGATGAAGGAAGAATGAAAAGAACAAGGAGACTGAAAAAAATTTTACAAATACACAACTTATATGAAATATAAAATAAGAAATTGTTCAGATCATGCAGGTGAGTAGAAATGTCCAATAAATTAATAAGGTAAATAGAAAATAATGAAACATTTTTAAAACGGCATTAGTTACACTTTTTCAACACTTTTTAACTTGATAATAATTCCTTACATTTAACATTGACGTTGATAGTAGCACTACTTGAAGGACATTCAATACCATTGGTAACTGTACAGCGGTAGACACCTTCATGACCTCGCTTTATGCTCTTTATTGAATATGCATTTCCTTGGAATAAATATTGGCCATTTTTTGTCCAGGTTACATTAAGTGGTAATTCTCCAGAAACATTACATGTCAGTGTAAGATTGGATCCTTCCAAAACAATTTTATCATTTGATCTCTGTGTAACCGAGGGCGGTACTGTTGAAATGAAATAAAAAATTAATCTTAAGATATTTACGACTTGTTTAAGGTAAGCAGCGAACATCGTAGAATTTGTTCGATATATAATGGTCTAGTTTACCGGATTCTGCGTCGATAGGTCTGGGATTCCTGTCCGGGCGATAAAGCTGTCCTGGGAAAAGACACTCACTAACTTAGTGCCTTTCTTTTCAGTTAACGACTTAAAGCCGTAAGTCCCGTGTGCTTTTATTATATATCTATATAAATTGGACATATTCTTGAGATCTTTTTGTTCACAAAGAGTACGGGAAACTTCTCCTCGCAAAATATTCTGGTCTCACAAGCTTCACGTTCTAGCCACACTGGCTAATGATTTTAATTTAAATTATTTCCAAGCGAATGTAGACAAGCACAATTACCAATTTGATTGTTGCGATTAATCACATAGCTTAAATTTGCGGGGTTTTTTTACCCTACCTTTAGCAGTGACGTCAGTTGTTGCATTCTTCAAAGCGTCACCAAGAAGATTACTTGGGACACAAGTGAACCTGTTTACCTCAGATGAGTCATTGGTTGCGTTGGTAGCGTAAACATTACTGTTGCTGTTTTGTACAAGAACATTGTTGTAGTAAAACTTGTAGCTGGACGACGCAGGGTTTGATGGTCCTGATGTACATGTCATATTAACTGTGTCATTTTGACAAACAGTTGGACGATCGACGGTGAGAGATGCACTTCGTGGTTTGTCTGAAATCGTTTATTATGGGAATTAATAGAATATTACAAGTATTTACAGCGCAAAACGCAAAATAATAACCATACTTTTCATGTAACAAATATTTGTGTTCACGTTGTTTTGTTTATAAACAAGCTTTCGCACGCCTAATTTGGTAAAACCAGGTAGTTTATCATACAAATGTCCGTACAAGGATAAACGTGAATACGTGGTCATACTTTTGCTCTTAGCGCTGAAATTGCAACTACACATACAATAACATTGCATAATGCCATATATGAATGTGCATACTGTTTAGAATAGAAGCTACGTCGGTAAAATAAGACAGAATCATCACTTACATTGTACAGTAAGACAGACATTGGCAGTCTTGGCATCGTACACTCCATTGAAAGCAATACAAGTATAGCATTGGTTATGATCTTCTGGTTTGGCTGTGATGTTGAATGGGTTCCCTGTGCCGACCACTACACCATTTCTTGTCCAGTTAACTGTTGGCGTTGGGTAACCAGTAACACTGCATATCAGATGAACGGTCTGCGTTTCGTTTGCGGCGATTGTGTATTTATGTGAGCTTGAAATAGTCGGAGGTACTGGTGAAAACAATTGGTTAGAATTTACGCGTTTTATTTATATATATATGTTATAAATAAATATAATTAAACGTAATGTTTATATGTTCCAGGTACAAACTAATAGCAATTTCAAATTAAAAGCTCAAGGTGAGATAATTACATTCTGAATTTTTTATTTACTAGATTTTTGAACATTTTGAACGCAAAATGACACAAGAACTTCTACTAAAAATGTTTTTTTTGATGATTTTGATAAAATGTTGGACATAATTTTTTTTAATTTTGGGTCATTCACGGCTGACTAACGTACGATACATTGGTGGAACATTGAAGACTAAATAAAGACTCGAGTGGGGCAAATATGTTGGCAATGTTTACCGAGCGAACTACGATAGTGTATTTCACACTTGGTCTTGCAAACTTTGTTAAAAAAGGAGTAGGTCTGGGTTGTTTCTTTCTTTTGAGCTACTTACATAATAAAAAGACGTTCTATTTTGCTAACATTAATGTACGTACCATTTACGATAAGTTGTGTTTTTTTCGGTGCAGTTGGAATATCTCCATCTAATGTAAAAGTGAGATCGTATTCACCCTCATCAGCATTCTTGTCGATATTTGTCAGTGAAAATCTAACTGTAACAACAGATTTTAACTGGAAAGCTGTCAAGTTGACATGATGAGTTCTGTTTTCATAGAGTCCTTTTGTATCAACTTTACCAGTTTCAGCATGGTAGAAGACTACGTCTTCTTTGTTGCCATGTATTATTCGCCAGACTTTGACAGCTTTTAAAGAGTGGTATGCCACGTTAATAATCCATACCAATGTCATACTCTGACCTTGTATCCTTGTTAAAGCTGCTGGAATTGTGGACCACACAATACTGTCTATACAAATAAGAATTATTTACAGTTATTGTAGAAAAAGAAAATGTAAATAATTAATTTTAATGGATTAGTATTTCAATATTTGAGCATCCCAGGAGGAGTATATGCTCCCATGTCCCCTTGATTGTTTTACATTTTCTCCCTTGTTCTCCATAAGTAAAATAACTGTTTCCCTAAAATGTTTTACCTTATGTTCCCTTGATCCCAAAAACCTATTTTTAATCATATTTTGTTCCCTTGATCCCTGAAAATAATTTGGCAGTATCCCTTGTTCCCTTAAAATAAATGCACTTGTCCCCTTGATCCCTAAAACCCCTGGGAGGGGCTCATTTTCCCATCTTCTAGCCAGACACATCGTTTGTGAAGATTAAAAGCCAAAGAAGTTTTGAAATATTTTAAAATTTTTATCCTATTATACTGAAAGGCCTCCTCAATTACAGTGTAACACGAAAAGTGTCCAGCTATACCATACTTATGAACCATGTATATTTCAATAATAGCAGTTCATTGGCGTTTATAAAGCACATGCCATAAATCCATGAAACATTTCTATTTAAGGCGTAACAGTATTAATTTATTATGTTCTAAGTTACTGGAATTCACTTAGACATGAACCTCACAAGACACATTATATTAATTGAATGTAAAATATATAATTCCACTGTGCTCCATAGGACATTAATTAGTACCAATATTTGTAATGTTTCAAGGATATATATGGCGTTCACTTAAAACATCTAGAAATATGTTCCTTTTTTATAACAATTTTTAATTAATCTGCAGTTAAATCAGAAACTTACCATCTATTGTCACCTGTGTTTTAGAAGGAACAGTATTGGTGGTGTTAGATTCAAATTTCACTGATACGTCATACTGAGCTTCATCTGTACTTTTGACAAGATGTAACATACGAAAACCAATGTTGATAATAGATCTTTGTTTAGTTACTTCCAGAAATATATCTGATGATCGATTTGTGTAATTCCCTTGGACAGTAGTTATATTGTTGGCTGCACTGTAAGTAACCACTTGTGTCTTAGTATTATCCTTTGTTCGCGAGACGACAACAAAAATGACTCTGCGAGATGCCACACGAACAATCCAGTTTAACAAAGCACTTTCTCCATATAACTTTGACACAGATGAAGGGATTTTGGTCCACAGCACACTCTCTACAAAAGGGAAACAATTTATTATAAATCTGACAAATAACGACAGATACAGAAAAAAACAGGGGCTCAGTTTGTAATTCATGATGCAAGGGAGACAAAAGAAGTCCGGTCTGAAAACATCCGCCATAATTTGAACTTCCTAAAGTATCAAGCCATGTTGGACTTGCTTTTGATATACTAATATGCGTTGTGATTTGTTAAGATACGTGATACGTGGGACAAGAATCTATGTCAATAAACTAGAAACTGTTTACAGATGCAGCACCCTTTACTAGCTGGGTTAGGAAGTTTAAGTTAAACTACATGAGTTAAAAGTAAAATGAAACTTTACCATTAATCGCCAGATGTGCCTTGGAGGGTACCACATCGGTGTTTCCAGATAATCCAGTAACAGATACATCGTAGAAAGCCTCATCAGAACTTTTTATAACATACAGTAACTCAAATGTAATGTTTACTATTGGGCCTGAGTGGGAAGCCCTTATGACAACGTCTGGAGATCGGTTTTGAAGAGCTTCATCGATGATAACAATGCTACCATTAGCATATTGAGAGTACAGTGGTTTCCTGGACCCATCTTTTGTTCGCCATACAGTGGCTGATTGGAAGGTTGTTGGGGATACATCAACAACCCAAAATAGACGCATACTTTCTCCATACAATCTCTCTAACAATGCAGGAGGAGTGGTGGTCCATTTAAATTTATCTATAAATAACAATAAATTAAGTTCAATCTCTATGCAACACTTCCCTTATCGTTTGAAAAAACTTACATTGTACAGTAACACAGACATTGGCAGTCTTGGCATCGTACACTCCATTGAAAGCAATACAAGTATAGCATTGGTTATGATCTTCTGGTTTAGCTGTGATGCTGAATGGGCTCCCTGTGCCGACCACTACACCATTTCTTGTCCAATTAACTATTGGTGTCGGGAAACCAGTAGCGTTGCATACCAGTTTAATAACCTGGTTTTCATTGGCTGCGATGGTGTATGGATGTGAGCTTATGATAGTCGTAGGGACTGAAAACAATTCATATATTCATTTAGGCAATTATAGAAGTCATTTAAAATACGATATTGGTCTTATATTAATTATAAATTATCATGCAATCATACAATATCAAAATACAATATACAAATAGTATAACTCAATATAAAAATCACTTTTTGGGTGATCAACATTTGTGAAAAGGTGTATAATCAAAAATAGTCTATATTTGAGTTCCAAGATTAAAAACAATTATATAGCAATGCTCAGCATGTCACAACACGTTGATACACTGTTTTGTCAAAATTCTTCAAACTTGAAAATTTAGGAATGTTATTGAATTAGTCTCCCTCAGTCGCAGCCGTTTTAATGTCTGGCTTCCTGTGCTTCCCTTGTGGGAGGGACACAGGAATACACTAAAAGCGGTTGCCTGGGAGACGGTTACTTTATATACCAGAAATAGTTATATGTAAATGAAACAGGCACCCTGATGTGGTCAAAATATGTCAATATCACTGTGGATTCAAATTTTACTCAGTTTATATTGAGCCATGAGCAGCACGTGAAGAAAGTTGTTTCTCAACTAACGATGTTTATGAACAATGTTATAAATTCTATTTTTCTGTCAGTGATATTTGTTTTTTGATAAGTGATCATAATTTGTAAAGAGCATTGATGTATGGAATGCGCTTAAGAAATAAATTATTATTATTGTTTTCGTATTCAAACATTACACTATTTCAAGAGCTCTAGTTATTTTGGCTATGAAAAGGCGAAGTATATATGTATTTCAAGAAAGATGGCATTCTGTGTTATCACATAGAGCTACATAGTGCATATTGTATCTGTGTGCAATGGGAAGAGCACGCTGTGCTTACACGAAGAAAGATGGAGTAAAAGATTACGTCCGAAAAACTGGTACACAAATATTTCAAATTGTTATCTGATTTTGTATATTTGCGATATGCAGCAAAATCAAGGCAACTTTTGATATATAACAAAATATGAACATGAGTCAGTAAAGATCCCTAACCGTTATAAAATTATCCACTTACCATTTATTGTTAGTGGTGTTATTGGTGATTTGTGATGGCCTTCTAGGTTTGCAGTTATTGTATATTCACCCTCGTCTTTGTTTTTTGCAAGATTTTTCATAACAAATGTAACGTTCCAAAGAGAACCATCATTTGAAGTTGTTATATTGAGATCTGATGATCTGTTTACGTAGTATCCTTTAGCACCAATAAAACCAGTTTTAATGTGATGAAATATCACATCCTGGTTATCCCTGTAGACTTTTACACTTACTAGAGGAACAGAGGTATTGAAATTCCAAGTTAAAGCCATGCTTTGTCCTTGTATTCTTGTTAAGCCAGGTGGAGTGACAATCCAAGAAACTTCCGAAGCTGCAACAAATATAAAAATCATGCATTTTCATGGAGCTTAAACAACGGCAAGTATATGTTTTTAGACTTTAGACATTTAGAATGTATTGTCAGCGGTTTGAATTATGTTCAACAATTCCAACAACTTTTATATATATTACTTTAACATATTCATAGACATGTAAAGCTTGGTACATGTATTAATTTAACATATCAATAGACATGTACAGTTTGGTCTGAAAACACCTAATATATGTTTTAACACACAAATTATTTGTTTCATCAAATACCACTAAGTTGGCGATTTACGTTTCAAACTCAACAAACATACTCTCAGCATTTATTTATCAAAACCGCTATATAATAATAATAATAATATAATAATAATAATGTCTCTTTATGAGTACTAGTACTAGTATTGTAAATTATAATTAATTTCAATCGTGATTTTTGGTAGACTGATATTATTATGAGCACACATGATTGAAAAAAATCTGAAAAATTATTGTATTTGTATAATAATTATAATATGTACATAACACAAAAGAAATGTAAAACATTTGCTCCTTACAAATATTTTTTAGCTTAACACAATAATTACCTTCATAATCTATCCTAAACATATATGTGTATACATGAAGTGTAAATAATATTACATGGCAATGGTACATTTATTGGACATTAAGGAACATTCAATACAAACCTGTTGTTGACACAAGAGTCGAGACAAAGGCAGCAACAAACCACCGAATTAACTTTGCCATTGTGCTCTTTTTGAATCCAATTTAATATGATGTACTCTTCATCATCGGCTTTAACCAGTTCTTTTTTCTGTTTGTTGTAGGGTTTACTTAAACGTCACGTGTCAGCATCTGCTACAATCACAAGATATTTGTTGTAATGGTCATGTTTGCGCCGCCATTGGCGTTCAGGAATGCAGTGGCATGCAATTATTACATCCAAAACAAGTATTACACGACATATTAACTTTTTTTATAGTTATTACTATATATTATTACCGATAACAAAACTGGCTGTCATTTAAGTTGTAGGAAAATATGATTAATAAGGAAGCTGAATCTGAGCTTTTTGCCTGAGCATCAATAGTCAAATTATAAACAAACAAAAAATCATTTTATAAAGTGCAAGTATATATATATATACTACAAGTATATGAAAACTTGCACTAATTAGTAATCGATATCATTAATTAGAGTATAGAGTATATATTAACAATAGAGAAAGCATTATATAGTAGTTAAGTCAAAACGTTACAATAAGTGTTCGTATTTTAAAATGAATGCTTAAATATATCACGAACATCAACCATCCTTACCTAAATCTTTACCACAACCTTCAAATTCAATTCAAAAACAGTCCAAATTGGAAACTTATACTAAAGTATACCTTACACTATTTTCCAAATGTTTTACAATTAAAAACCAACAAGGTTATTCGTGAAGAGGGTGTAAAGTGTGGTATCTGACAGCGATAACCTATGCTGCATATTTCTTTGATAGGGGGTGCATCATTAAGCTTAATATCTTCATTTAAATAATAGGTCTTCAGCCCATTGACATTGTTTCTGCCCACTATGATGCTATTGATTCGGTTTAATTGACATCAAGGGGTATCTTTCGTCATTGTCTTTGTTATTGGTCAACAATGCAAGTTATTTGGATTTGATTCGACCTATTCAGAATCGCAATAGATGGGGGTCAACAATTCCCATTATTTGATTCTCATTACGAGGCAATACCTTTTGTCATGAATACAACGAGTGGCACGTAAACACAAAATCGGTATCATCAATATTCATTAGCAAGTTCACTAAGGCCTCGTCTACACAAATCCGATCCGGCTGAAACCGCATAGAAATATTTGCGTCCACACGAATCCGCGTATCCGGAGGATTCAAGTAAAAGTATGCGGTCTCGGTGACCGGATTCAATGGATTCGTGTGGACGATAGGCCGATTCGCATCAAAAAGTATGCGGTTTCAAAAGTATCCGGATTCGTGTAAACGGGGCCTAACAAAGTATGACGTCAATCTTTTTTAAGCATTGATGATATAGCTTAACAGATTATTTTCACGTGATACCTCGATCGTGGGATGAGAATTCAAAAACCGACTGGTTATTATCATTCATGATTGCTTTTTATTACAACTAAGATCTTTTAATAGCCATTTTATCATCAATAAGGTATCAAACCATTTTTATGCCTGAATAGACCACACTTATGGAATGCGTATGTAGCATTCTCATGTGGTGAACCTTACAGTAATAGTAATAATAATAGGTTGTTCAGTGAATGATAGGTAATATAATGAAATCTGTAACACCTAAAAACTTAACTTTACTGACGTTTTGGGCTTTAGCCCTTAGTCAGTGTAAAAGAGGAATACGTAAAAGTTTAACGCATATCATACAAATGGCATAAAGAGAAGTTGTTGAATATAGATTTGCATGATTCTAAATTAAATAGTTTGTATTCCTGGATGATCCATTCTTCAAAAGCAAGTTGTGTAAGTTTCTCATGATACAATTGTTGTGACATGCAATACTGAATCTCAATGGTTTATGGTTTCTGAATTTATTAAGAAGGTTCTAGAAGGTTCTCTTGCATTACACACATGAAACCTTACCTAATGTGAATAGGTAATAATAATAACATCACATGATATACACCTACTTGCAGTAAGGTTGTCATACAAACATATACATTTGTTATAAAGAAAATAGAACATTTGTGATTTAGTACGATAGGAATTGATTAAAAGACAAAAGAAGATCACTCAAGCTGAACTCTCTCTGATATCGAACTGATGGCACATTTATATTGGCTACCTCTAAACTCAGGCTAAACTCACGCAAACTCTAATAATAACAGTAGTGTATACAAAATGGTTCCAAACACATAAAAATTCAAACATGGAAATGTTTAAACCAAGAATTAAAATAAACTTTAATAAAAACGTTGTATCTAGGTCATGTTTAGAACAGTAAAACCCTAGGCCTATATAAACAAATGATTTTCGTTGTCATCCTGAAGTGGTCTTCATTACAATGTATGTGTGATTATTATATATTGTATGCTTAATATTGTCAAAGGTTCGAAATACGCGGCCACATAATATTTGTGCAATTTATTCGAAATTTAATTATCACCTGGATAGCTGATAGTGTCTGTATGCGAAGTTTAACACATATATAGTCATTTTTCTGAAGCTCATCGAAAACGTACCGGAGATATTTTAGGAAAACTGATTACAACGATCATTGCCTTCCGTTGCCATGGAAACGCCGATAGAGTTGAAATTGACATCAATCCAAATTTCCATCTATGTTTGATGTGTTGTGTAAAATTCATTTTGATCAGACGAGAAAAAGTTTATCAATCCGCTAAATGAAAATGAGAAGTGTGGTCAATAAAAAAACTACTGGGAAACACCTTTAAGTCCTTATTCCACATGTTCTTTCTCTGCTGGTTTTTACTGCATGGATTTGATATTTCTGGTTGAGTAACGACGACTGCAAAGTCTCTAAATAAAAACTTTAAGCCATGTAGTTATAATTTTGATTATATTTCATAGTTTAAAGGTCTTTAAACGTTCGCACTTTCTGTCAACAAATAAATGATAAAATTTATTAAATATATATTTTTCATATATTTTTTATATATTACAACAAAATGACAGCAAAATTTGGAGATACAATTAACGTTTTCGTGTCGGCAGTATAAGAGCAAATTTAATCCTCTACAAAGCCACCCCTTTTTGCTTGTTGTCACGCCATGCATTTATGTTATAAAACAAAGCCTGGGTACCCGTATTTTGGTCCCATAGAATGTAAAAAAAGTTAAAGTACGAACATATGAATCGTGTAATTTTTCGCACCAATTAATATTCTAGGTGGACGAGCGATAGTAGAATCAAATCAATCATCCAGTCTTCACAATCGCCTGGTCAAGGATAGCAGTAGCAGTCGAAACATTAGGGGCCAATAAATCTAGAATATATTCGTTTAACTGATATGGGTATTTTTAGATTTACGCCCAAAGCGTTAAAAAACGTTTAAAGTAAATTGCAAAGGAAAGGAAGCAGGAGATTTTGGTGACGACGATGATGAAATAATCTCCATCTTTACTTTTTCTTTGTCCTTCTTCTTTGCGCAGTTACAATGACGCAGTTTATTCTGGTGCTACTAAGTGTTTTGAAATTTAATAAATCCTTACGATTGTCATTTTCTTGCAAGTTAAAATTATATTTTTATTACTTTATTGAATGATTATATTTAGCCACTTTATACTACAAGATCATGCTTCACATCAAACCCTTGCTCAAGTCTCCTCTCCTCCTCTCCTCCTCTCCTCCTCTCCGCCTCTCCACCTCTCCTCCTCTCCTCCTCACCTCCTCACCTCCTCGCCTCCTCTATACCTTCCTTATCCCTCTCTATCCCTGCCCTTTCCCTCCCCTATCCCTTGCCTATCCTTATCCCTACACCTTTCAAATAAACACAAAACTGCTGAATACGTCCTTGAACTATTTATTGTAAATATATATAAATGTTGAATTATTACCTGCAGGTTATACTTCGGAGAATGAATCCAGCCTACTAGGGAGGATACCCTTTGTACAACCTGACCGTTGTGTTTATAAGATAATTGCGTACGTACAAATATAATATTGTATATGAAATATCGTAGCCTCTCATCTAGCTGGAGAGTCTCAGAATTTAAGAGTATGACTGATGTGATATTTACGCTAAAAAATTAATAGTACAAATCGACGAAGGGCTAAAACCTCGAAACTAAAGTAAAGCTCAAGTCAAGTTAACATTTTTTACGGTTTTACAATTTGTATTATATTACCTATCGTTTATATCAAACACCGACGCAGCCTATACTAGTTCACTTGCTAGTTTCCAATTAATAGTACATATACATACTTTAATTAATATCATGTTCTTGATTTAGTTGTATAGTCATTACACGTGGTATATTGTACCTATCAATAGCTGTTATTACAGTTATATGCAAATGTTTTCAAACAATCGATCAAACGGCTCTTGGACAATAACAAAAACTTGGCCCGTAAGTCTCAACTTCAATCCATTGTTCAAAATCATTTGCATATAATTATAATAACCGCTACTGCATAAAAAGGGTTTATTGCTGGGAAATAGCTCCGTTTGTTGATTGTTCGGTAGATTGTTCGGTAGATCGTGTGGTCAGCCCGGGGGGATACTCCCTTTGTCCAAGTGGTAGGGGTGATCGGCGGAACATCGCACAGCCGTTCCTTTTAGGGGTTAAAATCAACAAGGCTTGAACACAGGGAGCCCGGCTTTGTGTCGCTTTTATATGAAATAAATTATACAATGAAATAAAATCTATTATAATCATGAGAGCCTTTGGGTTTCCTGTGCTGTATTTAATCCTTAGAGTTTCCGGTAATTGATTAGCGTTACTGACCTGTGTGTGCCGTTGGTAACTTGAGAGCGCATTAGCGTAACGTATTAGTGTAACGCACACCCAATATACACACAGTGTTTATTGGGTGTGCGTTACACTAATACGTTAGGTTTGAATTTCAAAGTGCTCTCAAGTTACCAACGGCTACATACTATACTGATTACCGGAAACTCTAGGGATTAATACAGCACAGGAAACCCAAAGGCTCTCATGATTATAATAGATTTTATTTCATTGTATAATTTATTTCATATAAAAGCGACACAAAGCAGGGCTCCCTGTGGCTTGAACAGTTATCTTTGTCTGTGCGTTCCTTTTAGGGGTCGTTTTCAAAACCTCCGCCGATCACCCCTACCACTTGGACAAAGGGAGTACAACCCTTTCTCCCGGGGTTGGTCAGTCTCAATCGATTAAATAAAACATGTATATACCATGTAAATGTTACATGAGTGTTGAATTGTTATAAGATGATCCTATTTCAAAACATGTAGGCAAGCAGCAAAATTAGGTTTTATACCACAGAAAAAATGAGCCTGTTTCTGAGGGTTTTCGTTGGCCATTTTGATTTGTGGTCTAAAATAGAAAAGAAAACATCGTTAACAATTGTTTGGGAGTTGGGACTACATAACCAAAGTTATTTATGGATTACATGGGAGTATATCAATAATCATTGTACAAATAGATGTAAATATATAAAAGTTATAAGTAAAGGTAGATTTATTGGTAATTTGCTTGAATCTTTTTTTACAAGATTTGCTGCTGTTAGTGCACTAAATCTATTCTACTGTATATGCTCGGGTTTTTTTCCAATTTACAGACTGTGACCACTGATAATGTATTCGCATACTTTTGTAGCGCCATCCTCCAATTAGCGTTTAGATCAGATATAAGATAAGACAATCCTGTAATGCTGATTGGATAACAGTATAGACGAAAGTATATATGAGAATACATTAGCAGTGGTCACACTTTTGGGCGCTTTGCTGTAAAACATTTTACTCGGTAACTTTTTTTTCAAATTTTCTGAATATAATGTATTGGTATGCTTACAGCAAAAGTGGATCCATGTGTCCCATATCTCTGGTCTTCATATTCAGCTTCATTAGCATGGTTGTCTCTGTAGCTTAATGTTTTACTGGAAAATAAATAAATACAAATCAATGTGAGTAAAATCATTAAAAACCAAGGCCAGTTAACAGCTTCATATAAAACAAGATGAGAGATCGGAGATACCGAATACATTCATTCCCTAGTTGATGTTCAACCAAAAAAATGATCATGAGAAAACGATGGTGAGATGAGACGCAATATTGTGATGTGATGTGATGTGATGTGATGTGATGTGATGTGATGTGATGTGATGTGATGTGATGTGATGTGATGTGATGTGATGTGATGTGATGTGATGTGATGTGATGTGATGTGATGTGATGTGATGTGATGTGATGTGATGTGATGTGATGTGATGTGATGTGAAAAAGATAGAAAGCGTGTATTTTGGTAAACTTACAGTCTCATTGTTTTGCCATCTTCATCATCTGTAAAAGTAAAAGATATTATGACCTTTGTATATTTAACAAAATTCCAATTGTCTAGAGTGGAATGTCCTCCGGCTTATAACGATATGGGGATAAAAGGTTGTTTGTTTGTTTAATTTGTGGAACGTTTTTTATTGGTTGTGGTAAAACGGTTTGGCGGCCTATTTAAACTCAACTGTATTCAGAAAAGATGGTTTACCTAGATTGCTACTTCCTTTGTTCTTCCTGCAGCAGTAGATTATTATCAATAGAAGTGCTACAAGAATGATAAGTGCCCCAATGACGATAAGGATAACTCCAGCTACAAAACCAATGCCTGTAGAACAAAAACAACAAATGGTTAACCTTTATTTCGATACACCTAATTGATAAAAAGAACACTAATGAGCTGACTTTTATCAAGTATGAAGCCTCTGGTCGTTCATGTTATCTCGACTGGTGCAAACAATTTGACCACCATGGCCAAGAGAGATTCTTTTTACTAACAAATGTAAGTCCTGTTTAAAATGTGGGGATCTTGCGCATGATAAGAATGTCATGAGCGGTTCGTTGTGTATTTCTCAACCTTTTATTTGAAATTATTTTTTATATTCCTTTAAATTGTTTTTTTTTAAGACACTGATTTAAAAGTACATGGCAAAACACTGCTGCTCGTTTTTTTAATACCACTTTAAGACAACAGTAATTTTAAAATATTTATAACAATAGGTAATAGCAATCGGTGTAACATCCAATTAATTATTAATCAATACGGTGTGGAAGTTTAGATGGGAAGGTACCATTGCTACCTTTTTCACATGTTGTTCCATATCTGAATAGTTTACACTTGCACGTAAATCCATCGTCCTTTTCCTGGCACTCTCCATCAAACTTGCATGGTTCTTTACTGCAAAGACTTTCTGCAGAACATATCAATAGAAACAGATTTGCAACAGGACTGACTGACAACATTTTTTAAAGACACCAACACGGCCAGTGTTATATTGTAACCAAATAAGATGAAAGTTGTGTCTGAAAAAGGTGAAATCCGACATATTCTATGGCTCTACAGCATCTATGGTTGCGTGCACTGCAAAAACGGCTGAGTAGATACAACACAGTATATTGCGTTAATCATGCATTCAGGATAACACTCTATAGTGAGTAAACCCAACAGTTTACTCACTATAGAGTTGTGTTTACTCACTTTAAAGTGTCATCCTGAATGCATGATTAACGCAATATACTGTGTTGTATCTACTAAGCCGTTTTTGCAGTGTGGTTTTCTAATTAAAAATTGATGTAAACTTTTCCAATGTATTAAAGTGATCCTCCACTAAAAATGAACTTGAACTTGTATGATAATAAAAATTATGCTGATTTCAAGTATATCAAAAATTTTCATCAGACAATTTTTCGCGCGGAAAAAAAACAGTTTAAAATGTGAGAAAAATTACTTTTGGGATCTCTGTGGCACCTTCTCATGACGTCATGTTGCTCACAACGATGGGAAATATATATGAAAATAACTATAAATATCGTGCGAAAATGGTTCTGCCTAATCCTATTGTGCAAGAATTCCCCAAATAATGAATATTGGTTCTACAAAAAAATACCTTTCGAAGTACGATGCTATTTTACCTACTTTTGGGAGATAAAATGATAAAATGACAAATTAAAATTTCTCCAAACTTTTTTCTTTCAATCGGTTTGAAATTTTTCTTTCCGAAAGTCTGGAGACTTTGCAAAGTTGAGCAAAGTACAAAAGTTTTCATTTCATTTTTTAACTTAACAGCGAAAATGAAGCTTTCTTTTTGGATCGTTGTGAGCAACATGACGTCTTCAGAAGGTGCCACAGGGATTCCAAACATATTTTTTCTCACATTTTAAACCGTTTTTTCCTCGCAAAAAATTGTCTAATGAACATTTTTGATATATATTTGAAATCAGCATAATTTTTATCACCATATAAGTTCAAGTTGATTTTTAGTGGAGGATCCCTTTAACAATTTTGAAAGGTAAATGATGTTTAATCATCCATTTATGCTTATTTAGCAATATTTATTATATATTTACTTGGTGACAATTCTAAAAGTGAATTTAAATGTGAATGAAACGTAACAATCGAGAACAATAAAAAACCTTATAACATGGGCAAGTCTTTCGTAAGTTCCCTTAAGGTAAATATATATATATACATTTTTTTTTTACTTTTTGCAAATTAAGACAATTTTATCAAAATACATTAGACCAGTGGACTCTGAGATGCGCTTCTGATAATGTTCTATGATATTTGGTATGGTAAAGAAAGATTGTCAGATTGGCCTTTAAATTTCTTATTTATCCACTGGCATTTAGTCGAGTTGACTCGTTGAAAAGATTATATCTGAAATCTGATCAATTATTCAAGTCAAATTTGGTAAACCAAAAAGAACTCATACAAAAGTCTCAACTTAGCTACGTACTGTAAGCCATGACTTGTAAAGAGGACGGCTTCAGCACCAAGTCACCCAACGTGTTGTTAGCTGTTTCCTTCTTCAGCATATTTTCAACTTCACTTTCGAACTTGGTTTCGTTGAATGTCATCTCGATTCTTGAAATGATGCTTCCTGGCCTGGAAAGATTTCAAGATAAAACAACGAGATCAATAAATATAGAAACGTCGGCAGCTATGATTATGAAAGAACAGCAAACCATCTTAACATCGAAGTAGTCAGTATAAATCCGCGTGACCTAATCTCTCAAGCCAGTTACAACAAACAACCATCTAACTTACCTCAAACTTGCAATCGCTACAACTACATTTCACTTTACACTAAACTATGTTTACATGCCTGCAGAGTTTACTAGTACTAATGTTACAGTTGACAATACATCGCGGTCTCAAATTACCGCTGACCGAATTAGCGTGTCAGCCATTTTGTTTTAATTGCTAGTTATAGTTATTCTTATCGTTTTTGATACACTAATGACTTTGTATCTTTATATTTGTAAGTACACATTTAGCTTAGACATGTTGACAGTATTTATCATTGATTAGATCTTGTATTTATCCTGTATTATTGTAGAATTACTTCTGCATTGTTGTCGTGCAAATTATAAAGCTCGTTTGAGCACCGAGGAGTATTCTTCAATGTCTGGATAAGGAAGTACAACCGATAAACGATAGGTGACTTGCGCAATAGAAGATCAGCACATCAAGCAACCCCGGGGGGGGGGGGGGTACTTGACCCAGTTTCTGACGGGGACGTTCCGGTGGTACCTCTAAACCCTGACCCTATTTAAGACAGCAGAATATTTGGCGGAACGTCCCCGTATAGTAAATATAAGGGAGTACCCCCCCCCCCCCCCCCCCCCCCCAGGCAAGCAACAAACTCAATTCATAGATGGTCTTTGCTCCCCTTGAGCTTAACGACAGCGTTGAAAGAGCCAATGTACAACTTTGTTCTATAGCTTTTTTATTACCTGAACCAGATGACTCGACAGCTGATTATATTTTTGTAGGTAGCAAATATCTAAAAGATTAGAAAAAGTTTTGTTTAATTTTGAGAGATCAACATCGTCATCATCATTATCATTAGCATCATAGTGCGTATCATCGTTCTCATAGTATCATCATTCATTATAAACCTTATCATCATCATCATTATGATCTTCCTTATCATTATCATGACTATACTGAAATTATCACTATCATCTTTATGATTCTGGGTCTCATCATCATCATTTGGATTCCCATCTTCATCATAATTATGATTATGATTATCACGACCATAAACATTTATTAAAAACAACATGTTGAAGTAACCTCTTTGCAAATTTTCTTTTCTAAGTCTTTAAATTGTTGACTTTTGTGATCTCTGTAATTAGATGACCATCCAGGTTTTTCGATCCCAATTTCCACAAAGAATATTTTACCCATTGGATCTTTAAAAGAAACAATTGAAAGGATAAGCAATAAAACATATAGAACATAAGTAATTCACTTGAGCAGTTTTTAGTTAAGGGAATAACTGAATGTTTCTTATATTAAACGAAGAGTCAAAATTGATGGGCACGTTTGAACGTTTTGTAATTGGGAGTGCTGTTTTATGACAGATAAAACGGGATCGCTTTTATATCTGGGAAAAAAGCATTATGTGCAAATTTTCAACATGTTATGGAAATACATTATACACTTATTGGATTCATCTGAGCCCATTATATTATTTAGTATAAATACGCAGGTGATTATAGAAAATCGCGCGCGCTGATTGGTTTGCTATCTCGGATTATCAGCCGATAATCACCTATACTAAAACGATTATTCACCGAAGACTCGCCGCTCGGTAAATATTCACCGATAATCACTTCGCCTTCGGCGAATAATTGTTAAATATTTAAGACTTTTAAGTCTCGATTTCAAAATTAGTCTCAACCTGCGGTCTCGCCCAATATTGATTTCGCGACTTAAATATCTGCCGAGCAAATAATTTTTTCAAAATTTCTTGTGTAAACAATTCTAGTGTTACAATCCAATAGATTGCTTTTCAATCTCGCAAAATATTGGATCGGCACGTAACCAAAATACGGAGATGTGATTGAAGGATTTTTTGTAAGGTATAATATACACAAAAAGCAAAGTATTAAATGTGATTGATACAAAGTATTAAATTTTGAAGAAAATAAAAAACATAACAAAATTAAAAATAAAGTATTTTTGTATGTTTTACCCTCCTGTTCACAGTAGGTTCCTTTCAGTCCTCGTGTACACTGGCAACCATAGCCGGTAGATGTAGTGATGCAGGTACCACCATGTTGACAACCATGATTCTGACACACTGAAGAAAACCCATATTTAATTCTCCCTGATTTGCATGTAAACTAGGCAGTTGTAGGTGATAGTGGTGCTGACGTGGTAAACTGTAGCTAATGTTGATGATAGTGGTAGTTGTGATAGTAATTACGATTATGCTAGTGCTAGCAGATTGCAGGTGATGTTGATTCAGGTAGCGCTAGTAGTAGTGTTAATAGTAGTTGTAACCATGATTGTGATATTAAACTAGCTGTTGATGTTGGTTTAGTTTAAGCTGTTGAACAGGATGTTTGTGGTAGTGATTGTAATCATACAGGTGTCCGATTGTTTTGACCTTGTAGGTTTTGACGTTGTAGGTGGTGGTCTATAGGTGGCGCTTGTTGTGTATGTGGTAGTTTATATCTTGATGAGTATCTAATTTGTCATTGCTGACAGCATTGCTAGTTAAATACAGCCATGTAGTAGAGTTATTAATGATAGTGGTCGGTTACTGATGACGTTAGTATTGTCATAGGATGTATTTGTTGTGAATTGAATTCGTGGTAGTGTTGATAAAGTGATGGAGTTGATGGCCATGGTGGTAGCCGGTTGAAATGATGTTGCTATTGGTGTAGGTGGCGCTTGTTGTGAATGATGATGATTATGATATTGTTGGTATTATTATAAATTGTGGTGCTGCTAATGGTGGATGATGTTGTAGCTTTTGTTCGTGGTGGTGGTTGTTTACATAGAACAATATTATTGTGCCAATGCGTTTTACCAATATTTTGTTAAATAATACAATTACCATGAGTTTCACATATTTTTCCTTTATATCCTTTCACACATCGACAGCTGTATGTTGTACCTAAGGCAACACATGTACCATTTTGACAGTTATGAATCTTGCATGCTGAAAAAAAAGTGGAGAAATTTTATTTTTTATGGCAATGATAATCACAAAAGACGCTAGCATAAATGTTTTATCAAAGCAAAAGCACTCAAATGAAACTAAAAAAAAGTTGGAGCTATAAAAAAGGTTTCTTACTGTTTTATAGTCAATATCATTCAAATGGAAACAAAATAAAGGTACATATGCACATCGAAAACGATATCTCTTAACAACTTTCAATAGCTTGGGTAGTGAAAACAAGACTATTAGGATGTACCGGGGGTTCCTTTGTCCAAGTGGTATTGGTAATCAGCGTATCTTTTAGGGTTGAAAATATTTTCTATGCGTACCTTTTAGGATCTTTTTGGAGTTCTTGCTTAAAAGTCAGTTATGTAGCATGAATCCGTACCTGTAAGGATCATTTCTAACCCCCCGCCCCTCCTTTTCCCGGGGGGAAGTAATCCTTTTGATTTGATTTGATTTGATGGTTTAAAAGTTAACCCTTTATGAGCAAGGAAGCTCATCGAAACTACAAAATTTAGAAAATACCACACCATTAATACTTGATGTCGTGTATTATTTTTAAGTGACGAATCATATTACCTTTTACTATTACAAGTGATGTCGCTGTTTTGACCGAGCCAATTCCGTTGCTAACTCTACAGGTATAATTCCCAGGCCAACTTTGTACAGCTGATAATCTTAACTCAGCTCCTCTTCCAACAATGTCCAGATTATCGTTTCTTGTCCAGGTTATAGTTGGTGGTGGATTTCCGTCAGCTTTACATGTAAGGTTGAGGCGATCGTTCATATCGAGAGTTACATTCCGTACTGGGGGAGACGTAATCGTTGCCGTATCTAACAATAATGTGAAACATCTTGTAAATCAAAAGTTAATAAACTAAAAGGAATTGGCCATATCACCCCACACTTAACCACATTGGAATACTTAATAAATAACATATCCACACAAAAACGCCAATCCGAAATCGCAATTACACAAAGCACGAATGAAGTGACGTGATGAATATCAGTGACAAATGAATATCAATTGGGATACAAATTCTTTTTTTCCTCCCGTCATGCTTCCAATTATTACTTAGTTCTTATTTAGTTCTTATTATTTGACTCTTTAACTCTTTTTTGGCGAAGAAAATTGAATATTTGCACGATTTAGGAATACATATACTTACACTGAACATCCACGACTATACTGGCCTTAATCCCATCTCCAACAGCATTTTTTGGAGTGCAGGAAAAGGTTTGTTGGCCTTTCTGAGTTACTTTGTGGATATATACTGAATTTGAACCGCTTTGGATTAGCTGGTTATTGCGAAAGAATTTGTAAGTATCAACAGAAGGATTTGCAAAAGCTGTGCAGTTCAATGTGATTTCTTGATCTAGAATAGGTTTGTAAATGGAAGAAGTCAACGTCGTTCTTTCTGGTGGATCTAAAATGAAAATAATGTTGTCATAATAATGTTATCATTGTGTTTGATTGTATGTTTATGGTATATTCGTAAAAGTTCTTACAGTTCACAGTGACGTTGATGGTAGCAGTTTTTGTTGGACATTCGTCACCATTTGTAACTGTACAGCGGTAGACACCTTTATCACCTCGCTTGATATTGGTTATTGAATAAACATTTCCTTGTAGGTTTGGTTTACCATCTCTTTTCCAGGTAACAGTAAGTGGTGGTGTTCCAGACACATTACAGCTAAGGCTGAGATTAGACCCCTCGACTATGACTTGGTCGTTTGTTCTTTGTGAAATGAGCGGAGCAACTAAAAATAACGTTTTAAGTTATTTGTTAATAAACATCAAGGCTGATTGAATCTTTTTCTCCTAATGAATATCGCGCTAGAGTGACATTATAAAAATTTGATTTACACAGAAAAGAGTGTACAAACAAAGATATATTCAAACAAAACTAATTGCAAAGAAAAGTATGTTCTCTACCATTGCATGCCAGGCAAGAAGCCTCGTTATCACCTACATTTCGTTGCAAAAATTTCACAAAAATGGTCTTAGTTTAATAAATAACTTCGTCAATCTAAGGAAAATCTTTCCAAAACTTTGCAATTTTATTAACATCGATGTGACTTTTCCCGAAAAACAAATATTATATAAATAAATATCACGCTAGGGTGATACAGGTCTATTGCCTGCTTGACCGCATGAATCTTCTGCATATTAACATATATCTACTTGTACATAAAACAAATACCTTTAGCAATGACGTCAATTGTCATATTCTTCACAGCGTCACCTAGAAGATTACTTGGGACACAGGTAAACTTGTTCACATCAGGTGAGCCATTGGTTGCGTTGGTAGTGTAAACATTACTCGCGCTGTTTTGTACAAGGACATTGTTGTGGTAAAACTTGTAGCTGGACGGCGCGGGGTTGGATGGTCCTGATATACATGTCATATTAACTCTGTCATTTTGACAAACTGTTGACCGATCGACTGTGAGAGATGCACTTCTTGGTTTGTCTGAAAAAAAATATGAAACGTGTGTGAATAAAGGTAAAGGTTTATTTATACTCTCTACTGAGATATATTAAAGACGTCGCTTCATTTGCATTTTCAGATTTCAAATGTTTATATCTCAGAAAGGAGAGTTCGACATAAAGAAAAATTAAGTACATTTATGATACACCTCATGTACCACAGATTCAGGTGCACTTTAAAGATTAAATCTTTTTGAAGTACTTACATTGCACATTCAGGCAATACTTCTTACTCTTGGCATTACCAATTCCATTATGGGCAAGACATGTGTAGCATGCAAGATTGTCATTATAAGTCAGTTCTGGTGTCCTAAAAGAGCCACTTGAATGCACTGTCACATCATTTTTTGTCCAGATAATAGTAGGTGTAGGTTTACCAGTAGCAGTGCAGTGCAACACATTAGACAAGGATTCATTAACAGTTACAATAGGGTTGGGACTGGTTATAACAACAGGGTCTGTGGAGAAAAACACAACGAGTTATTCTCTAAACGTTAAGTGTAAATGCTTTTTGATTAATTTTCTTTTAAACTTTAACATTGGCTAACTTGCAAAGTTTTACAAATTATTATGAAGCCAGAAAACTATATCAAAATATCAGACGAAAAATTGATTTAGAATAACATGAATGTTAATCACAACGACGAAAACAGCAATACTCCAGTTTTATATCGCGCTTTAATTATTGCGCAGCTTACAGTGAGGATACTCGAACCATGAACACTTTGAGTTTTTTTGTTACTCTTTTTAACCCACATCCCTTCAGCGAATAGATTAGAAATAACATTTATTATGAACACTTAGTGTATTGGAACTCAATGCTTCATTTTTAGAGGTTTTGGAGCAGTGGAAGGCTCAGAAAATAGTAACATGAAAAAAGTCAACTGTTCACGGTTCGAGTATCCTCACTGTAAGCTTCGGTAGTACAAACTTCTGTCATTGCAGATTGAAAAAAGATATATATACATCGTACACAAAAAACAATCCTGAAAAAAAGCGGAAACAAGATCGGCATTGCACAACGTTGACGGCATAAAACAATATCCTGAGCAGAACAACAGAACAATATATAATAGTCCTTCCCTTAGGAAATCTGTCCTCAACTTACAGTTAACAGTGACTTTCGCTATTGTGCTGTCGGTGTCACACTCTTCTCCATTTTTGACTACACATCGATAAGAACCTTCGTCTGCTCTTGATATGTTATTGATAGTAAATGTATTACCATGTCCCACTTTGCTGCCGCCAACCTTGAACCACGTGACGTTTGATGCAGGATGTCCAGAAGCGTTACAAAACAGAGTTAAACGTTGTCCTTCCACAAGTACAACATCTCGAGGTGACACAACTATTGAGGGTGGATCTACGAAATAGAAACAATATCATTTTTTATCCTAAACCAATCCAACTTCATCTTTTAAAAAATAACGTAGAGCACGTGTTGTAAGTTTACCTGCGACAGATACTTGAATGGTCTTTTTTTCCCCTCCTCCAACCGTGTTCTTTGGTACACAAGTAAACTTCTTGATTCCCTTTTCATTCAGCTTCACAACAAATATGCCATCATTGTTTCTGCTCTTTACTTGATTGTTATGATATAATGAGTACTCTGCCGGTGGTTTTGCATTTGAATGACATCTAAACGTTGTGCTATTTCCTTTACAGAATTTAGTGCTATTAGGAGACAAAGTGAACTGGGTAGACTCTGGTTTGTCTAAAAACAAAATTATGTGGTTAACTTAAGTTTACCGTTATATGATAATTGATACGAATTGTTTTCTTACAGTTCACAGTGACGTTGATGGCGGCACTTCTTGAAGGACATTCATCACCATTGGTAACTGTACATCGGTAGATACCTTCATCACCTCGCTTGATGTTGGTCAATGAATATTTATACCCAAAACGTTTGGGTTTTCCAGCTTTTGTCCAGGTTACATTAAGTGGTGATGTTCCAGATACGTTACACATTAAGTTAAGGCTGGATCCCTCGACAACAACTTGATTGGGAGTGATGCTAGTTATAACAGGAGCAACTAAAAAACATACTTCGGTGTTAATTTGTCATTATTATATCTCATCAAAACAGTTCATTAGAAGCCGGTAAAGTAACAATAAATTATAGATGTTTTTGTAACTAATGTTTCCCTTAATTGATTTCCTGTTTTCCACCATACACACATTATCGTACCTATAGCATTGACGTCAGTTGTGGCATTCACCACAGAGTCACCGAGAAGATTACTTGGAACACAAGTGAACCTGTTCACCTTAGGTGCGCCATGGGTTTCTTTGGAAATGTAAATATTACTCGAGGTATTTTGTACAAGAACATTGTTGTAGTAAAACCTGTAGCTGGACGTCGCGGGGTTGGATGGTCCTGATGTACATGTCATATTAACTGTGTCATTTTGACAAACTTGAGGCCGATTTACCATCAGAGATGTACTTCGAGGTTTGTCTGAAACAAAAGTGCACCAATTAGTCTGTTTATTTATGATTCTTTTTTTAGCAGAAATGTTCACTTACATTGTACATTCAAGCAAAAGTTAGCAGTCTTTGCATCTCCAACTCCGTTATATGCAGTACATGAGTAACATGCTTTATTGTCGTTGTGGGTCAGCACTCCAGTATTATACGGGCTTCCTGTGTGTACTATTGCACCATCTCTTGTCCAGTTGATGTTTGGTGTAGGTTTACCAGTAGCTTCACAAACCAGACTCGCCCGTTTATTTTCATTGACTGTCACCGTTTTAGGATGGGGTGTAGTGATATTTGGAGAGTCTGCATAATAATTCAAAATAGTGAGAACATTTTATTCCAAATTATAATAAGGTATATAATAAGGTTTATTGACAATACTTTCGCACCTTAAACGGTGAATTACAGTATTATAGTAATACATATACACACAAGCGAGAAATACAAATATAGCTAGTTATGAAGTGTTTACATTTAATTACTACTATTGGACATATACTATTGGTACTATTACTACTATTGGTTATTAAATTGTGCATACTATTAGGATACTATTGCTATGAGATTAGTTAAACAGTTGTTTAATGGAGGTTAGAAATTCGCTGTATGTTCTATATTTCAAATGTTGTATTACGAATCAAGGGGCTGAGTTCGAGTTTTGATTAAAAAGAATGCATGGATTGTTTGCATGGACAGACCGGAGATAATTTGCTTCCCTCTGTTCTTGCGCAAATATTCCATACATGCTTTGCGATTACAATTCGAGCACGATCATGGCAAATGTTGCCTGTGACATGTGTTATTATGATTCAAGGGAAAAGGTTTTAAATCAGTTAAGCAAAAAAAAAAAAACACTAATTTCTCAATTGAAAAAGGTTAATGAATCTGTTGTTTGCATCTTGTATGCAACGTTAATTACATGTAGGGTGAATAAAGATCTCAGGGACTTAAAAAATAAACTTACAGTTAACAGTGACTTTCGCTGTTGCACTGTCGGTGTCACACTCTTCTCCATTGTTGACTACACATCGATAAGAACCTTCGTCTCCTCTTGATACGTTACTGATAGTAAATGTATTACCATGTCCCATTGTGTTGCCACCAACCTTGAACCACGTGACTTTTGGTGCAGGAGATCCAGAGGCGTTACAAAACAGCGTTAAACGTTGTCCTTCCACAAGTACAACATCTCGAGGTGACACAACTATTGAGGGTGGATCTACGAAATAGAAACAATATCATTTTTTTCGTAAACCAATCCAACTTCATCTTTTAAAAAACAACGTAGAGCACGTGTTGTAAGTTTACCTGCGACAGATACTTGAATGGTCTTTTTTTCCCCTCCTCCAACCGTGTTCTTTGGTACACAAGTAAACTTCTTGATTCCCTTTTCATTCAGCTTCACAACAAATATGCCATCATTGCTTCTGTTTACTTGGTTGTTATGATATAATGAGTACTCTGCCGGTGGTTTGGCATTTGAATGACATCTAAACGTTGTGCTATTTCCTTTACAGAATTTAGTGCTATTAGGAGACAAAGTGAACTGGGTAGACTCTGGTTTGTCTAAAAACAAAATTATGTGGTTAACTTAAGTTTACCGTTATATGATAATTGATACGAATTGTTTTCTTACAGTTCACAGTGACGTTGATGGCGGCACTTCTTGAAGGACATTCATCACCATTGGTAACTGTACATCGGTAGACACCTTCATCACCTCGCTTGATGTTGGTCAATGAATATTTATACCCAAAACGTTTGGGTTTTCCAGCTTTTGTCCAGGTTACATTAAGTGGTGATGTTCCAGATACGTTACACTTTAAGTCAAGGCTGGATCCCTCGACAACAACTTGATTGCTTGTAGTACTCACGATAGCAGATGCAACTAAAAATATCAATTTAAGTAAAACATATTTGTTATTATTGAAATTGCTGGAAATAAGTATAGCTTATGTGGGCTTTGGATGACGTTGAGAGTGAGAGGTCTCGAAATCGATTGAATGTGGTCCGACACTTTTTTCGACTTCATTTCAATCTGTGTTGCGTTGAGTAGCTGTAATAACCCATAAAACGGAACATCCATGGAGATAGGGACTAACTGTTTCCTAGGAGATCAGCTTTATTGAGCCTTAATATTAGCCCTTTTCTATTTTTTAAAGATCAGTAATTGAGAGTTGTCCGTATTCCCTTCTTGTTATTTTGCGTCTCCCAAATAGAGCTATAAATGCAGAGCGCATGGAGAGAGCGGCCCTAAGCTTTGACTTCAAAAATCAAGACTTCAAACTATGCAAAAACAGTACATTGCCATTCTTTTCCTTTCGATGCTGAGCTTCGTCTGCTCTCTCGAGCTCGAAGGAAAGAGGGGAGGGGATTAGGAGCGGGGGGGATTGCAGAGAGGAAAGAGATCCCCTCCAATCCCCTCCCCTCTTTCCTTGGAGAGAGCCGTTACGCGGGCTAAGCTGAGCTCAATCATCTAAGTCGACTCCAATCCAAGCAATCATTGAGGACATTTTATTTTCTGTAAAAAAGATTAGGAAATAATTTATTTACCTTTAGCAATGACGTCAGTTGTTGCATTCTTCACAGCGTCACCAAGAAGATTACTTGGGACACAAGTAAACCTGTTCACCTCAGGTGAGCCATGGGTTGCATTAGCTATGTAGACATTAATGGTCTTGTTTTGTACAAGACGATTGTTGTGGTAAAATTTGTAGCTGGACGTTGCAGGGTTTGATGGACCTGATGTACAAGTCAGTTTAACTGTGTCGTTTTGACAAACTGTTGACCGATCGACGGTGAGAGATGCACTTCTGGGTTTGTCTGAAAGTAAAAGATATGATATGATATGATATGATATGGATGTGTCATTTACTACAGCGAAACACCTCTTTACCCTGTTAAATTATGTCCGAGAATTGATCACCTAAGTAAAGTTAAAAGATTGGTAAAGCATTATAAACTTTGCCACCATTGACACGAATAGATGTACATGTATGTCAAAATAAAGAAATATATTATGTTTCCACAAATATCCAAGGGGAACAAATCACATTCTTCAGGCGGGAATCAAAAACATTTTTTTTTTTCTTCTGAGTTAAATATCTAAATAAAGTTTGTCGAAATATCTAGAACTGATATTTGCTGATATTTGTTTGATGTAACTTACATCTCACATTGAAGCAAAACGTCTTGGATGCAGTTGGAGAGATTGTGTTAAATGCAAGACACGTGTAGCACGTTTTGTTGTCTTTATAAGTCATCGGTGGTGTATTGAAAACTCTTCCTGAGCTCGAGCCGACTGGAACATTGACTTTCAACCATATACGGTGAATTGGTGTTGGTTTTGCAGTGGCATTACATTCCAAATGCGCTCTCTCTCCTTCGTTGATAGTAATTATTGGATTTGGGCTTGTTATATTCGGAGGATCTAAGTAGAAGAAGTTGGTTATGGCAAGTTAGCACATTCACAAATATAGTGTTTTTTTCCTTAAAATAATACAACAAAAAGAAGTTGTGCGAGTGCCGTGCGCTGTTTCCGGGCATTTTCAGAAGAAGAAGAATAACAATTAAAATTGTTGTTTAGCATTTATAACTTAAATTTTAGTTTACGATGAGAACTTTCAACAATGATCACATTTATTGTTATTTATCGTCATAAAACGGTGTGATTTTCCTAAAATTATGAATTAAACCAGCTTTAGTTAAAAAACAATAGGAACCTAATCTTAATATATATTGTCGGTTGGAGACTCTAATTTGAAAATACTTGTACGTTCTTATTTGGAAACACTTTCTTTATTCGTTTTTAAATAAAGTTTAATATACAAGATTGTTAGCACATTTTCGAATTAAGTTCCCTCTTTTAAAATTTGCAATAGTTGTTACTATTATAAAGCTTTAAGCTTACAAAAAAAATAAGTTTTATGTTGAGGCTTAGAGTAAAGTTGTAAATAGCAGCCGTCTGTGCCTTTCCTCGAATCCAGATTGAACCCCTTCCGCGATCGTAATTATAATAATCGTCCGTAATATGAAAATGCTTGAAAAATAGTCACTAATAATTGTTAGGCTACCAGCTTCTTTCAATTTGCCGATCTTAAGCTTACAACGTAAAAACGACACACTTATATTACTTTAAAGTGTTCACAACTATGAAGTCGTTCTCGCACTTAGAGCCACATACCGTCTGTACCGTACTCAAAGTTTGAAAACTGTCAAATGAGGGAAGCAATTTACCTCCTACCTCAGCTATATGAAATTAAAATTTACTTACAATTAACGGTGACGAATGCATCTGCGCTATCGTTGTGACACTCTTCTCCATTTTTGACTACACATCGATAAGAGCCTTCGTCTCCTCTGGATATGTTATTGATAGTAAATGTATTACCATGTCCCACAGTGTTGCCGCCAACCTTGAACCACGTGACGTTTGGTGCAGGATGTCCAGAAGCGTTACAAAACAGCGTTAAACGTTGTCCTTCCACTAAGGTCACCCTGTGTGGCCCAGAGATTATTCTCGGAAGCACTGAAACAATATTATAAATTTTTAAATTTAAATTTTATAAATTTATAAATCATTATTCTAAAAAGAACCGAATGGCAAATTAAGAATTGTAGTTGGGGTTTCTGCTTTCTAAAGGAAGCCATTTTCAATTCAGAGAAATACGCAAACATTATTAATCCACCCTATCTTATGTAACAATAATACAGCATCTAATTTACCTTTAGCAATGACGTCAATCGTCATATTCTTCACAGCGTCACCAAGAAGATTACTCGGGACACAAGTAAACCTGTTCACATCAGGAGAGCCATGGGTTGCATTAGCTATGTAGACATGAATGGTCTTGTTTTGTACAAGAACATTGTTGTGGTAAAACTTGTAGCTGGACGGCGCAGGGTTTGAAGGACCTGATGTACATGTCAATTTAACTGTGTCATTTTGACAAACTGTTGACCGATCGACTGTGAGAGATGCACTTCTTGGTTTGTCTGAAAACAATGTTGATGTTGAGCACGTATATATATTTTTAACCACTATGTGTAAAACATGCATGATATCGATTCAGTTATGTGGTAAATAAATAGATAAAGTTTATATCCACTTATCTATCAGGGGCCGGTTGTACGAATGGTGATAGCGCTATCCACTGGATAAAACCTTAACCAGCGGATAAAATCTATGAAAAACCTATGCAGTGGATGACTTTAATCCGCGGATAACTTTATCCACCCTTCGCACAACCGGCCCCTGGGTTTGACTTTTCAACGTGGATCGCAATGTATGTTGACAGTCCTGGGTGCGATTTCTGGCCCGGGTGATTTTACGTCTGGCTCCGAATCATTGGAACATTTGTACTTTTTAGAAACCAAATTTCAATACTACCGCTGCTTTTTGGCTACAAATTTGTCAATTTTTTTGCCCACATTGATGTTGGTCGGAACCCGCAATCTACAGGTGTTCTAAAATGGATACTTCAGGATAATTATAGACATTGTATAGGGTATAAAAGGGAATAGTAAACTTTATCCTTCTCTCACAAAAATGTCATACAATTTCATTAATAAACCAACTTATTTTGAAATTTGTGTATCAGTATTTGTATGTTAATCAAAATCAAAATCTCATATACACAGACGTAGTTATTTTCGTCACGCAACAAACTACGGCTGCATGCATGGAAAATATAAATGTATGTGCGATAAGAATTTTATGGATATACTTACATTGAACATTTAAGCAAAAATTAGCTGTCTTTGCATTTCCAAATCCATTGTATGCAATACACGTATAACATGCTTTATTGTCTTTGTAGGTCAGCACTGAAGTATTATACGGGCTTCCTGTGTGTACTGTTACACCATTTCTTGTCCAGTTGATTTTGGGCGTAGGTTTACCAGTAGCTTCACAAACCAGACTCACCTGTTCACCTTCATTGACTGTCAGTGTTTTTGGGTGGGAAGTGGTAATGTTCACCGGAACTAGAAAAAAAATTGATAATATTTCAAAATGCATGCAGTTAAGCAAACATTATAACCAACATGACTGACGTCTATTGTGTATTGACAGACTGTTTTATATCCTGTCGATTGATCGAGTAGTTCAGCACTAATTTGACATTACAAATTTGGCTGGCCGTGGATATGTACTACATTTTGACGCTTTCAAGGTAGTTTCTTCACATAACAGCAAAAACTAAAATGGCGTGAAGAACTAGTGAGCAATTTCAAAGGATTATTCCGTCCTGCTATTCGTACTTTACACCATAGTTTACACTGATATGCATGATACATCCGAAACCATTTGTGCAACTTAATAAACGCTTAACAAACGCTTTTTTCGATCTTAAAAGTTAAAAGTTGCACAGATACAACACAATTCATCACTCACAACTCACCATAAACAGTGACGTTCGCTATTGCACTGTCGGTGTCACACTCTTGTCCATTGTTGACTACACATCGATAAGAACCTTCGTCTCCTCTCGATACGTTATTTATAGTAAATGTATTACCATGTCCCACAGTGTTGCCACCAACCTTGAACCACGTGACGTTTGGTGCAGGAGATCCAGAGGCGTTACAAAACAGTGTTAAACGTTGTCCTTCCACAAGTGCCACATCTCGAGGTGACACAACTATTGAGGGTGGATCTACGAAATAGAAACAATATCATTTTTTATCCTAAACCAATCTAACTTCATCTATTAAAAAAAAGAACGTAGAGCACGTTTAGTAAGTTTACCTGCGACAGATACTTGAATGGTCTTTCTTTCTCCTCCTCCAACTGTGTTCTTTGGTGCACAGGTAAACGTGTTGACTCCCTTTTCATTCAGCTCCACAACAAAGATTCCATCGCTGCTTGTGCTCTTTACCTGACCGTTACGATACAATGAGTACTCTGCCGGTGGTTTGGCATTTGAATGACATCTAAACGTTGTGCTATTTCCTTTACAGAATTTAGTGCTATTAGGAGACAAAGTGAACTGCGTAGACTCTGGTTTGTCTAAAGAGCAAAATATCAGATTAAATTAAACTTTTTGTTCGATCATAGAATATGAAAGGTTTACTTACAGTTGACAGTGACGTTGATGGTGGCAGTTTTTGTTGGACATTCATCACCATTGGTAACTGTACATCGGTAGACACCTTCATCGCCTCGCTTAATGTTGGTTATTGAATACACATCTCCTTGGAATAGATGATGACCAGTTGCATTCGTCCAGTTTACAATAGGAGTAGGTGTTCCAGATACGTTACATCTAAGGTCAAGTTTAGAACCCTCGATCACTATTTGATTGCTTGTAGTACTCAAGATTGCAGGAACAACTGGAACAAAGTAAAACTGCATATATAAAACCATTTATATGACTTTTGTCTAAATCGCTAAATCGTTGGTAGTGACTTTGAGTGGTCAAATACAATCACTCAGCATTTATACCAGCTACAACGCAACCAGGATTTAAAACAATATAATTTTACCATTCTTGTTGCGTTGTGATTGTGTATGAATTCTTCAGTATGTCTGTTGGTCTTGGTGCCTAAAGTTGCGACAAGCTGAGCCAAAAAAAAAAAGACTAGCAGTAGCAGTCGGAACGTCGCATTTTCAAACCTTCGACATTCATGAGACAAATGAATGACATTTTATTTCCTATGTACGACGAATAGTCTTTATAATTTTATAAACAATGTATTAGTATACCGATCACAACGATCACAACTCATCAGAATCACTTTTACATTGGTTTCAACTATTCATTTATTTGTATATTTATGAATTTTTAACACGGCTCAATGGGAGAGCACTGCATGTAATTATTTAGTGATTTGATACCGTGTCTAAATAAAGTTTATCTATCTATTTTTTTTACCTTTAGCGGTTACGTCAGTTGTTGCATTCTTCAGAACGTCACCAAGAAGATTATTTGGGACACAAGTGAATCTGTTCACCTCAGGTGAGCCATGGGTTGCGTTGGTAGTGTAAACATTTTTTGTGCTGTTTTGTACAAGAACATTGTTGTAGTAAAACTTGTAGCTGGACGGCGCAGGGTTGGATGGTCCTGATGTACATGTCATATTAACTGTGTCATTTTGACAAACAGTTGGACGATCGACTGTGAGAGATGCATTTCTGGGTTTGTCTATATGGAATCAAAACATATGTTACATGCCAATCACTACGCCTGCAATCTTAATCAGTAACATTTGAATATAAAATAATTATTCCATATAACTATACAACATAAACGGCTTGGCTCTAGATCCGAAATAGCAAAGAAAAGATGTGTAAGTTGAACAGCACTTACACTAATACCCAATCGATATGCAAATTCCGCTTATGTCAAATAACAAAAATAACAACTCTTTTCAGTAGGCATGCAGGGCATGTATTTCTTGAGGGATCACAGTTTTGCAGCATATACATGAATAAAGAATAACACTAGCGTTTGCTGAATGAGGAGGATAACTGGCAGATAATATATAGGCCTACTTACATCGCACATTCAAACAAAACTTAGCAGTTTTGGCATCTCCAACACCATTGTATGCAATACATGTGTAGCATGCATTATTGTCGTTGTGTTTCAGCACTAAAGTATTGTATGGGCTTCCTGTGTGTACTATTACACCATTTCTTGTCCAGTTGATGCTGGGTGTAGGTTTACCAGTAGCTTCACAAATTAGACTCGCCCGTTTATCTTCATTGATAGTTAGGGTTTGAGGGTGGGGTGTAGTGATATTGACAGGATCTGCATAGAACAAATACAAAATGCAAAATTGTATTATCATATTGAGAATGTCTTGGTAAGTAGGTATTAGCAAATAACACAGCATTGACTACGTTTAAAACAATATAAAAAAGTCATGGTTTTGGGCCCTTTGCCATTCAAAGAGACGAATGAACAAATGAATAAATTGTATCTTTATTGATTTTGATTTTTTTTGTTTGGCCCCATAATGGACTAAGGCCCGAAAACCAAGCAAGGGTTTTATAAAAATACTTTTGCTTGATAAATCACAATGGGACAAAATGATCGTTAAAATAATATACATGTTAAAAAACGCGAATCCCCTAATAGTATATTCCAACACATTTGGTCTTTCAGATATCTGTGAAACTATTTGCTATACTGACTTCACAACTATACACTGCAATGAATCTTCATAGATTGATAATGTTTTCAGCATAAACGTTTGGCATGAAATACGTACGGATTTTTTTGTCAGTTTTACAGCAAAGTATGACCACTTTTAATATATTCGCATACTTCTATGCACGGACTTAATGCTGCGAAACGAGTTTTTACACGCCTTATTCGGTAAAACCAGACAACTTCACATCAAATGTGTCTGTTTAAAGTACAAACTCCCGTGCATAGAAGTATGCGAATACATTAAATGTGGTCATACTTTTGCGCGTCGCGCTGTACCTGGTGCAATAAAGTTATCAAATGAAGTTATTGACATCAAAAGCTAAGCCCTTAGACCAATTTCTTTACCTCACTTGTAGACTAAAACGTTTTATTGTAACATGAATGAATGAATGAGTTTTTTAAAGCAAGTAGATGTTAACTACTTCTATGAGAAAGCTTTCAAGCTTTTTCTGACAATGTAACTTGAACTAGATCTGCAGAGGTATTTTTAAGTAACATATACAATATGAGCGGGAGATTTGTATAGGCATTTACAATGGCGAGCCGCAGGCGAGCTATTTTAAAGCTCATACAGATCGGACGCGAATATTGTATATTAATTGTGAAATCAAAGAATACTGAATGAATAAGGCGCAAAAACCAATTCAATTAATTCTTAAATAAGATGACCTGTATCAAAAATTAAATAGAAACTAGCGAGTAAACTAGTATAGGCTGCGTCGGTGTTTGATATAAACGATAGGTAATATAATATCAAATAATATCAAAAGTTATGAATACTAATTAGTACGACATTGGATCTGTATTACAAGTTAATTTACTGAATAATAATTCATCAACCCCATCATTTCCCTGCTCATGACTTTTCAAACTCTCCCCGTGCTTTTGGCTACTTCATGTGTATTGGTATTTACAAAGGTCTACATATGACTCAATTGCAGTTCCTTCATTGGTTTTGCGCCTCATTAACTATTCATGAATAATTTTACAAAAATCCATAGCGCTTTTTAGGTGAATTCAAGAACGATAAAGTATCCAATACTGGACAAAGCATAACGAAATAAAACAAACAAATTTGGTTTCCCTTGAAATGGCTCGGTACAGCAAATGCCGAGAGGCACATCAATATACTGAAATTAAAAGATGTCAAGATGTATTTTCTGGATTATCTATGTATAGTTTAATAAACGAGCAGGAGTGTTTTATCAGGTTTATCAATCCCGAGGGCGAAACCTGATAAAACACGTTCTGCGAGTTTATTGAACGGCTTAAAAAACTCATTAGTAATTCGTGACCATTTTGTCCAATATCGATGAAACAAAAGAAAACGGAAGGTTAATTGATTGCATTTGGGAATTGATCTACACAAATAATAGAGGAATGTTAACCAACTTGAATGCTAATGAACTTGATGACATTTCGTTGCAAACTTTTCATCGATTGCCTCAGTGGAATAATGGCGTAAAGCTCGGATACAACCAAGCATGCAGAAGATCTCGGTTCGAATCCTGGCATTGGCACTCACGATCAAAGACTTTTTTTCGCCACAAATCTAAAAGTAAATTATTTCTAAGTCTGATGCTCACTCGTCAGTAGAGATGGGGGGAAGGGTAATATCTGAATTATGGACATGAAGCATTATATAATGACACATGTGCCATTATATAATGCTTCATGTTCATTTGCATTCCATTGTTCTTCTATTCTACACAATAATCCCTCCGCGTTTCAAACGTAGATTATGCGGTATACAATGCTTTCCTCGTGACCAGAGAGGAGCATCGGATTGGACAAAATGGTCATGAATTATTAATGAGTTTTTTAACTATATAGTGAGCATTTGACTTACAGTTAACAGTGACTTTCGCTATTGCACTGTCGGTGTTACACTCTTGTCCATTGTTGACTACACATCGATAAGAACCTTCGTCTCCTCTAGATATGTTATTGATAGTAAATGCGTTACCATGTCCCACTCTGTTGCCACCAACCCTGAACCAATTGATTTTTGGTGTAGGATATCCAGAAGCGTTACAAAACAGCGTTAAACGTTGTCCTTCCACAAGTACAACACCACGAGGTGACACAACTATTGAGGGTGGATCTACGAAATAGCAACAAAATCGTTGTTTTTCCAAAACCCATACAACATCATATATCAAAATACAGTATAATAAAAACACTGGGTGTTTTTATTATCCATGATCAAAATACAGGATAAGAAGAATTATTTCAAGTTTACCTGCGACTCGCAATAGCAAGGACTTTCTTGTTCCTTCTCCAACAGTGTTGTTTGGTACACAAGTAAACGTGATACCTCCTGTTTCATTCAGCTGCACAACAAATATCCCATCATTGCTTCTCCCTTGCACCAACTGCTTGATACCCGACTGATTGGCACGATACAATGAGTACTCTGCTGGGGGCTTGGCGGTTGCTTTACATGTAAACGTTGTTGTATTTGTTTTACAGAATCGGATCTGACTTGGAGAAATGGTGAATCGAGTTGCCTCTGGTTTGTCTAAAGAGCAAAATATCGGATTAAATTAAATTTTCTGTTCGATCATAGAATATGAAAGGTTTACTTACAGTTTACAGTGACGTTGATGGTAGCAGTTTTTGTTGGACATTCATCACCATTGGTAACTGTACAGCGGTAGACACCTTCATCACCTCGCTTGATGTTGGTTATTGAATACACATCTCCTTGGAATAGATGATTACCAGTTGCATTTGTCCAGTTTACAATAGGAGAAGGTGATCCAGATACGTTACACATAAGATTAAGGTTGGATCCCTCGCTAACAACTAGATCAGTTGTTTTATGTTCAATAAGAGGAGCAACTACAAAAAATAACTTTTTCATTAAATTGACGATATTAATTGAAGAACACTGTTCTTTCTAAAAAGAAATCATAGCAATCATTTGCCAGAACGGCTTTTATTTGTCTCGATTTTGAGTACAAAGTCTGGGGTTTTTTCAAGATATATCATTGCGTCTTCTCATGTAGGATATTTTGCACGTTTCCCCTTACCGCCGCCCGATTGTCTCAGTTGGTTGAGCATCGGTCTGTTGTGCGAGAGGCCCGGGTTCGATTCCCAGCCGGACCAACACACAGGGTCTTAATAATAACTGAGAAGAAAGTGCTGCCTTTGTGATAAAACCTGCAAATGGTTAGACTTTCACGTCTTCTCTGATATGACGTTAAATCGTAGGTCGTGTCTCCCAACCCTTGACTAATCTGCATATGCAGGGGACAATAAAGAACCTGTTGAATTATTCACAAAGAGTAAGGTATTGTCTCCCGGTTCAACAGCCTATTCCAATTGGAGGCATAACATACTAACATACAGTAATAATATCTCATGATTGTAAGCTGCATGGCTGCCAATGGCGCCTTAATATGCAGCCCGTAAAAGTCCTCCATTGAATACAAGTGTCTGTAAAGCGCACTGAGACTACGTATAGTGCGCTATATAAGCGCCTTCCATTACTATTATTATTATTATTATTATTATTATTATTATTATTACTACTACTATTATTATTATTATTATTATTATTATTATTATTATTATTATTATTATTATTATTATTATTATTATTATTACTATTATTATTATTATTATTATTATTATTATTATTATTATTATTATTATTACTATTATTATTATTATTATTATTATTATTATTATTATTATTATTATTACTATTATTATTATTATTATTATTATTATTATTATTATTACTATTATTATTATTATTATTATTATTATTATTACTATTATTATTACTATTATTATTATTATTATTATTATTATTATTATTATTATTATTATTATTATTATTATTACTATTATTATTACTATTATTATTATTATTATTATTATTATTATTATTATTATTATTACTATTATTATTATTATTATTATTATTATTATTATTATTATTATTACTATTATTATTATTATTATTATTATTATTACTATTATTATTACTATTATTATTATTATTATTATTATTATTATTATTATTATTATTACTATTATTATTACTATTATTATTATTATTATTATTATTATTATTATTATTATTATTATTATTATTATTATTATTATTATTATTATTATTATCATAATTATTAAAACAATTGAATTGAACAAACACATGGAGGCAAATTAAAACAATCACATTTTTTTACGAATTAAAATAGATTATGTACCTTTAGCAATGACGTCAATTGTCATATTCTCCACAGCATCACCCAGAAGATTAGTCGGAACACAAAGTAAACCTGTTCACCTCAGGTGAGTCATTGGTTGCGTTGGTAGTGTAAACATTATTTGTGCTGTTTTGTACAAGAACATTGTTGTAGTAAAACTTGTAGCTGGACGTCGCGGGGTTTGCTGGTCCTGATGTACATGTCATATTAACTGTGTCATTTTGACAAACAGTTGACCGATCGACAATGAGAGATGCATTTCTGGGTTTGTCTGAAATAAAAGATATAACATGAAGTTTCATTTAACAAAGCAAAGAATGAGCTGCAAATTGCAAATTCACTTTAATGGACTTAAATTCATTATATCATGATCTATGAAAGGTCTTCTGCAATATATTTTTAATAGGTCTATATAACTGTGATATTTCTAAACAAATCACGATACTGGCACTTACATTGTACATTCAAACAGAACTTAGCCTTTTTTGTTTCTTGGACTCCATTGTATGCAATACATGTATAGCATGCTTTATTGTCGTTGTGGGTCAGCACTGGAGTATTATACGGGCTTCCTGTATGTACTATTGCACCATTTCTTGTCCAGTTGATGCTTGGTGTAGGTGTACCGGTAGCTTCACAAATAAGATTTGCCTGTTCTCCTTCTTTGACTTTCAATGTTTGGGGGTGGGGAGTGGTGATTTTTAAATTTGCTGGAAAAAGAACCAGATAATTGAATTATGTTAGATTTTTATTTCAATCTATTTTTCAAATGAGATGAGATAAACTTTATTTGGACACGCTAGCCTATTCAATAAACAAATACTGGTTTGCAATAGGGGCGTGACATCTATTTTTCAAATAATATTTAACATTTATTAGTGTCCTCTGCTTTACATCAGTAGAAAACATGCATTTTTATACAATTAAAATACTTCGCATACGTGATCAAGTGCCTTAACAACTTATCACCAGAATACCTTAGTAGCAAAAGAGTTTGTCAAACGATCGGACATACATAAATATAATACAAGAAAGAACAATGACTTGAACCTGCCTAGAGTTACCAGAGCAAGGAAAAAAGATACACAAATGTTTCGACCCCGAAAATGTAGAACACTACCATTCCAACGTTCATTTGCAACAAAAACCACAAGAACTTGGAACGCTCTTGAACTAACCTTAAAGCTATGTTAACCGTTTATTCTTATTCTTAGTATTCCTAGTTTTTTGATATATTGAACTGTATTTGTATTTTATATTTCAAAAATCCTTAGTATTCCTAGATTTTATATATCAAATTGTATTTTATATTTCTATTTGTAAATTGAACTTAACGGAAGATCCCTTCTGGTGAGTATCAATAAAGTTTATTGTATTGTAAAAAGTCTTTTAAAACTTTTTTATAAATTAGAACTGAATATCGGTTTATATCTCTATATAACCTTCAACAGAAAAAAATAATAACAAAACAAGTCGACCGAGTGAAGAGTATACACATATTTCAAATCAAAGGCCACCTATGGCCAACTCGTGGATCATAATTAGAACATTTTGAAAGCGCTTACAGTTTAGACCGCTCCATTACGATTATGTAATTATTTTCTCGGATTAGCTTGAGATGATTTGAAGCGAAAAATAAGTATTCAATGTTGTTGTTTTATTTGTATTTTTTTGGTTGTCGTCCGTTTCGCTTATGGTCCGTCGTTCCCTCAGTCCGTGATCCGCTGACAAGTCTGATATTTACCTGGTTCGATCTTCGGTTCGTGCAGAGATACATGCGAGTTCAAAGAGTGTCTAAGAAACAGTGTTATTAAGTTGTTCTTGCAAAATAAACGCCAGAAAAAGCAAAATAGATAGTCATTGAAGCAATTGGTGTTATATTTGAGGCGATTTGGGCTGTTGGGGTAGTTTTTAGAGAGGCCGTTTTAGCTGTTTATTTGTTGTTGTCGAGGTCAACCTGGAGGTTTAAAACCGATCACGTTATCTCACATATTGTAAAGAAAGAAATATTACTTTCATCTACATATACATAGATCGTTAAGTTGAATTACTAGATAATAGGGTGAAGCGATTTAAGTTTTGCGAATAAGTTTGTTGTTCTGTGCAAGAAGCTAAGAGCTCGAGAATCGCCTGTTTCAATCGCCGTTCGAATTTGTACGAATTAATAGTAGTCAATAAAATTAAACTATTGACAGATAAACTGGTTACTTTAATCAAAAATATAAAAGAAATAATTACAATAAGCAATATATTTACCCTACAACATCACTAAAACAACTATACTGTTGTTGTCTTCACTTCTAGTGTGTATCGTACTCTCTAAGAATGCTTACCGGAAATACTGTTAAATATCCAGTAATAACAGCTTCGTCCTTTGTAACTGGTTGTGAATCCATTCCATAGCATTATGAAAGGATGGATAAAAAGTAGCTTCTGTTTATAGCAGGGAAGATTTCTCGATAAATTTGATCATAATAAGTTGGCTCGCTTAGTTCGCTCGTAAATTGCATGATCTTTAGTAAAATTCACAGTGACCATTTCCGAAAACATTCGACATAAACTTATGTGTAATTCTACTGCGAATCGTGTGGCGTGAGCACATAAAATATGAGAGTATTCGCGATTACTTCGACCGAAAAATCATTCCTTCAGACGAATCAAATATCCATGTGCTCGAAGTACGCTGACCGAGATCTTGGGGCTCAAAAGTTTACACTGACGGTCTAGTGAGTGAGCGAGTGAGCGAGTGAGTGAGTGAGTGAGTGAGTGAGTGACACTTCCGGTTCAAAAGCCCCATCCCAATAACTCGAGGATCTTCGATCCACGAGTTAAAAACGTAGAATACCGAATACTGCATACTGAATAGTTTATTGCAAGACCAAAACGCATTTTGGGGCATGTAATATTGTTTAAAGTAAAATTAATAATAACTAGACGCTCTATGAGCGTGAAGTCGGGCTAATCAACACAGGAGGCTAAACACAGGAGGCTAAACAATTCTACTTTGGGCTTCCTGTGTTCGTTCCCAAAGCATCATGGGGGACTATACGCGACGTGACAGATAGATAGGCTAAAAGGTAAAACTAGAGTCGGGCCTTCTAGCCCGACTAATTAGTCATTTTATTTGGTCTTAGAATGCACTATTCAGTATTCAAGGTTTTTTTAAATAGCTGTAAACGAATTTGTACCGTTAGAAAATGTTCTTGTTTTTGGAAAAACGCTCGGCTTAAAGAATATAAAGTCTCTTGATAATAATATCAGATATTGTTGGAAATTTTATTTATTTTCTTTCTCACTGACGTGCGGGATTGCAGGAATGTTATGCAAATTAATCAAATCATTCGTCGTAAAGAAATGTATTATGTGTTGACGCATCTTCCCATTGAAGCATTTCAATCATCTCAACTATGAAGTGATGACGTCACGGCATATTATTCTCCCAAATATCTTGAATTGTTATTCACGAATCATTAAATAAAAACACTGAAGATGTATATTATTGTTAATGATTTGCCATTAGCTACTTTATATATATAGAAATTTTATATCGAATTTGAACACCCGTCTGTTTATAAACAAAAATTGTTTTTATGCAGAATTGATAAAAAGTTATTTTCACATCTAAAATTATCGTATTTTTACATTTGTTCAAATACGATATTTCTCAGTGGCAAAAAATCCCTGCAAATCACTGTTATTTATATAATAAATGATTATATTTACTTACTCATATTTTCTTTACTTTTAAATCCAGACAAGATTTATTAGATATATTTAGCATACAAACAAACAATATCTGTATATCAGTTAGAGGGATTTCAGGCTCCCACCCCTAGCTAAAGTCTGGAATGCATTTCCATGCAGATAATATCAGGATCGAGGACTCATGCCCATCAGTTGTAAAGATATACTGCTATTTTAAAAAGGTTGTCCAAGGCAATCTGACATTCAAAAAGATGGGATGAATAAAATCGTTTTACGTAACAACATTTGTTCCTGCCCAAACAGGGTTTTCCCTACTTGAGGTTTTCCCTACTCGCTTGCATGAACAAACTGCGAAATACAAAGGGGAAGGGAAACTCTCGGCTACTGCCTAGTGGCATCCTCTCTCTTGTACAAGGCTCTTTAAATTAAGGTTTAAGGTTTTTACTCTATCGAATTTCAGCTACGGCAGTCTTTGTTCAATAACCGAAGAGTTCCATACCCCGGGGAAGGGGGGGGGGGGACTCCCTTGAAATATGGATAGGGGTGCTCGACGGAGGGTTTTAAAAATGAACCCTAAAAGGTACGCATAAATTAACTCAGATACTTATTTTTTTTTACTTATTTTTTTTTTAATTTAAAATTGATAAATACACACTCATCTCATCAAATACTTTGCAATGTTGATGTATTGTTGAAGTTAATAAATATTATTTTTATATGACACTGTTTCAATATGTATAATCTTAAGTTCGAAAACTGACCCTAAAAGGTACGATGCCAGTTCGGGACCCTAAAAGGTACGCGAGGGTCTTATTTTAATTCGACCCTAAAAGGCCCGTCGAGCACCCCTATCCATTTTTTAAGATAGTCCAACCCCCGGGTTTTATACTCACCGTTTATAGTTAGGTTTGTATAGAGGGTGGCTTTCGCAGCATTTTCTGCCTGTCCTATCTGTATTGTATACAGCCTTGCATCGGTTGTGATATT
This sequence comes from Metridium senile, assembly GCA_949775045.1. Lineage (NCBI taxonomy): Eukaryota > Metazoa > Cnidaria > Anthozoa > Actiniaria > Metridiidae > Metridium > Metridium senile. The sequence goes on along the minus strand of OX459096.1, from coordinate 2,355,383 downwards.
TAGGTTGTAAATTTGAAACAAAGCCGTCACTACAGTTCCACTTTGAGAAACGTTCAGCTGTAAATCAGAATCTCGACTTGTAAATATAGGATAGACACTTCTTGAACCAGATTTTCCTATTTTGATCATTTGTTCATCTGAACCGTCGGGTTGTTTTTGATATGCTTTAGCAAAAGTCCATACATTGTTTGGTGAATTAAATTTTTTTAGATCAGCCAGCCATTTGATTGTAACATTTTGTCCTTCTGCTCCTACGGCTGATGGGGGAATTGTCCAGATAATATTAAGACCATCTGTTAAAAGAACAACATGATTTACTGTTATATTAATATCCAGTACAACTAGAGTACAAACACTGAAAGTGTGCAACACTTTGTTATTTACCACTAAATAGTGTTGATTAAACAATAGAGAACAAAACAATTTGCATAATTTAGCAGTATTTAGTGGTATTTATGTTGCACACTTTTAGTGTTTGTACTCTAGTAAACAAAGTACTTTTATTTACAGAATGCTATTCTTTTTACTGAAACAATATAGGAATCAGTAACACGCCGTGATTCTTATTAGTGTAACTTTATATTTAATATATTTATTTGTATTTTGTATTTAAATAACCATATTGTATATCTAAAAGACGAAAATATACATTGAGTTAAGTTGAGTTCAGTTTTATTGTTTTCGAGTATTTGGAAACCCTTATGAAACACTAAGCACGGATTTTTGGAATAACCTCTCTAACGAGCTATATATGCATACGTGGATGCAGTCTGAGAAATATTTTCATTACTAGTGAATATAACTTCACTCGAGTTTCATTAGGTTTTTGGGATCCGTTCACTTTCTGTTTCATTTTGTTATGTTTGATCATTTGCTTGTTTGTTCATTTGTGTGTTTCTTTGTTTCTTTGTGAGTTTGCTCGTTTGTTTGTTCATGTGTGCTTGTCTGTTCGTTCGTTCGTTCGATCGTTCGTTCGTTCGTTCGTTCGTTCGTTCGTTCGTTCGTTCGTTCGTTCGTTCGTTCGTTCGTTCGTTCGTTCGTTCGTTCGTTCGTTCGTTCGTTTGTTCGTTGGTTCGTTCGTTGGTTCGTTCGTTGGTTTGTGTTTTTGTTCTTAAAACTAGGGAATGCTTGCAGTATATTAGGTAGTTTTTCAATATAATTGTACCGATACTAAAAACTGCTATGAGAGAGAATGAATTTTTTTTGTCCATATCTGTATCCGCTGCCTATTTGACATCACACATGACGTCACACATGACGTCAATCATTCTATATTTATATCGTCACGAACACAATTGGACCGTGAAACAATTGAAATGGCCTAAAAAATTCAAATCTTAAAATCGCAAAAAGGAAACACTAACAGGTGGTTATAAACTATAATTAGAAATTACTAGAAGTAAAGTCTATAACAGAGAAATATTAAATAAAGTTTGTAAAAAATAAAATGTAATTTAAAGAATGCACATGGAAGTTAAAATGTCTTTCTGTCAGACATGGCGACGTGCAGTACAGCACAAAAAGTTGGTAGATATTTAGCCATACGCAAGTACTGAATTACAACAATGTGTATCCAAAACAAACATTAGGCAATATATAATATAGATTAATACTTATCTCAAAACTATAAAACACCTAAATGATGAAAAAGCTCAGACCTACAATAGTTATGGTTAGTTACTACTCGACATATTTCAAGTATTAATGGATTTGAAAGTGTTTATTAATAAATCATGGTGTCACCTCATGTGACTGAGTATTAACTCGCTATAAGTTTGTGTCAAAGACTTTACTTGTCTGATCTACTAAAGTATATACCATGATCCTTCGAGGTCTTTGCTTCGTATGTTTTTTATTGGTGTCTGACCAACTTTATTGCAATAAGTATAAACTACCAATTTTAATAAAAGACATTTAAATTTCTCGGAACGTATATTGTTAAGATTAACTCTATAGATTTTATTCAGAGTAAACACATGATTATCTCTATAGGTTTTTCTAATAGTTAGATTAATATAGTGCACTAACTGCGTGCACTAACTATATATAGTTTAACCAGGATTAGCCCTAATTTGACTTAATGTTATAAATATATTTTTGCAACGTTTCAAATCTTAAATTTGATTAAATGTGTAAAGATATAATGTAAAACAGAATATGCCGTAGGGATATATTAGAATGAAAAAATAAATAAATAAATGCCTGTTTAATCATTAATACACTTCCAAACCTTAAGTATCACCAATGATTAAATAAACAGCAGCATGGTATAATGGCATAACTGTATTTAAACACCTTATATTCAAGAGTGGTAACCCGTTAAAAATATACGTATAAATAAATTACAGAATATAGAAAATGAAATGGAGACTAGCGACTAAAGTAGTATAGGATGCGTCGGTGTTTGATAGTAACGATAGGAAATTTGTAACACCGTAGAAAATATTGACTTAACTTAACTGACGTTTCGAGCTTTAGCCCTTTGTCGGAGTAAAAACTATGTAAGGTAGATAATTACATAAGATCATATTTTACTAGTTACCTGTTTCTTGTAGAAGGATCATTCCTAGAAAGCCAACAATTAGCAAAGTAAACGACGCCATGTCGTTCTAACTGTTCGCGTGTCAACCTTAATAATACAGCCTCCGTCCACAGTCAGTAACAACATAACTTGACGCAAGCTATTCATTCGATAAAAATGCATGAAATGTAGTGGCTTATATTGGTTCATACATATCCCTTGAATTTATTGAAATTAGTTTTAAATTCCCACTGTTCAAACCATTTTACAAATGTAGTCATGGATTACTTGAAGTTACTTGGTGTTTTTAATATAGCATATATGTTGTCATTGTGTATACATCAGTTTAGTTGAAGCAGAAACAAAAGAAGCTATTAAAAAAGCACTGCCATGGTTGGCTGCTTTGCTATGTTCGAATATGATGATCAATGTCACAATATTCTTAACAACTTAAACAATTCTATTTATCCAAACATACAAATATTAAATATACCGTAAACCTGTCTATTTTATGATGAAATGTATATAAAATGTGAGAAAATACGATAAAAAATGCTTAGGGTTACGTACACCACCTGTTTCACGGATCAGAGAATTACTCCGGTTGAGCACAGCGCAATACGCATTATAAAATTATGTTAAAACATGCTGAATAGAGCTAAAACACTATATCAATAAAATAAAGTCGAATTGCTACTGTGTACTATATAGTTTTTATTAAGTGACTGACGACTTATGCTCAGATTTCAGCCGTTGGGGATTCGTGCCCCCGCGATACTCTCCCCCGTAGTATCGCGGGCGCACGAAACCCCAACGGCTGAAATCTGAGCCTACTGACGACTAGCCTCTATCAAAAACATGTAAAGTTTTTAATGAGGTATTGTTTCATTTTGTATTTGATGTTTCTGGTTGAGTGATACTGACTAAATAGCCATTACATAAATAGAGTACAAACACTAAAAGTGTGCAACATAAATACATACCACTAATTACTGCTAAATTATGCAAATTCTTTTGTTCTCTATTGTTTAATCAACACTATTTAGTGGTAAATAGTACAAAGTATTGCACACTTTTAGTGTTTGTACTCTAAAAGTGTGCAACATAAATACCACTAAATACTGCTAAATCATGCAAATTATTTTGTTCTCTATTGCTTAATCAACACTATTTAGTGGTAAATAGTGCAAAGTATTGCACACTTTTATTGTTTGCACTCTACTATTATTTACTAATTATTTAGTTTTCATTTCACGGGTTTAGTGTTTTCGCTTTATTATTAGCCGCTTAAACAAGTTTTATCGAAACTTTTTAGAAACTTTCAATCGTTTCACAATGTGATTTAAAATAGCACTGGTCTAATATCAGTTTTAAAATATACAGCTTAGTCATCAGATATATATATATGTTGAATAAAATCGTGATTATTTACATGCACTTTTTGATATCCGTTGCAGTTAATGATACCTACTCTGACTGAGGAGGACCGTACCAAGCACTTCTCAGTCACACGTGCACTGGTTCATTATAAAACACTGCCGTCTAAGGCCTCGTCTACACGGATCCGGATACTTTTGAAACCGCATACTTTTTGATTCGAATCGGCCTATCGTCCACACGAATCCAGTGAATCCGGTCACCGAAACCGCATACTTTTACTTGAATCCTCCGGATACGCGGATTCGTGTGGACGCAAATATTTCTATGCGGTTTCAGCCGGATCGGATTCGTGTAGACGAGGCCTAACCTTGATTTTGGTGGACGTCAATTAATGTATTTCCAAGGCAACACGTACCTAAAAATGTCCGTTGCAGATCAGCCATCAACTCGTAAGTAAAATAGGTTAAATCGATTTTAATTTTATCCAATATTGATTTCCGATTCTAGGACGAAAAGGTGTGATAAAAAGACAGATTCAATTCTTTCAAAATAAGATCTAATTTAAACAAATTATTCATAAAGCTAATTTATCGCCGTTCGCAACGGACTATTTTGGCTGAGTTTCCTTGGAAATATCGTAATATGCAGGATTAGACGTAGTGCAGATTAGACGTAGTGCAGATTAGACGTAGTGCAGATTAGACGTAGTGCACAAATGATATTTTCTAGAACAGAGCATGATGGGAAACTGAGCTTTCTCCTTTGTGCAGAAGATCGGGGACTCGACTCGGGTAAAGACCATTATCCAGGATATTTGGATAAAGGGTACTACTACCTTTGTATTTATATCAGCAAATGTGTATCTCTCCCGCGGTACTATCGGATTGGAACGATTGACCCTAACCTTAACGGCCGCTAAAAAAACATCAACTGTCAAATAGCTAGGACTATTCAATACCGAATATAGTGAATTCCAAGACCCCCTCCCCCACATCTATCATCCCTAAATTCTCTATTATGTACGTTTTCTTGTTCGATATCTGTTTGTTTACTTGTTCGATATTTCTGAATCATCTGAATGCAATCGGAGTCGTATTCAGGATTGCTCAGTGACCCCGTATACGAGTCGTCTTTGCAGTCAGTACTTTTTTTTAATGACTGGTCTCGAGGAAAACAGTTAGTTTTATTTTCCCGAGAGTGCTCAATAAATATTGGTGAATAATAACCTTGACTCCGTTACAACGTAACAATGAAAAACAATCGATAAATGACGGAGTCGATACAACGTAACAATGAAAAACAATTGATAAATGGACAAGATAATACAGCGTAACAATGAAAAACAATCCATAAATGACGGAGTCGATACAACGTAACAATGAAAAACAATCCATAAATGGACAAGATAATACAACGTAACAATGAAAAACAATCCATAAATGACGGAGTCGATACAACGTAACAATGAAAAACAATCGATAAATGGACAAGATAATACAACGTAACAATGAAAAACAATCCATAAATGAAGGAGTGGTTACAACGTAACAATGAAAAACAATCCATAAATGAAGGAGTGGTTACAACGTAACAATGAAAAACAATTGATAAATGAACGAGTGGTTACAACGTAACAATGAAAAACAATCCATAAATGGACAAGATAATACAACGTAACTATGAAAAAACAATCCATAAATGAAGGAGTGGTTACAACGTAACAATGAAAAACAATCGATAAATGAAGGAGTGGTTACAACTAACAATGAAAAACAATCGATAAATGAAGGAGTGGTTACAACGTAACAATGAAAAACAATTGATAAATGAAGGGGCGGTTACAACGTGACAATGAAAAACAATCGATAAATGAAGGAGTGTTTACAACGTAAAGCCCCGTGCAAACGCACGCAACATTGTTGGCCAACATCACGCAACATTGTTGGGCCCAACATGTTGCGAGCGTTTGCACACCATGTTGCGTGTTGCTGCAATATGTAGTATGTTGTTGGATGAAGTTTGAAACTGGTCAAACTTCAGAGCCAACAAGTCCCAACATTTCTTTTGTTTCGCGGTCATCGAAGCGTAGCCCAACAGTGTTGCGTTCGTTTGCACAGCACATCCAACAATGTTGCGCTGGTGGCCCATCGTTGTAATAGGGAAATATCAGCAAAATCAAACTAATATGGAGTTTTTCCATAAAAAAAATACAATAAAAAATTCAAAAAAAATTTAAGACAAAAAAAAATTCAAAAAAAATTCAAAAGAAAAATATGTATCGCTTAGAAAAAGCAAATATAAGCAAATAAAATAAAAAAACATTAAAAAACGACTTGAAATTCAAGAGTGAGCAAGATAGTCACCCATTATTCAACATGGCGCCCCAACAAGCAGTGGTTTGTAGGGAGTTGTGTCCCAGAATCCTTTGTATTATCACCGGAGCGCCCAACATGTTGGGACTTGTTGCGAGCGTTTGCACACACCCTCCAACATCGCGAAAAAATCACACAACAATGTTGGCCCAACAATGTTGGATGTTGCTGCGTGCGTTTGCACGGGCCTTAACAATGAAAAACAATCGATAATAAAATATTTTCTCAAGTTTTGATTTACAGAAATTTATAAATAAAATATTGATATAACATAATAATATGCTTTTTGGCAATGTTCATTATAAAGCAAATAACAATTTGTCATGAGAATAATCATCTTGATTATCTATTGGTCAGTTGAGAGATGAGATGACATCAACTTAATTTAGCTAGCCTATTCAATAAACTAATACTGATTTCCAATAGGGGCCAAACTAACATACAATTAAGAATATACAATATATATACAATGATATAACTATATGCACTATAAATTGCTATGATAAAATATTCATAAAGGTAGACTAGTTATATGTATAATCTTAAATTATGGCCATGGGACTTCTGTTAGGTTAGCGGCAAAAAAAAGACAGTGCATGAGCCATAATTTCTCAAATCACTAGGTAACGAGTTCCATAGCTTGGCTCTTATGTAGCTGATACTTTTGTTTTCAGTGTGTGCCCCTTAGTCCCCTCATTTCACTTTTGAGAAGATTCTTTCAAACTTCAGTGACTAGCATTAAAGAAATAAAAAACGCGCGCGCGTGCAGTTATAAAGCACTTAGGGATTGTCAGAATACGAGACTGAGAAGTGTTACGAGAAGCACGACGCGAAGCGGAGTTTTTCAACACTTCTCGGGTTTTCTGGTAATCCCTAAGTGCTTTATAACTGCATACAGAACAGAAAGCAAGTTTTCTATTTCTTTTATAAAATACAAATTGACATATTTGATCAACAATCAAACTCACGTGCTGTGTACTCTCATAAAACACGCGCCTCAACCAATCAGAATGCGTTGTTTCTAATAGTTATTTCATAAATTGTCATTATAAACCTATCAGTAAGTTTGATAAGATGTGTAATAATTATTAGGATTGTTATAAACTTGAGTATTTGCTTGCTGTGCAGCAAATTCTTTACTCTTTTGTTGTTTGCAAAATAATAGCAGATCTTTGAAATGCTGACGTGTGAGCTCTTCCAAATCATCAAACACTGTAAATAAAGAAAGGAAAATTGTCATTAAAATGAATAAATCATTTTTTTAACGTCTCAATGTATTTAACCAAAGGACTGATAGTCTACTTCACAGTTCCCTGCGCCATCTTAAAAAGGTAGTCGGGGCCTTTGCATCGAAGGAGACGAACGTTGAGCTTGCAATGATACAGACCTTACCGGAAAATTATTCACGTGTCTCTATTATTGCAAGCTCAATGTTTGTCTCACGTAAAGGCCTGGTTACCTTTCAAGATGGCGCAGGGAACTGTGAAGTGGACTATTGGGGAGACTCACACTCACTACCTCTACGTTTTAGCACACAACTCTGCTCACATGTTCATTTTTTTTAATTTGACATTACATTGAGTTCAATTTGGAGAATTAATTTGCACAAGTTTGTTTTTCAAGAGTTCATAATTGCATGAGCTGTAGGACAAGTGCAATTTGAACTTTTTGAAAAACAATTGAGAATTTGAACGAGAAATTATATTATCATCTATATTATTGTATATATATCCTACAAACCTCTTGCGTTGTAGACATGATCTCCAGATGATACAACCTTTTGAAGGAAGTTTACCATTGCACCAATTGATATGAGTCTTTCTCCTAGTGGTAAACCCTCAAAGTACTTGAAGTCAACAGCAAAAGGGTTTAACGGAGCAGGGTACATACACAGCTTGACGATTTCTCCAATCATATCCCATAGCTTTGTATCTAATATCATTGAAAATATAACTATTGATATTTATTGGTTACCATATTTACTTGAATAAGCTACGCGGCGCTTATTCGAGTAAATAATAATAATAAATAAATTCAATCTCACTGTCCCCTTCTTCATCAGAACTATGAATAGTGGGCAGGTAACTTTATGGGCAAGCCTTGAAACATAATAACTGAAGACTATACCTTTTTGCTTCCAAGCTGTGGTGGTTTTCAATTTGAGTGGGCTGTCTTTTAGTTTGGATTCGTCATCACCTCCAGTAAATGATACAAGTCTTTCATGATTAGATCTCACCCATACATATGGACAATTGTATCTTGCATAGGCAGCTATCAGGAATAACGTGGACTTCTCATCCTACATGAAAATGTTTAATTTACATTTGTTATTCTTTTAATGCTTTCATAGTTACATTGTAATTATTATTAATTATCATTATTATCTATATGATACTTTGAAGTGTGTTAAAAATGTATTTGACGTTATTAATAAAAAAGTAACACTGATAAAATGTAATGGATTGATGCACCTGTCCCTAGAGAGTACAGTCTTGTAGTCTGGCACATGGTCAGTCTAAGTGGTATGTTTGTAAGTTTTGGAGAAAAATGAGGCAATCTTCAAATAAAGCCGTAATAACGAAAAAGGTGGACTTCTCGTCCTACATAAAAAGGTTCTACAGTTTATATTCTTTTAATACTTTTATGTATAATAATATGATGATATGAGTCAATTAATCAATTAATCAGTTAATCAATCAATCTGCCAGTCAATCAGTTAATCAATCAACCATTCAATAAGTCAATTATTTAATTAATTAATCAATCAAACAATCCATTAGTCGGTCAGTCAATCAGTCAGTCAGTCAACAAATCAGGTCAAAATTATCACTCAAATCACACAAATTACTAGTATGTTTCAAATGATTAAAATGAGTATATTAAACTATATTTATGACAACTACCTTCAAGTCAATATCTCTCTCGCTTGGGCTTGCAGGTGGTAATCCAATATCCATGAAGCCATAGCCACTTAAACTACATTCAAAACAGTATTCATTTAATAATACAAAATTAAAAAAGACACTTTTAAAATACAGTCAAATGTAATAAACGTTGTCTATGTAAAGTAGAGATTAACACTACAACAAGTGACACATGATTCTTTGTTTATTTGTTTTCAGCAGCTGAAATTCAAATCTTAAACTGGATAATGAGTAACAGTATACATGGAATAAGAATTATGAAATATCAAGCAATTAGAGAGAACTTATGTGGTGTTATATGACATTTCTTTCAGTGTTATTGACTTTTTGGCGGACTGTATTAAGCAAGGATGCAATTATTATCTTAGTTTTATACCTTCTTTGAGTATTAGCTGACATGATAAGTGACTGGCTATGAATGACAAAACAGAAAGTTGTCTTAGTCAATATAATGTTCAATAAAGTTTTAAATTATAACAGGACTATTGACTACTGGACTAAGAGAGTCTAGTGGTTAGGGGATTGATTATAGGCATAATGGTCTGGATTTGGTTTCCAGCCCAGGTGATTATTGTGTGTCCTTGGCAAGGCACCTTCACTCTCTCAGTACCCTGTCTTCTTGGATGAGGAGCCCACTGTCATTTGTTGTCATGCGTTGTTGTGGTGTCTCTACCTTATTATGAAGGAAAAGCAATAAACTAAACTAAACTTATGTATTACAGTTCAACTACATTAACTGAAAATTGAACCCAAACATATTAAAATGAGCATTTTTAATTTCAGTTCTTACAGTCAGAGATTTCATTAATTTTCACCTCAGTCTAAAGAGAGTAAAAACAAACTTCTCCACAAGTACTTCTCCACTTTAAAATAAACTATATGTTTTACTTACTCATTTCTTGGTAATGATGATGATATTTCAAATGAAAAGCTTGATTTTCCAGTTTTCATTTTCTCTGACGATGCAGCTGTGTAGTATGAGAGAATTTCTTGGGACTGCAAAGAGAGTTCAATGATATTGTTTTACTGGCAGAGTAGTAAATTAACAAATTTTAGGTGGTGTGGTATGTCTTTGATTTACCATCATATGAAGTCAACAATTGGTCAAAAATAAATGTACATTTTTGTCATATATTTCACAGAGGACATACAGCGCTTAACCTTCAAAAAGACAAAGTACAAGCAAACTCTTCATTGTTGCCTGCACAGCTGATGATCAGTGTTTAGCACTATTATTTCACCATTTACCACAGTTCTCAACCAATCAGAGAGTAAAAATTTTTACAATTGTGGCAAATAAAGTATATATGATAACTTGTCTAATGGTCAAAGAAAGGAAGCTGGACAGGTACAAACTAGTGTTTAATGAAATACTTTAAAATATTTACCATGGGTTCATTTAGAACTCGACATATCAATTCTTCTCTGCCTCTCAAGTAAAGAGCGAAATATTTGAAACCCTAAAAAGACAAAAATGACAATGAGAAAAGCAAAGAGCATGGTGCAGAAATGATGAAAATGCAAATTTGATATAAAAATATTTCACTAAATGAAATGTGAATGCTTTGGACTAATACAGCATGAAAGAACAAAATAAGACTTAAATAATATATAATTATACAGTTCACACAAAAAATGATACATAATGTGAAATGAAATAAACCAATGACTTATAAAAGAAAACAAATGTAAAATGAAAAGAATGAAAAAATAAGAATTATATTGCAATAATTAAGCTTAAAGAGTCTACAGAAAGCATATCTTATTAACAATAATGCCTCAATGTATACTGTAGTTTAGCTTTTATAGCTATAGTGTTTGCACAAAATTAAGTTAATTAAATCAAGCTTTTAATAATCTTATATGGATTTTTCCACAACATTGAAAAAAAAAACATTTTGTGTAGTATATACGAATACACATCTAACAAAATAGATAAAATAAAATATGAATATATAAGCTTACTAACTAAAATATAGGCTCATAAAAAAATAAGTTAAATTTTCATTTTACCTTGAGACACCCTACGCGAAGTAGTTCGGCCAAAAACCCCTGCAATCTTCTTTTTTCCTGAAATTCAGAAGTGTTTGGTTTAACATAAGATAACATGGCTGCAATAAATGGTATATTTGAAGTACAGTGTAGTCTGCAGGTGGCAAAACATTGAGTTTATTTATACCGCTTGGTTTCTTGCTTGTGGAGCCGCCGCCATCTTGGTTATTTATACTTGGTAACCAAGCCTGATTCTTTTTCATTCGGCAATTTTATTTATTTTTTTATTTGTCGCGTTTTTCACCAAAAAAAATATATTTCAATTCCAAAGTTAAAAAAATATATAAAGTATTTTTTGTTTTTTATTTTGCATGACAAAACTAGAACAGAAATAACAAATTAGTCGAGAAAAGATCCTAAAAAGCGAGAACAAACTGAGAGAGAACACACACAGATAAAAGATAGATAAAATAATAAATTCTTGTTAATTTTTAGGAATGGAAGGAATGAACCAGGAAAACTTTGAAATGTTATCTATATTCGACAAATTTTCGTTATGAGCCGAACAGTAGCCGAACAATATATGCGAACTCGGTAAACCCTCGTGAGAGCCGAAGGCTCCTTTGCGACCTGGCAACCAAATCTCGCGGGACTCGGGTTTGTTTGAAAAGCTTCACAAAAAATAATCATTGACCGTTATTTGTTTATTATCAATATTATATGCTTTTTACCGGTATGATGACCTGCATAGTAAGATATCTACCTCATAAAGGCCTTATCTTCTCATGATTGCTTAGCAAGTGCCAATTTTGGCCTAAATTGTCTTAGAAAATGGAGTCATTTACTGGGATATTTGGTGAAAGGTAAGGGTCTTACGTGATTTTATTGTGAAAGTTTATTTGAAAGTGTGCTAATTAACTTTATAAGAATAAAGTTTAATGAAGCTATCAAAAAGCCATAGGGGAGTTTACTTTATATTGTAGTTGAATAGGTTTTAGAAAATTGTGTACAAAGTAATTGTTTATCAATACATGCTGAGAACTTGACCCCAGCTGGTGCAAAAAAAAATTACTATAAAGGGCAATACATTATGTACTATATGTTAAAGGGATTTTTGAGTTCCATTGAATTCATATTAGTTCAAGAATGTTATTAAGTTTATGTTTTTGATTAACTAAAGTTTGTGTTCTTACTGTAAGCTATTTATGCTCAAAACAAAAAATGTTTCTACAAGTGAAAAGCACCCCAAACGTTTTAAACACTGCACTAGTATGAACTCTAGTTGTGAGCAAGCCCTAGATAGAATTTACCAACAGGAAGCCAGCATGGTGACTTACATACATTTAGAGAACATACACTGGTTCATGTGCACCCTGCTTGGCAGAGAATGGCTTATTTTCCCCCTCTACAAGAGAAGGTTAAGAGTGTCCACAATAGGTTTGGCAGGATGCGGGATAAGCCTTTTTTTAAGGGCGGGATACAGGATTTTAACAAAAATCAGAGCGGGATGCGGGATTCTGTATTTCGAGCGGGAGCGGGATTTCACCTTTTTAGGTGTCGGGATTCGGGAAATTAATAGCATTGGCAGCCAGATTTTGGATTACTGAGTTCGTTTTGAATCCAGAACATGTCTAACGTATCTAGAAACACGCGTTTGACTTTTATTTGCCTGTTGTATTAATTTCTATTTAATATAAACATCGTTATGAGTAAGGAATAGTAAGTCCTAGCAAGGATTTATCGGGATCGGGATTGTGCCATAAAAAAATGCCGGGATGGCGGGATTTCACGCAAAAATGAGCGGGATTGCGGGATACGAGAACACTATTGTGGACCCTTGGTTAAGGTCCCTCTGCCCAGAGCTGTTTGAGCTTGACAATAACTTTGGACAAATTAATTTACTTCAAACCAGTTTTAAACCTGTTATAATCAGTTTGAATTACAACAACTGTAACATAAATGACATTACAATGTTGTCATACATTCGCACGTGGTCAATCGAATATCTAGTAGGTCCATGCAAAGGCTTAGACTTTTGAAAGAAATCTCTGCCTAGCTCTCGCATTCTTTTAGAAATAAGAAATGAGCAGTTTTTCTTCAAAAAAGGCTGATCTGGTTATTTTTTTGAAATAATCACTTTTGGCTAAGGCTCAGTGTCAAAATATCGGCGAATAATAACCTTGATTCTGTCTCGGTTATTATTCGCTGATATTGACTTTGCTTTTCGTGAATAATTGTTAAATATTGTGAAAAACAACCTCAAAAAGAATTAACAAAACTTAATATCAACCCTTTTCCTTCTGATTACCAATGGTATGACAAGACTTGGAGCCCCTCGATGACAACAACCTTTTTTGAATTGATTATATGTGTAATTCTCATTACCTCTTCAGAGAATTGGCTCTCCTTCATTTGTCTTGTTCCAGTCAGACTTGCAATTCTCTTTCTGACTTTCTTACTGGACGTTTTACTTGACATTTTGATCTGGAAAAAGAACTAAAATTAATACAACAAATAAAATTACCATGTATGTATGTCTTAATAGACATTTTTTAGCTAATTAAACTGCAAGAGCATTGTTTTTATCATTCAGGGGCCAGTTGTACGAAGCCTGGATAAAGTTATGTACTGGATAAAAAGTAGCCTGCGTAGCAAGCGTTTCTTTTGGGGGGAACGTTTCTTTTTTGGTTGTTTTGGGATAGCTGTGTTACCGATATGGCCGCGCGAATCCTAATACGAGTACAAAAAAACGAGGGTGTGGGAGGGGGAGGGGAGAAGAGCTGAGTTTCCTTCCCTCCTCTCCCCCTCCCCCTAACTTGATGTTTAGTACTCGTCTTAGGTTTCGCACGGCCATATCTGTAACACAGCTATCCCAAAACAACCAAAAAAAAACTTTCTCCTGTTCCCCCAAAAGAAACGCTTGCTACGCAGGCTAGATAAAAAGTTATCCAGAATATAGAAATTGTACATATGTTTTATTTGTTGGATAGGGATTTATCCGGTGGTTAGTGCTATTCAGGCTTCGTACAACCAGACTCAGACTCTAGAAATAAAGGGTTTGCTAAAAACATGGATAATAATCATGTTACATGGATAACATAGACCATATATATACAGCATTCTAAATATCTCATCAATAACATCTAGATGTTCTAAAATAGAATAAAAACATTGAATTTATAAACTAAAGAATTAAAGAGTACAAGATTAAACTTAAAAAATACTGAGTATGTATTATGTAGAAAATACATAAAAGTATAGCAACTCTTCTATTACTATAATTACTAATTTTAAGAATTTAATATATAACATTTATCTACATCGATTACACCTGGGATCAGACCATTCACTCTTATTTAACATGTGTTTGTATTTGAGGTCTCAATTCAAGTAAATTAACTATTCACCATATAAAAATTAAAAGTTACAATGTATAAAAATTTCACTCAAGGTTTCAGATGTAAATCCTTTGTCAGAGTAAAAGCAAACATGTATTTTATCGGTATCTAGGTATAGTTTCCTAGTTTGACATGTTTCAGTTTGAGTTAATTACTGTTGTCAAAACTTCAACTCACTCGTATAATATAATAATTATATACTTGGGATATCTATACTTACGGTTCCTCCAGTTCAGTGATTGCCAGTTCTCTATCTTTTTTCACAGACTTTTAATGATGACTGTTTATATTCTCTTGTTAGATATAATTATACCATCCTAAATGTGTGTGTGTTTACAGCACTTTAGAGAAAACTAACTCAGGATAAAAGTTTTCATACTGACATGTATATTTAATAGGGTTGTCTTCAATCATGCAAATTTATGCAAATGTGTTGTATGACAGGTGTAAGAAAACAAAAGGGTTTTTCATTTGTACAGATTTCAATTATATTTTGTGAAACCTGAATATTATTTTAGTATTTGTCTAAAGAGTTCTTTCTAGGAATCAAAATATATATATATATTTTTTCAATATTATATTTTTTTTTTCAAACGAAAATGCTAATGTACAATTTATAAAATTTATTATTCAATTTTTGCAATAGATCTTAAATACAATTTTTTATATATCATTTATATTTTAATAAAAGAATAAATTTTGCAGTCAAATAAATGTAATATATAATGTTTACAATATAAAATATTATATTAAATTCATTTTATTAATTTCAACCTTTTACATAATTTTAATATTTTTCTTCTTTTTAAAACTTGTTTGTTTCTTTTTCAGCTTGGGCTTCAAAGGCAATCTTACATCTTGTGAGAATGAACTTAAAGAGGTAATATTTGAATGACTATGTATTTTTGTATCATCTTGTAGTTATATTCATTTGTCTTTCTCTATTTTTTAGTACACTTCACTGTGAAAATTCACTGTGAAAATTGGATTGCATGTACATTTACATATTTTTAAAGCAAAAAGTACTTTTGTTTGTACAATTAATTATGTCTGTACTCAAATATGATAGAAAAATATTATGTACAATCATACAATAATTACATTGTGCACTTGATAATACACCATATTTTATGTAAACTATTTGTGGAATATATTATAATTCAAACCAAAAAAACTACTTTTCTTTACCACAATATGATGCTTATACAATTACCGTGTTTAAGGTCTAATTTGATAGGTTGCTATGTTGTATTAGTTTAAATAATATTTATGTCAACTAATTCTATTCAGCTGGTGTAAATCCACACCTGCTCCAACCCTAACTATCTTAGTATATGTACAGTAACAGCGTCAATCTTGACACTATGTTATCATGATACTCTAATATGCTTCCATCCTGGCATCTAAGTTCCGTAAGAAAGTCAGTAGTTTCACAGCTAACTGATACAATGTCGAAATATAGTTTTGTATGTGTAAAATGTGAGAGAAATGAAGCTTTAACTTCTTGTTTGGTGTGTGATGGTGGTCTGTGTAGAAAATGCTGGGACAACATGCATCACAAGGTATTTCTAAACATTGGGAACATGAATTGTAAATACTACAGTTTGATATTTAGATTATTATACTCATTGTATTTTATTTAGCAAACCTTTCCCAAAAAGTTGACAGTATTGCTACATTATTTTCAATTGATAAAATTAATGTTTACTAAATCATTTACTATGAGTGCTTCAAAATTTGCATACAATTTATATTTTCAAAAACCGTACACTCAGAAAAATTGATGAGATTTTTTCTTTGAATTATAAAATAGATCTGATAAATCTTTAAAAACAAATTTAGCTAGAGGTAAACTATTCTTAGTTATTCGAAAGGAAAGCTCACCTCTTTCTTCACAAAGATTCTTGTGAGGTTTATAGGATAAGTACATGTACAGTATATACCTATTTTGAAACATCTATCACACGCTTAAACGATAGGCAATGAAATTTGCAACACTGTAAGCCTACATTTATATCAAACACATTACACAACCTGTATTAGTTTAGTATACTTGCTAGTTCCCACTTATCTAACATCTATAATGTATTTTAGTAGCTAATGTACAAGCTAGCTTTATCCCACATCATAATAATAATATACAGCCAATCAGAATGCTTGAATGTCTTTGTATATTCAGTGTTATTCAACTGCCACTTCCAATATGACAGGTTCTCTTTATTTTATATGACATGGGTTAAAATAGTTATATATTAATGTTTTCTTGTGACATACTGTGAATATCCCACTAATCACTTTAAAGTGTATACTAGAAAATACAATGTACAGGTGACTTGTGGGATATTCCACGGTATGTCACTCAAAACCATTGTATAACTAACAATGTAACGCCCATGACAGGACCTGTAACGTCCATGACACTAGTTTTTCACTCATAAACAGGAGCGGAAAGGATAAGATGTCAAAATAACAATTTACAACATAAATAAATCCCACTGCTATATCTCTATACCCTTATTGAATTTCTCTGGTGAAAAAATTTAGAGCATTTTTATATTGAAATTGTTCACTGAAAAATGTGGTTGTTTTTTTGTAATGTCCATGACAACTACTTATTAATTCATATTTTCTTATAGATTTGAGGTAGAGCAATTCTTCATCCACTTACCAATAAGGCTCAACCTAAAGTATCCTATTAAAAGGACAATTAGCCAATTCATGCCTTTTTCTAAATTTTATATGGAATTGAAGTTAAAAAAAAGCCTTCAAATGTAACGTCCATGATCATGGAATTGCCCATATATAGCAGCAATAAAGGCTCATGCTAATTGTGATGCTCAGTTTAATTTTATAATTAATTTTAGCATTATAACATGATTGATCACACAAGTAGGCTGAGCTTTTGGTGTGTATTTCCCAATAGACCAAATCGGCTATGTGTTGCTATGTACGCTTCAATCCAATTCAAACCTCTGGGAATATAAACTTTTGTTCGACAAAGAATCTTATTCCCAAGACAGGGCTCTATTTAAAAAAACAGGGCTCTATTTAAATCATAAAAATTGGTTATAATAAAAAAATAAAAAAAAGAGATTTGAGTTGGGTCAATACATTTATAGCAACGTGTTAGCTGATAATTTTCATCTTGTAAGACATGTAGTTAAATGTAAATGATGGTAAGTCCTGTATTCTGTTTGCTGATGTGTGTTTCTTATTCTTCAGCTAATGCATCAGATTGATCTTATGGTCAGTGCTAAGAAGGCAGAATGGGAGAACCATTTGCATGCAGTGCAGATCCAGTTGGACAAGAGAAACAAAGAACTTGGTTTTACAAAGGCACAGTTGGACCAAAAAACAGACGAGGTTATTGTTTTCACATGTAGCTAAATTCTTTTAGAGAGCACACAACATTTTTTATGGTGTTACAAATTACATTGCATTACCTACATGTATCACAGGACTATATATAAACAGACGAGGTTATTGTTTTCACATATAGCTAAATTCTTTTAGAGAGCAAGCACTATATATTCCATGAAATACAATAAAAATTGCTACTGTGTAATACTTATAATTTAGTGACTCAATATTGAATTCTATCAAAGACAAGTAAAGTTGTAATGAGGTATTGTTTCATTTTAGATTTGATGTTTCTGGTTGAATGATATAAAAAGTATTAGTTTGTAGGCAGCATAATTGTATTTCATGGTTTTAGTGTTTTTGCTCTATGTCAAATTCTTGTTTATGGTTGATCTTGCTTTGTTTCAAGTTTAAAACAAAATTTTATCTAGAACAAAGTAATTTTTTTTAATTTCTTTGTTAACCAAACCAACACCAGATGTACACTGTAACAAAGGCTTGTCCATTCCATTGTAGGTAGAAAGACTGCAGCGCAATGTGAAAGACATGGAGATGGCACAACATGGTGTTATTAATGAATATGAACAACATGTCATTCATTTGAAGGAAGAGGTATTATATAATACAGCTTACAATGCAACTGACTGGCTGGCTTGATTGGTCGATTAACTGGATGTGATTGATTGGTTGATTTATTGATTGACTAGATATGATTTATTGATTGACTAGATATGATTGATTGATTGATTGATTGATTGATTGATTAACTGGCTGTGGTTGATTGATTGATTGATTGACTGACTGACTGACTCTGGTTGATTGATTGATTGATTGATTGACTGACTGACTGACTGACTGTGGTTGATTGATTGATTGATTGACTGTCAGACTGACTGACTCTGGTTGATTGATTGATTGATTGACTGACTGACTGACTGACTAACTGTGATTGATTCATTAATTAACTGTCAGACTTTGGTTATTGATTAATTTGATTGATTGGTTTACCAATGTGATTGATTGATTGATTCACCAATGTGATCGATTGATTGATTTATTGACTGTGATTGACCAATGTGGTTGATTGATTGACCAATGTGGTTGATTGATATACTGACTGTGATTGTCTATAGGTTGATAACTTGAAGTATGAGCATGAAAAGCTCCAAAAGAAAACTGGAAAACAGGCTCAACATATAGAAAAGGAAAGAGATCAGGTGTGAAACATTTACTATATTATGAATTGTCTTGTTTCTATGTATTATTCTCTTACTTTATGTTTGTACTTATTGTCAATAATGTCCTGTGTAATTTAGCTTCTTGCAGACATGAAATTAAAAGAATCTGAAATGCAACGAGTGAATGACCGACTAGAGGTAAGCATTATTTCTTTTCTTTGATAAGTATCTTATTCTGCGCATGACATTACTCTGTATTATTTGAAATCTATTAAGATGTGGATCAGATATCAGTGGAAATGTAACCTTCCTCTGTTACTGGCTCATACTTATGCAGCCAATCATACTAATAGAAATTAATCATTCATTCATTTGTTTATTTATTTATTCATTCATTGAATCTTTTATCCATTCATTCATCCATCCCTTTGCTTCATTCTTTCAACCATCCATCCATTCATCCATTCGTTCATTCATTCATTTTGCTTATTCATTCATTTGTTTATTCATTCATTCTTTCATTAACTTGTTTATATATTCATCCATTCATGGTATCCTCAGGAATATAAAGTAAAAGCAAAAGACTTTGATAGTGTTCGTCATGCGTGTGAAGAGAGGGTTAATGCTCTTGAAAGTCAGAAGAAAGTACTCCTAGAGAAGACAGACCTTAATCAGGTACAAAAATCTGCTAGAAGGTAGGTTTACACGATACTGGATGAATTTTTGAACGGTCAAAAGATTGTCCTGTACATGCTGTACACATGGAACCGATCAATATTCTGCTCTGTTCAGACAAATATTTGATCGGTAAGGCGTCCAAATTATTGCTCGTTTAGAGCAGTCACGTGAACCCCTAAGCAGATGTTTTTTTGACCGGTCAAAAATTCGCCCGGTACTGTGTAAACGTAGCCTAAAAATTAGCAAAAATAAAAAAATTACAAAAATTAGCTGTCGGTTGGTGACTTATCCAGCAGTAAATGATTGAATGTTGGTTTTACTTTAGTACTTTACTAATTTCTGTTTCAGCAACAAATCCAAAGTTATCAGACACAGTTAAACAAGAGAAGGTATATGCTGGAAGAAATTGAACATGACCATCAAAAACAGATCAAAGACTTGCAGGCTCAGGTATTAAACAGCTGATATGAATACATAGAACTTGAAGGTACACTAACAGATGAATAGGTTTATCTAATAAATATACAGCTATTTCTAAAAATGTTGAATATTGAATCAGGCATTCCAAGACCAAAGGGCATTGTGGGTTTCATTAATTTGAAATAAAACATTTATTTGGCTCTATATGTAGCTAGTATATTTTGTGTCAGATGGAATGCACTAAAATAAAATAACAAAATTATTTTCATTTTATTAACCTATCATTTATATTT
The DNA here is from genome assembly GCA_949775045.1 of Metridium senile. Lineage (NCBI taxonomy): Eukaryota > Metazoa > Cnidaria > Anthozoa > Actiniaria > Metridiidae > Metridium > Metridium senile. The sequence goes on along the minus strand of OX459096.1, from coordinate 2,334,867 downwards.
ATATCATTTATATCAAACACTGACACAGTTTATACTAGTTTACTTGCTAGTTTCCATTAATTTATTGTTATTATTATTATTATTATTAGATATTTATTCTACTTTAAAGAATATTACATGAAATGCATTTGGGTCTTAGAATGCACTATATGCAGTGTTCAGTATGCAACATTTTTTTAAATAGCTTTATACAAACTACTGGTTAAAAATATATGGGAACTTATTCACATTTATCTTTATCATAAGAATAATGTTATCATTATCATGCACTAGGTGAAACGATTGAGAGATGAAAGTGAAGGCAAGGAAGACACAATTGCAGAGTAAGTGGTTGGTTATCCTGTGACATGTTATTTTACTGGTTTGCATGACAAGACATTTCTCATAATGAGGTAACTTGTTGTTTTCTGTACCAGGTTAAAAGACACTCTAGACAGTGCATTATCAGGAGGAAGAGAACAAGCTTCTGAAGTGGCTCAGTTACAGGAGGACCTTAGAGTAGCTCTAGATGCAATTCAGGTATATAATCTTCAATAGTCTCCTTTACAGAACGTCCTCTATGCCATCTTGAAAGGTAGCCGGGCCTTTGCGTCAAAGTGAGACGAACGTTGAGCTTGCATTGATAGAGACACATGAATAATTGTCTGGCGAGGTGTTAAAAGATGTCTACCATTGCAAGCTCAACATTCTTCTCGCTTTGATGTAAAGGCCTGGGTACCTTTCAAGATGGCACAGGGAACTGTGAAGGGTACTATTGAGTTCCTCTCATTCCTGAATATGATGTACTATAATCAGTATTAACATTTCAAGTTTTACCACATCATTTATTTATTTATTTAGTTTATTATTTATTTATTTATTTATTATTCTTGATTAGGAGATTGTTTGTAAAGCATTTTATAAAAAACTGTCAAATTAATATTAGTTATATAGGTTGACTCAGATGTTTTTTCAGAGCACCTGAAGAGCTATAGCATCTACTGAATAACTTTTCTATCATTTCTTCCTAGATTGTCATCATCTTTCTATTATTATGAATAAATATTACATAATTGTAAATATGCCACTGATATACTAAGCTTGCCACATACCAAATGTTGGTCAATTATCATGACTTCAGCATATTTGCTTTTGTAGAAAGCATGTCCATTGTTTATTTGCAATAGCTTTGTCAATGTTACATGGAATATAATATTTATTTTCATAGCAACTAGAAGATGATAATAACCAATTAAAAATGGCGCTACAATCAAGGGATGATCTCATAGAGGTACAGTAACTTATAAAGAAACAGGAAATGCACATGGCGTGCTGTGTGCACGTACATATGTGGGGATTGGAAGAACATGTTACAAGTGTTAAGAGAAACACGACACAACACTTCTCAAGTGTTCTGACAATCCCCAAGTGGTTTATAACTGCATACAGAACAGAAAGCAAGTGTTCTATTTCTTTTATAAGATACAAATTGACATAATTGATCAACATGCAAACCAAATAATATGTGCTCTTATAAAGCAGTGCCTCAACCAATCAGAATGTGTGAATTCTAATAGATATTTTAAAATTTACATTTGACACCATGCATGTATTATATTGGAGAAAGTATGATTGATAGTCCTGGGGGTACTCTTATAGATTTTGCTAAATGTGCTGCTGGATAGGGTATGGTATTTGACCTTGCTGCCTTTATCGGGTAATGCATTTTACCCCAAATTGTCTGAAACAGGATCCAGACCTTTGTCATGCAACAAATGGGTACTAGTTTACATATGGTACTGATTGGTTTACAAAAGAAATGTTTGCACCAGAGTACCTTACTGTACAAATTCCCTTCTGACAGCACATCACTATCCAAAACCAGATGGAGTAACACCCCCCCCCCCCCCCCCCCCCACACACACACACCCCTCTGAAATTTAACTGTTGTTTATTGTTTGACTGGCTTAACAGGCTGCAGAACAAGACCAACAGAAACATTCAGGTGATATCATGAAGCTGGAACAAAGTCTGATATTAAAAGATGAAGTTATAAGGTAAATATTGATCTTAACTAGAATATTATTCAACATTATTACTACAACGTTTTGACTGCTACTGCTAGTCTTCATCATGCAAAGGGGAGTCTGGAATGATGGTAGATCGTGATCCTATATGCTTGTTGTCAGATTCCTTTTATTTATTATTTTTAAATGAGATAATGATCCTATAGTCCCCTAGCTGTGAAATATAATCATATCATAATATTTACTATATCTTGGGATGTTGTCAAAATATTTTGGAATATTTTAATGAGTCTGAGAGTAAAATTAAGCTTCCCTGTTCCCCTCTCTCCCTTCTACCACTCCCCTTTCTCCCCTGCCCCCTTCCTGCCTTGCCCCCTTTCTGCCCAGCCCCCTTTCTGCCTTGCTCCCTTTCTGCCTTGCCCTCTTTCTGCCCAGCCCCCTTTCTGCCTTGCCTCCTTTCTGCCTTGCCCCCTTTCTACCTTGCCCCCTTTCTGCCTTGCCCCCTTTCTGCCCAACCCCCTTTCTGCCTTGGCCTCTTTCTGCCCAGCCCCCTTTCTGCCCAGCCCCCTTTCTGCCTTGCCCCCTTTCTGCCCAGCCCCCTTTCTGCCCAGCCCCCTTTCTGCCTTGCCCCCTTTCTGTCCTGTCCCACAACAATGTTGGGGTTTCAAGACCACAAAAATGTTGTTGTTAAGACCATCCAATATCATTTTGGAGAAGGAGGTTTGATAGAACTTTGGAAATCTTATTTCCTTAGTGGTACTAGTTTAATTGGTTGTGTTAAGACACAAATGTACCAACAATGATTGTGGCTGTATTTATTGTAACCATTATATAATATAATAACCTGAACATGATTTTTGACAGGAAATTTGAAGGAGCAAATACCAGAACAGAGAATATGGAAATGAGACAGTTGAAGGAAGATATGAGGACTATCACAATTGAAATACAGTATGTTCTACATTTAACATTGTTGAAAGAAGATGTCAGATGCAATAGATTATTCTAAGTTTACTTGTACAATATAGACAATAATTTGCCTCATTGTTGTTGTATATGGCTAAGAAATCATATTTGTAACATGAAAATCATTGTTGAGATTTTTGATGTTGCTTGTAACAAGTACATGGCTTCTGTAGCGTTTGTTTACTCAACAACAGACTAATAATGGTATACTTTTTAAGTGTCTTGAAGCTGATAAGGACAACTCTAAAACATGGTGGGTGCACACACTTACACAGGGAACCCAGTCTAACATAGGGAGCCTAATACCATTACAGCTACAATTTTAAATTTTATTTAAAGCTGCCTTCCACCTCTAACACACTTTTATGCCAATATAATGTACAACAAGATCCTGATAGCACAGTTTTTGTTTTGTTTTAGGTCTCATGCAGACAACGAGGCATTCTTGAGAGAAGAATTGGACCATGCTAATAAAAAGTATTGTAAATTTATAGAAATTTAATATCTTATAATAAACACATTTTCTAATAAAATTGTGTTTTTGTCAGGTTGGAAAACAGCAACAAAATAAATACAAAATTACAAAGTCATTTGAAGAGAAAGGTAAGAATTGACAACAAATTATGTTACAGCCATTTGCACCTGTTCAATATAAAACATTGCCGTCTAAACTTGATTTTGGTGGACGTCAGTCAACAGTATTTCCAAGGCAACACGTACCTGAAAATGTCCATTGCAGATCTGTGCTAAACTGGTTATGCAAAGTTTTTGCCCATATATAAAATGGCTTTGATCGATTTTAATCTCCCATTTTGACTTCCAAATATTCTTTAAAGAAAAGGTTTGACAAAAAGACAAATAGAAGATTCAATTCTATCAAAATAAGATATAATTTAAACAAATTCTTTGTGAAGCTAATTTATCGGAATTCTGCAACGGATAATTTTGGTTGAGTTTCCTTGAAAATATTGCAATGTTTTATGGTGAACAGGCATGTGACTGGGGGGGGGGGGGAGGGGGGGTGTTGATATTGTTATACAAATTGTTTTTGATTTGAATTAAAATTTGTTTGATTTGAATTATAATAGCTACCCCCTAAAAACAGAAGTCATTATGGTTATTGTGAAAATAGATAATAGATATTTTATTTTGTGTCTCTCAGGAGGAAGAACTGAAAAAGATCAAAGAAGTGGAATTACAAGGACTTCTAAATGAGATGGCAAAGGTTAGATGATCTAGTTCTGTAGAAATGTCAATGTGTCAAACAGTTCTTCTTCTCTTGTTATCACTTACCTCTTTGATAAGATAAGAGCAGAACTTAATTTTGTCAGTTTGAAGCTGGTCTCGCATGGTATAACGGGACAGTCAGCACCAAATTAAAACATCATTTAGAATTGGTTTAAAAAACAATAGAATCTTTCCAAATAATTGCCCTAAACCTCACCAAACAATAGCAGTACTGTATTAGGCTGCCAATTACGAAAACACAGCTTTCAACTGGTGCTGTATTACTGGGTATAACTGTAAGGCTTACACTGCAAAGTGGTTACTCAAAAAGTGTGTCAAGTAGGGACATAATAATTTTTAGATAATTATGCTTAAGTTTCTTTCAGGCATAACTATGGTTATAAACTAGATAACTGTAAGGGTTTATTGAGTCTTCCTCCTTAAATAAACTTATTGTATTGATTGTACATCAGTGAAAAACAAGTAAAAAAGTAAAAACATTTTTTGACAACTGATGAAGGCCATAGTAATGACCAAAACGTCTAATTATTAACTTAAAAATCAAAGACAAACTTAAACATATTTTTTTATAAAATAAAAATAAAATATATTAAAATAATGAATAATATTTTTTGTTGTATTGAGACTCTATTTTTGTTCTCCATGCAGCTGCAAGAGAGACTGTTATCAGTAGAAGAAGGTCATGTTGGTGCAGTATATGGCATGCAGACAGAAGTACAGAGTCTAGCATCAGAATTACATAAAAGGTAATCAGTTTGTAGATATTCCATTGATGTGCGTGTCATGGGTTATTACTTCAATAAACACTACTGAACCGTTAATAATTTAATATCTCAGTAGAAATATTTATGGTGGTGGTGGAAGTGTTGTTGATGATTGTGGATGATGATGATGATGATGCTGAATGATGATAATAATGATGGCAGTGATAATGATAGTGATTATGCTGCGTGATGATAATGGTAATAATGGTGATGATAATAATAAATTGTGATGACAAGGATATTGAAAATAATGATGATGATGATGATGATGGTGATGATGATTGCAATGGTGATGATAAATGGTGATGATGCATGCGGATGATGTTAATCATAATAATCATAGTGGTGAATGATGATAATGACACTAATAGAATAAAATCCCTATCATACTGTTAGGGACACATCAATGGCTGATGTCAGTGAAAGAATTCAAAGAATGGAAAAGGACTTGAGAGAATCAACTACCCGATATGATAGGTGTGCTGCAGAACTACAGGTATTAAAATCTCCAATACTTTTATAGATTTATTTGTTTGTTTATTTGCTATTTTTGGTCAACAAAATCGTCAATAGGCCCTTTGCATTTAGAAGTCACGTGACCCTGTTTACCTTAAATCCATCAGCTGTGCCTATTGAGTTAGTAGGTTTTAGTGTTTAGCGGTATTCGTGTTTAATGTCGAGTGTTTCTGATAGGTTACCAATGCTCAGCTAGAAGCACTTAGACTTGAGAATAAACATTTGCATGGCCCAGCCCACGATAAGTTAGCTAGGTTTTAGTGTTTTACGGTATTAGTGTTTAATACCGAGTGTTTCTGATAGGTTACCAATGCCCAGCTAGAAGCACTTAGACTTGAGAATAAACATTTGCGTGATTCAGCCCACGACCAACTTGATCTGTCTGATGTTTACAAGGGTAACATGGAATTCATTGCACAAGTAGAGGTATGATATCTGTAGTTTTGTCTGGTCATTTTTTTGTGTCTGCTTGTTTGTATTCTTTTTGTGTTTCTGTAATTTTTTTCGTTTGTCTGTATGTTTGTTTGTTTATACATTTTGTCAATCTGGTTGTTTTTGTTTGTTGCTGCTACTATTGGTGCTGTTTTTTGTTATGTTGCTGTCGTTTGTTGTTTATGTTTCTGTTCTTGTTCGTTCTTGTTTCAGTTCCAGTTGTTGTTCTGTTGAGATTTGCAGCTGTTGCTATTGTTGCAATACTTGTTGTTTGTTCCTTTGTTGTTGCTGCTGCTATTCCTGTTGTTTGTACCGTTTTTGTTTTTGTTTTTGTTCTTGCTATTATTATTGTTGTTGCTGTTGTTGTTGTTGCTGCTGCTGCTGTTCCTAATGTTTGTACCGTTTTTGTTGTTATTGTTGCTGTTGTTATTGTTGCTGTTGTTGTTGTTGCTGGTTTTGTTTGTTGGTTTTGTTGCTGTTTGCGCTGTTGTTCTTGTCTTTGAAATATCACTTGCTTCACCAGAATGACAACCAAGAGCTAAGATTGCAGGTGGCGGGTTTACATGAACAGCTTTCCTTAGAACAAGCCAGTCAACAAAATAAAATTCACCAAGCCTTGAAAGACAACGAAACCAGGTAAACCTAGTGTCTTTATGTTATGCTTATGATTGTTCTTAGGGCCTTATTAAACGGGCCCAACATGTTGGACCAACATTGTTGAATGATGTTGCGATATGATTAGTTGAAGACGAGAATAAAAGAAATGTCGGATGATATTTCATCCAACATCATCCAACAGGGTGTTTAAACACTTTTGTTCGGCCCGTTTAAAGGGGCCATTATGCTACATCATACAATTTACACTGCAATTGAAAAACCTTCACTTGAGCAAATAATTTGATTAGAAAAAGTATAACAAGACATTTTTGTCAGCATACCCATTATACTATTTCAAATGACTTCCTCCATCCATCTTCAGATTTATTACTGAATGTTGACATTCAGTACTATTCTTTCTCTTGTGCGTTTGAATCATGCAGCAACTCTTATTCTTTTGCAATGATATGTGTCAAAGTGTGAACCAGTTCTTATGATTGCTTTACCTCTCTTTTTAGACAACACGAACAACAAAGCAGTGCTACACGAAGGGTTGTAGCGCTAGAGGAGAGATTGGAGTCTACTGTCAGGGACTACGAGGCACAAATCCACTTCTTGAAGTCTGAAAACCGCAAGATGGGGAAAACAAGATGGCTTCCTGAAAAGAAAGGTGAGAATGACCATAGTTACGATGCAGCTTTTGACTTGATTGATCACAAAATCTTGTTCAGTAGGCTTAAAAAGCGATTTGGTCTTTGTGACACTGCATTGGCGTGGATTGTTTCATATTTATCTCACCGTAAACAGTTTATCAAGGTTGGCAACATCATTTCAAATGAAGAGCCTATTATTCATGGAGTCCCTCAAGGTTCGGTCCTTGGACCTCTATTGTTCATATTGTACACCTCAGAAATTGAAGATATTTTCAGTGCTCACTCGATTGATGCCATGACCTACGCTGACGACACGCAGTTTTACATCGCACTTAAGGACTCAAACCGAACAAAATCTATACATAAACTTCAATCCTGTATCAACGATATCAGATCATGGTCGACTATGAACAAACTAGTTCTCAACGATGGAAAAACAGAAATTGTTCATATCATTTCAAATTTTGCCAGACAGGCTCCGACATCACCACCTGACATTTGTTGTGGCAATACAGTGATCGTACCTAAATCAGAAGCTCGCACTCTTGGACTCACGATAGATGAAAATTTACTACTAAAGTCGCATGTTAACAACATCTGCAGATCTGCATTTTGTGCTTTGTCAGACATCGGAAAGATCCGCAAGTTCCTCGACCTGAAAACATCTGCAGCACTTGTGAACGCTCTTGTCATATCCCGTCTCGACCATTGCAATTCCCTACTGGCAGGTCTTCCTCAGTATGAACTCGAAAAGCTCCAGAAGGTTTTCAACACTGCTGCACGTATAGTCACAAGGACTCGTCCCGATCAAAGTATAACACATGTCCTTAAATCACTTCATTGGCTGCCCATAGAGGCACGAATACAATTCAAACTCCTTGTTACGGTATTTAAAGGCCTAAACACCAGTGAAACTCCAGTTTATATCAAGAACATGTTAAAACCACTTTGTACTACCAGAACTTTAAGATCTTCTACAAAAAACCTCCTGACAATTCCGCGATCGAGAACAAAAACATATGGAGACAGAGCCTTTTCAGTCATAGGCCCAACACTATGGAATAAACTACCAGACTATCTAATAAGGCATGAAAAAACATTAACTTCTTTTAAATCAAAATTGAAAACATTTCTTTTCAAACACTTTTATGATTAGAACGATATACACATATAACTATATATATTTTTTATTTATGCAATAATTATGATTATATTTATAACATGTACATAACCATTTTATATCATACATACACATATATATTTTTTTAAATTTGTAAAGAGCATTGAGACTTTTGTTAAATGCGCTGTTTTAAGAATTAAATTTATTATTATTATTATTACGATACAAGGAGGCACTTGTGAAAAAACACTCTTAGTCTACATATAGTGAATTTTGTGAGGGAGGGAAACAATACAAATGGAAGTAACAATCATGGTCGTTAATATGAGCATCATCAACTTTATCATCATCATCATCATACCACTGATTTCATCATAATCAACATCTTGAATAATTTTCATCATAATCAACATCATAAAGAGTTATCACCATTATCATTACAAACATTATCGTACCGCTACCACTATGACCGTACCACTACCACCACCATCATCACCACCACCACCATCACCACCATCATCACCACCACCACCACCACCTTCACCACCATCATCACCACCACCATCATCACCACCATCATCACCACCACAATCATCATTACCACCATCATTATGGATGAGGCTCGAGCCTTGGTTGAGAGATGACTCGTGGCAACTTCGCCAGCGTCATCTTCCTATTTTACTTATTTCACTAAATATGATGTTTTTGAGTCTTTTTTACTATTTCACTGTACGGTGTTTATTTCAGTTGCTATGGACACCAATAAAGCCCTAGCAAGACAAGATATTGGTCATACCAGTAATAGCGACTATACAGATACTGAAGCTCTTACATACGCTGACCTTGGTGGACCGGCATTTAAGGAGGTATACTAGTATACAGCAACTTCAAAAACGTTGAATACTGAAAATTGCATACTGCATACAAGTGCACGACCGAATTGTATTGTGGTTCTTGTATGTTGGGATTGCATGTGACCTGCAGTAGTTGAATTTAATGGCGAAAAGTAGAAAGATAACAGTGATTTATATGACCACAATGCAACTCAATATACAGTGTGCAGATTCTATTATTCAACCTTTTTACACCCATTTCAATTAACGTTGAAAATCTGAAAATTGTTGGTCTGGGACCAATAGGAATTGTGGGATATCATTAAATTTCAAATGCACTATCATAATGAGACTTGACTAATATACTGTTATAGAGTTGTTTTTCATTAACCCATGAAACACTATTTAGTGTATCACTCTTCAATACACGCTAATTCCATTGTGTTCTTTTGTTGTTATTTGACTATTACACTTTAACTAATACACTTTGTTTCACGGGTTAACGAAAACCACTCTATGTTGCTACTGATTCAAGTGTTTTTGGAATTTAATGAAGTCCCACAATGCCCATCGGTCTCAAATCAACCATTTCCAGATGTACACTTATTAAAAAAAAAAACCTAAATCTTTTTTAAAATAGCTGTATATTAACAAGTTTGTCTGTCTTACAGAATGCAGCATCTGGGTTTGGATCAAGACGCACGTCATTGACAGCTGACTTTATCGCTGAAGAGAACAGACGTGAAATAGAACTGCAACGAGTTCTAGACGGTCGGATATCTGATCTAAAGGCTGATACTGACTTAATAATAGAAAAGTATAGATAAACGTGAATAATTTATTGACTTGATGTAATATATTGATGTATAAAGGTACAGAATAAACATAGTGTTTTTTTAAGTATGATCTTGCAACTGAAGATGTCACGACGACACTTTCTTGCCATCAGCCTTATTAATTTTCATTCACCATCTTGTTCAAGCACTTGCTCTTCTTCAGCGTAGATTGTCGAGACAAATAACAAGTGGCATTGCGAATTTAAGTAGTTCCGGACACTTGCTACTACGCATCACGCTCGCACACATCTTGTACAAGAAAATTCAAAAGTGCCTTGGGTGAGAAAGAAAATCAAAGCCAAATTATGCCTTTTCTTAGTTTTTAAGCTGGATTCGAGCTTCCTTTGTCGAAAATAGGAAAAAAAGGTCTAATAAATCGTACCCCTTCCACCACCCAAATGAAATTTGGTTTTCTGTTCACAATTGGGTTCATCAAAGATTTGGTGGTGAAGTTGATGACAGAAAGTGGTCACGTGACCATTAAGGCCGAAAAATAGAAAATTTAAAATGGGCCGGTTAGAAACATTTTCTTTAAAAGTAAAAACTATGTTAAAACATTGTATTCATGCTTCTCTCTCTCATTGCGCTTCGTTTGGATGTCATTCATACTCTGATTTGGAGAAATCTTAATAATTGTTAATTTAGCCTTAGGTCACGTGACCTGTTTTGCCTTATAAGTCGCATACCTTGTACGATGGACAATCAAACGAGGCGGATTTCGAAAGACCTTCAAAAATGCATTGTTTTCACATAATTTTTAATATACTGCAAAATAGTTCTAACCGGCCCATTTTTAAATTTCTATTTTTTCGCCTTAATGGTCACGTGACCACTTTATGTCAACATTCTCACTACTAAACTATTGATCAGCCCAAATATGAATATTAATCTGAATTTCAGCTTTGCACTTGACAAAACAAGCAAGAAATGATTTTTTTTTAAAAATCCGAAAATCCCAGTCCTTAACATGCTTGAGATCGTTCCTGCTGAAGTGCTTCCCTGTCATTCAAATATTCAATGAATGAAACTTAAACTATTGGACTACCGCCTCCAACAACATCCCGGAAACCAGATACCAGTGTAGTCACGCAACGCTTTCTCCACAGAAAACTTGATGAATGAAGCCTGATGCATGATGACGACACGGCTGCAAGGGAGACTACAGGCTGATACACTTATTTCAAAAAAGGCCGTTGTCTGGATTGTTAAGTACAGTTTCATCAATTTTTTTTAGCTCTTCTTTACTATATGGAGGTGGTGTTGTGCCGTAAATTCATTTTCTGTCACCAAAGATCCATATAAATAATCAATATCAAAGACCCACAGTTCTCTTCGGTCGTGCAATCGCCGTTAACAAGTGCATTATACACCTATTTCAATTAACGTTGTCCATCTGGAATGGTTGATCTGAGACCGATAGGAATTGTGGGAGCTCGTTAAACTGCAAATACACTATTACAATCACGCTCGAATATTAATGTTGACTTCTGAAATACTATTATCCATAATTCAGCACCATTCAAGTGTGATTAAAACAACACATTTGGAATTTATTAAACTCCCACAATTCCTATCGGTCTCAGATTAACCATTCCAGATGGACAACGTTAATTGAAATAGGTGTATACACCTAGCTATTTCAATTAACGTTGTCCATCTGGAATGGTTGATCTGAGACCGATAGGAATTGTGGGAGCTCATTAAACAGAAAATGCACTATTATAATCACGCTTAAATATTAATGTTTACTTCTGAAATACGGTTACCTGTAATTCAGCACCATTCAAGTGTGATTAAAACAATTTAGTATAAATACGCAGGTGATTATAGAAAATCGAAGACTCGCCGCTCGGTAAATATTCACCGATAATCACTTCGCCTTCGGCGAATAATTGTTAAGTATTTGGAATTTAATGAGCTCCCACAATCCCTATCGGTCTCAGATCAACCATTCCAGATGGACAACGTTAATTGCTGAAGCAAAGAGATACAATCAATCAATCAATCAATCAATCTTTATTCATCATAATCAATTACATTAGGACGAATATGCATATATTGAAGGGTGGCGAATGTTACCCCCAAAAATTAAAGTCTCGGAAAAAATGGCCAAGTCTCTGAATCTCGCCTTTCCACGGTACGCTTAGTCTCGGAGTCTCGTTTTTCATTCCCTTTTTTGCGTCTCGGCGTCTCGGATTTAATTACCATTCGCCACCCCTCTTATAAATACAGTCACGGAACATCAGTACTATTAATATGGATGCAAAACAAGGCTATGCAGGTTATTGCAACATTTGGTGTCCAATCATGTTTTTATTTTCAAATGTTTACCGCGACGGAAGTTGCCTCTGTGGTTTCAGTACTTTCACTATGTGATGTATTATATTTCCATTTAATAGATTCAATACCCGCTCTTAGAGGGTAGGTGAGGGGAGGAAAGAGCTGACCATAACACTATACAGAAGCATTTCTCTGTATCATGTGTATATACTGTAGACAAATGACGAAAATGTAAAATATTAAATGACGACAAAAATAAACATCTTGTTTTTTCCATTATCGAAGCCAGTATGATTTAATTAAAATATTCAATTTCCTTCTAGCTATTGGACTGACTCTCTCTACCCCTCTCAGGAAACAACACTTGGTGACGGGCTTAGACAAATTCTGTTTATTTGCTAATCAGTTTCATATTTCAAACCCCTGAGATGGCCGCGGAGATATCATGAGCCGGCGTGTTTACATTGTACAAAAAAATAAATCTGGCTATTGTGTAAAAGTGAAAGTATTATCAAGATACTACAAAAGATTATCAATAAACAACAGTCACGAGAATACCGCATGATTGATTCCATAGTTCTTTCTAGGTTTGTGAACTAGAACTAGAACTACCACAGGTTATTATTAGGACAGCGTCACATCATACCATGCACAACTCAACCAATCAGCAAGCTCGTACTATGTCGCAACTCGTACATCATTTAATAGTTTCATTTCCGGTTGCCAAATTCGAGCATACTTTCTGTCCACCGAACTCGAAGCGACAAGATCCAGAACCAAGGAGGTTCGGAATTTTATTTAACACACTATGGGAAAAAACGAGAAGCAAAACTGCGCAGAGCATCAAGAAAGCGTTGATATTATTAAGACAGAGCAAGTTCCAGAGGGCGGTTGGGGATGGCTTGTTTGCGTTGCCGGTTTTTTTGCTCAATTTACAATATTAGGAATACAGAATAATACCGGCATATTATATACTTCACTTCTGACCGAATTCAAAGGAAGTAAAGGCGACACAGGTACGTTGTATGATTTTATTTACAGTCAAATGGAAATTAGCTTTTTTTTTGCCGTTATAACATGCGGAGTTGGCGCTTCGTCCGTTCCCTTATTTTGGAGCGCAATTTTGGAGCGCAATTTTGGGGTAAATGTGATATCGATTTCTTTGTTTCTGTTGAAATATTTTAAATCCTTCAGAATATTTGGAAATAGTTTAGATCAGTTTTATTGCAAGTCGTTATTATTTAGAAACTTTGCTAAAATTTCACCGAATTTTACTGTCTTGGCAAAATAACGTCAACATTCCAAAATATCGTCTACAGTTTATTAGCAAACACAACCAGTTCTAGTGAACTTTCTTGTAATAATCTGTTTAAATTTTCGCTTATTTTATGTGTTTAAACACGATTTTATATGAGTATTATTTTCAAAGCTATTAGAGTAGGTCACCGAAATCCCGGCGAGGTGAAATTCTAGAACCGCACCAGTAATATTACTTTCCTTTTGCGGTCCTATATATTTCACAATTCAGGTGAAATTTCGAATTTTAGGCAATTTTAACAGTTTTAATCCTTGTTTTAACCTAGTAAATTTGCAACATTTTGTGACAGCTCCAAACATGTGTTACAATTAAATTCTGTTTTAAATTCTCATTTGCATCCAATCTTAGTGGTAAACAACCACCAGTTTGAACATGTTAAATTAAATAAATTATTCCCAATAAATATATGATGAAACAAGTCAATGATTCTTTACTTAAAACCTTTTTTTTACTTAGTCTAATGAATGGGAATAATTTCTTTTTAAACTTTGTAATTAATAGAGATTTATATAATAGTGAGGGTTTTTTTTAGGGTTGAAATTTTTTTTGATGATTATGTTCAAATTGTTTGCTCCATTTTTTGAATTTTATCGAATTATCGCTGAACTATCAATTTTTTCATGATTTGCATATTTGTGTGGTGTATTTGCACTAAACCTATCATCCATGCCATGAACGATACCGTTCTAGTAATAAAAATGGTACTAATTTATTATAGATGCTATTTATTTTCAATCATTCAATAACGAATTATAATAGCAAAAATAATAAATTTTACACTGAAAAACTAAGTGTTTTTATAGATGTTTCAGACATTATTTTATTCTTTGCCCACAAGATACTATTTTTTACTTTTTTCTCTAAGACATTTACATGCTATCAATTATATTTTTGATATTTAGTACTTAGTAGTGATACTTGTTTCATTACATTGTATGAATTCATAAAGTATACAATTTAATTTTCATTAATTTTTGTGTTTTTTTATTTCAGCGTGGGTGTTCTCAATTGGTCTTGGTTTGATGTTCCTATTTTGCCCTATTACTTCGGCCATTTGTGAGCGGGTTGGATGTAGAATAGTTGCAATAGTTGGTGGACTATTGGGCATTCTTGCCTTTGTTTTATCTTCATTTGTTAAGGATCTATATGTGCTATATTTAACATTTGGTATTCTATGGGGCATTGGGTCAAGTTTTACCTATCTGCCGTCAATCATGGCACTGCCGTTTTGGTTTCGAAAGTAAGTATTGTCTATAGCATCATTACCTTTCAAATAAATCTACTTAAAAATGATATCATTTCTAACCCAATTTAACAGAGGTTTTTGGGAATTACTTAACTGCATCTTAATTCCTTTGCTTTTTTTTTAATGCAGGCCTAGAGGCTGGATTAATCTAATTATTATCTGTTTTATAATATAGTGGACCTGTACAGATTGTTAATGTTAATTCCCTTGGAATCTACAGAAATATGATTAACCTAATTCAAATTTGATTTCATTTTGCGTTAATAATAATAATAATAATAACTTTATTAAGAGTTTCATACAAAGTCTCGAAACTCTTACAAATACGTTTAAAAATAATTTAAATATGTTAAAAAAAATAGATAAATATATAAATTAATTATTATTTAGAAATATATACATATATGATTACAAGGTAGAATAAAATAGTTAATAAATAAATATATAATATGTGTAAAATATGATAAAATATATATATATATATATTAATGATCCTTAAAAACTGTTTTGAATAGAAATGTTTTTAAATTTGACTTAAATTGTTCAAGTGTTTCGCTTTTTCTAACATATTCAGGAGTGCTGTTCCAGAGTTTTGGTGCGCATACTGAAAAGGCGCGGTCTCCATAGTTTTTAAGTCTAGATGTAGGAACAGTTAGAAGATTGGCAGTAGATGATCTGAGTTTACGTGTAGGGTTGTATTTTGTAAGTAGCTCAGAAATATAAACTGGTGCTTGTCCTCGTAGTGATTTATAAGTTAGTAACATGATTTTGAAGACGATCCGTTCTTTGACGGGTAACCAGTGAAGTTTTTGTAAAATAGGTGTAATGTGCTCTGATTTCTTGGTTCTTGTTAACAATCGTGCTGCAGTGTTTTGTATTCTTTGAAGTTTGTTGATCGTAGTGTCTGGTAAGCCATAGAGTATTGCGTTACAAGAGTCAAGCTTATTGGTGATAAACGCATGTATCAGTCTCTCGCAGTCCTTATTTGAGATATATTTTCTTATTTTTCCAATGTTTTTAATTGCATACGATGCATTTTTACAGACATTGTTCACATGCTGGTTGAATTTCAAATGATTATCAATAAAAACTCCAAGGTCTTTTACATAATTAGTAGATGGAACTAATTTGTGTCCAATATTTATACTGCTAACATCCTTGATGGTTTTCGTGAAACAAGACGATATATGTACCACTTCTGTTTTTTCAGCATTGCAGATCAGACCATTTTCTTTGTACCATTTCATAATATCATTTATGCCCAATTCAAGGTTGTTCAGTTGGCTGTTACGGTCTTTACAATTAAAGGTTACATAGAGTTGAGTGTCGTCTGCGTAGATCATTTGGTTTAAATTATGAGCAGTGATTATTTCTTCGACCGGTGCATAAAACAAAGAAAAAAGAATCGGTCCAAGTACAGACCCTTGTTGAACACCAAATTTTACTTTACTTTCGGATGAAAGCGAGTTGTTGATTGTTACTTGCTGTGTACGGTTGGTAATATAGGATTCAAACCACTTTAAGGTAGTACCAGTAATGGCGTAACGATGTTGGAGCCTATTTAGTAGCATCGTATGGTCGATTGTATCGAATGCTGATGATAAGTCCAGTAGAATTAAAACAGCTTCTTTATTTGAGTCAATGTTATGTAAGATATCGTTTGTGACTCGTACAAGGCATGTTTCTGTGCTGTGATAGCTTCTATATGCAGACTGGAACATTGTATAGAGATCATTCTTAAGTAGATAAAGTGTTAGCTGGTCTTTTACTGCTCTTTCTATTATCTTGGATACATACGGGATGTTAGATATAGGTCTGTAGTTTGATAGATCTTCTTGGTCTGTAGATTTATTCTTGAAAGACGGTCGTACTATGGCTTTCTTTAAGACTGTAGGGAAGACTCCAGTAGATAGAGATGTATTTACAATAGTAGTTAAAGGTCCAACAATGACATCTATAGATTGTTTCAAAAGGTTTGTTGGAATTGGGTCAAGACTGCAGGTTTTTGGTTTCGATTGTCCAATTAATTGCTGAATAGAGGGGATGGAAACTTTGCTAAACTCTGTTAGAGGTGTATGGGGATGATGTGTGGTTGTTAAGTTCTTGTCATACATCGAGTCAGCGTCAGAAACTGTTTTTCTTAGTTTCTCAATCTTCTCACAAAAATATTCGTTGAATGTTTCTGCTAAAGTTACTGGACAATCATAGGATGGTAGTGGAGGCACTTTTTTAACTTTGAAAAGACTATCAATCAGTTTGAAAAGTTGTTTTTGGTCAGATGATTCAATCTTGGTCTTGTAATAGTTAGATTTTGCTTCATTCAAGGCATTGGTGTAGATATTGCATTTTTCCTTGTAAATCTGACGATGGATTTCTAAACGTGTACTGAGATATTTTCTTTCCAACTTGCGTTTTTCCCTTTTTAAAATCCTGAGTTCATCAGAAAACCACGGTGTGTTAGGTCGTAGAGTAATGTGTTTAGATTTTATAGGCGCATGCTTGTCTAGTAACTTGGTTAGACATGTATTGTATTGGTTCATAGCAACTTCAATATCTGTTTCTTCTAAATTGGGTTGGTGCAACTCTGATTCCAAGATGTCATTTTTCCATGACTGTTACTTGACAGTAAGTTATAAAAAGACAGATGCAGGCTTATTCAAAAATGTTATTTTTATTCTGCTTATATGTCAGTTTACTTATTCAATAGCATGCGTCGGAAGGGGGTGTTGGGTTCGTCTGAACTTGCCAGCCCACATACAGACTTGTGATATAATGTATGTTAATGTTATTGAGTTTAAATATCAATCATCAGCTATTTTGATAGTGAAACAGGAACACCATGGGGTTCACCTTTTTATTACATTATCTCTTTGAATTGTGTGGTTATATTATCAAAAATATATAGTGCTGCTAATAAATATATAAAATAGCGCCGTCAAGTTTTCAATGTGGTGCTGATCTTTGAGGAAAGAAAATCACTAAAGATTTGAAAAGAGTAACGATGATTAAAAATGTTTCCTGCATTTAGTGGAAAAGCAAATTAAAAACACATTTGCCAGTCCAAGCATATACACCACATGAAAACAATACAAGGATAATTATGCAATATATATGATGTCATTGTTTCCTCTTACTTGGAATTTTCTTAGAATATTTTGCAATATTGCACAAGTCTGAATGGATATGCAGGATCAAGTTTTTTTAGTTTTTTCCTGTTTAGCTAATTTTTGATGAATTTGACACAAAGCCTGCATCAAGTGAAAATAGTATTACAGGATGCCGTTTTGTAAATTATGTGAATATATAACCTCTGAAAAAGAATTACAATACCTAGAAAATAAAAACCATCAAACCTATTGATGCAAATTTCATAATGCCTAATATCATTTATTTTTATTACTCTAATTGACTGAAATTTATAATTTTTACATAATAGTAAAGATGTGCGTTTATTGACCAATTTCTGTTTGTGTCTCTACAGACGTATCAGTATAGCCAATGGTATTGTGACAGCTGGAAGTGGATTTGGTACTCTTGCAATGGGACCTCTCATGCACTTAACAGTAACTAAACTAGGATGGCAAAATGCAGTGCGTGTTCTTGCCGCAGCAGTACTGGTTTGCACAATATCTGCAGGACTTTATAGTGTCCCAAAGACTGAAAAAATCACTGTCAAGAAAGAAGAACCCAAACAGAAAAAGCCATTATTTCAGTTTTCTGTTTTGAAGAATAAAGCATTTCTAGTGTGGTGTATTTCTCTTGGTATTTTCATGGTTGGTTACTTTGTGCCGTTTGTTCATTTGGTAAGTATTATGATCAACTTTAAAGGCCTGGTTCACACTTAGCGAAATAAGCATAAGCAACATACGCAGACTCAGTTGGGCTTTGCTCATTAGCCACACTTCTCTTTTCTCACACCTATTTGAGAAATGCTTCACTGAGTATGTTGCTTATGCCGCTAGTATGAACCAGGCCCTTAACTTTCTGAATGTTCTAGTTGCACATGCCTGGATTTAATAGACCCAGCTCACTACTTTGAACTTTGACAGATGACAATTCACTGAGAGGGGGAGGGGGGGGGGGTGCAAAGTCTAACCACTGTTATTGTATTCACATTCAATTCTTTGATGTACAGGCTTTCAACACCATATCAATTGTTTTTTGGCGTTGGTACTTTGTTTCAGCCAAGTGGTTGTTATCAAGATTTTCACATATTTGTGAATTTCTTTGTATTTCAATTACATATATGAATGGATCCAGGATTTTAGAAAAGGGGGTTCCACACATAAAAGACTGAGGGAGAGTAGCCACAGGTAGCCTAAGAGCAGAGAAAAGAGATTCCAGACAGTGTATTGTCGTTACAAAGGGGGGTTCCATGGAACCGTTGGACCTCCCCCTGGCATGGATCTGCCACTGAGCTTTAAGCTTGGGCAACTATAACATATATTACATTCTTTATTGTTGATAAATAATACAATATTTTTCTTCTCACTCAGCCTGGATATGCAATGGAATGCGGCATCTCAAGCGAAAAATCTGTGACTCTAGTTGGTATGATGTCTATTGGCTCCACATTTGGTCGTCTATTCTTCGGCAAGCTGTGTGATCATCCCCGCGTCAACCGTCTCTACGTGTTTCAATTTGCATTCTTATTTATTGGTGTAGCCCACACACTAAGTACTCTGACCAAAAGCTATGTTGGTTTTGTTAGTTATATGGTTGTGTTTGGTGTTTTTGATGGATGTTTTGTGGTTCTTCTTGGTGTTCTGTGTGCAGATATTGTTGGTTATGATAAAGTGGCTGCTGGAATGGGAGTACAGTTTTTCTTTATGGCTATCACATGTACAGCTGGACCACCTCTTGCAGGTAAGGATTTCATGTCTATTTATTAATTCAGGGTGTCAGACAAAAAGATTATTAATTAATTTACTCATCCATTTATTCAATTACACATTGTATGTTGGAATATCTCGATAACGTTTTTCTTATTCATTTAGATTATATATTTATTTGTTCAATTATTCATCTTTTTGTTCATTCATCTATACATTAATTCATTTATCTTTCGTTCTTTTATCCATTCATTTATTGATTGATTCATTTGTTTGTTTATTCATTTATCCATTCACCCATTCATTCATATATTCCATTTGTTAATGTTTTATCTGAGTGCTTCTTTTTACTCATTGATTATTTGTTCATTTATACATTCATAAGCTCATTTATTCATTCATCCATTCATTTATTCAAATGTCCATCCATTCTATCGAACATATATTGATTCATTAGTCTAACCATCTAGTAAAGCCATTATACAGTGATTTTAAAAATCGTTTTTTGTTTGTAGGATTGGTGTATGATTTGTCCAACTCGTACCAGATTGCTTTCTTTGCATCCGGTGCTTGTGCAACGATTGGTGCATGCCTATTATTTCTTGTCCCTATACTTATGCCAGAAGAAATTGCACATGAAGTGTGCATTGATGGACCTGATTCAGAACAAAATAGCGAACAACGTTTAATAAAATCACCAACGTCTTCAACGGACGATCAACAAATTGTATTACGGAGCGGTGCGTCTAGACGTTGTGAAATAAGGAACTCTTATACAGACAAGTATTGGGACATGCCGAAGAGAGCGAGCTGTAGTAGTTTCTATGGGCCTGGCGCGCCTTTTGGTGTAATGCCATCTGTACATTTAAGCCATGAAACACTTTTAGTGGTAGAACAAATAACTCAAGTTTGACGCTAGCTAAACAAGTTAGAGAACTATGCTATGAGCTTATATATTAATTACAGGAGGTTGATGAAAGCGATGTGCGTTACTTGTTAATTACAGGAGGTTGATGAAAGCGATGGGCGTTACTTGACAGAAATGAAATACGAATATATATACACACATAGTTATGAAATATCTATTAGAAACCACGCATTCTGATTGGTTGGATAACGACATTTTCACGTCGTTATTCTTTTCTAACGTTTATCTCGTGTGCTGCCAATCATAGTCGTTCCTGCGTGAATTATGTTTATCAGTGATTATCACGGTGACTATAACTCTGGCAAGCAGACAGGGTCCAAACTTAAGCAATATATCCTAATCGAAGTGAGTTTAAACTTACGGACCTTTTGGACATTACTCCGACGTAAAATAATTCATCCGAGAATATTTGGATGTAGTTCAAGAACTTTAGTATGGGTTGCTAAAAGTCGAACCACAAACCCCGTATGTATATACCCATAATTCCTTTCTGTCAAGGAACGAGCTGACGACATTCTTCAAGTAAATGAACAGCTAGAAACTCCAGCTATTTTGACAGCCTGTTTTGATACGCGTCTTTTTTACGCTTGTAAGAAATATGGCAGATTTTTATAAGTGCTAAATATTGTCGATTTTAAAGATTTTTATTAGCATTAAAAGAATTGTTTGATATATGTGGGGACAACCAATTGAGGTAACGCGCATAAAACATTTATAGCAAAATATATATTATATTTTATTTATATAAAATTTTAATAAAAGTTATTGTTTAGTATGTGTGGAATGTCCTTAAATATAGGTTAATTCATATGGAGGACACGCGCGTACGGCATTCTCACAAGCGTTGGTGATGTCGAACGAGCGAGGCTTTGTGAGCGAGTAAGATTTATATTACATCACCAGAGGGTCCTGAAAGGGTTGTCCGAATCCCATTTCCCAGTTTATATTTGGGCCAAATCCCAGTCAAAAATCACATAATCCAATCAGTTTTGCTCAAGTTTTCAATTCCATTTTCTATTGTTCTTTTATTTGTAAATCCCAGTCCTAGTGCATCCAATCCCATTTTCCCATTCAAAAATTAGGCCTATCCCAGCTCCCATTTTACCCCTCCAGGACCCCCTTGCATTATTTGGTGGTTTATTATAGGCGTCCACAACTGGTTGAAAAATGACGTTACTAGGGCGCCAAGTCCTGATGTGAGCCCGTCAATTTTCCAACCAGCGGCTGCTCCATTACGTCATGCGTTAGAAAATCAAGATGGCGGCCGTGTTGTTGTTGGTGTAGAAATGGACAGAGATGGACAAAACTTCACTTAGTCGATCTACACTAGACTCTTTATCATTATCAACTGACAGTTCTGAAGAGATTGTAGGACAGTGCTTGTTTCCGTCGCTAGAGCAGATGGCAAACTTGACAATGCAGGCCGAAAGAGAAAGACAGTAAGTTGGGTTTATTACATATAGTCAATGACATATTGTTAGCTTTGCTAAAAAATACATCAAACTATCCTCTCTTTTAGGTCATGTTTGCCATTATTTATGTAAAATATTTATTTGATTAATACACGAATAATTTGTTTGTTTTGTTGTTGTTGTCATTCATGATGTTTATCCATAAATGACGATATTAAACCATGCAACAGTTTATATAAAAATGTGGATTACAATCATTAATTAGCTTTCCGCTTTTAAGAGTATCTTTCATTTTACGTCAGTAAAGTTTCCAAAGTTACCGGTTACAGAACTTTAGTTGTTGTGCATACAAGACTATCAATCAGTATTGTGTAGTAATGTTCAACTGATATTTTATCATCTATTGCTTTTTAGTCCCAGTCTTTTTATTTAGTTTTTTAGACCCAGCATTGAGCAAAGTCTATTTTAGGCTGCCAGCTGTGTTTTAGAATGCCTTGTTCACACAACCAGAAGCATTTGAGCTTTGTGCCCTACTTTTAGTTAAAAGTGGTATGGGTTCTTTTATGTCCCTCATATACAATGTGTTTAGAGGACCTCCAGGTTGTTGCCCTGAAAAGACATGAGGGTCTAACCATTTGTTGATGTAATTACAAAGGCAGCACCTTCTCATGATTCAATTATGTTTTAGTTAAGACCCTTAGTGTGGGTCCATCCATGATCCTCCAGTGCTAAACCAACCAGCTTGGTCTTGAAGGTTGTACTAAACTTTCTGTTTGTCAGAAATATACTTTCCAAAATAGCAGTAAAAACACTAACATAACATTGGGTAACATGAATTATTAAATTAATTACTTATTATTTACTAGGGATGTATCAAGGCCAGATCTAATAGCAAGAACGCTGCTTGATGCCGCCGAGGTTTGTTAATAGTCATCTAAATGATATAGAGTGTTCAAAACATTAGTACTGCTAAATAATAGATGGAAACTTGTCGGTGTTTGATATAAACAATAGGTAATATAATAAAATTTGTAAACCCTAAACTTGCCGGAAGTTCAATATGTTTGCCACCTCTTATTGTGTTATTATGTATTATAAAATATTTGATTTAAATCACACGCTCTGATTGGCTGAGAAGCGTTCTCTATAACTCAACAGTGCACGGAGTGTCGATTTGTTTGATTTTAACTACTGAATATTTTATAAAAGAAATAGAAAACTCGGCAGCAGTGCACTAAAGAGCACTTGGGAATTTTAAGAAGATTTGGGAAGCGTTGAGAAGCACTCTGATACGCGTCATGCTTCTTTTCACGCTTCTCTTGTCTTCTTAAAATTCCCGCGTGCTCTATAACATGACAGACCATGCTGCCTTGTTTTCTATTTCTTCAATATATCTTTCTTGGAGACTGACATTACATGAATTTCTATATTGGATGGGTATTCTTGATTTATTTCACCTTCACTATTCACCATATCAACAGCTTTGAAAACACTAAAACCACAAATTAGAAACAAAATAGTTAATACTAACTAATAGTTGCTAATTAGTCACTTACTGTGGTTTTCGACTTTCTGTGAACTCAGACATTCCAACAGCTTGTTGTAAAATACATATTTCACTGCCATCAATCAACAGTTTTTAAAGGTACCAACTTATTAATTTTGATTGACGGCAGCTAAAAACTTATTTCACAGCTAGCTGTGGGAATGTCTGAGTTTGTAGAAAGATGAAAACCGCAGTTATCACTCAACCAGAAACATCAAATACAAAAGAAAAACAGTACCTCTTCACAACTTTTTTTGTCTTTGATAGTGACTAAGAGTCAACAAATATGAACTATTACACAGTTAGAAATTTTATTTTATTTCATGGATATAGTGTTAGCACTCTAGTGTAGATTATTTTATAACATGAATGAATGCTTTATGTCAAATGAGAAACATTTAAATATCAATAATACATATCTAATTACTAACAGTAATTGTTTGTGTCATTTCTAGAAAACACTATTAAGAGAAGGAGGAAAGTTGCATATAAAAGATTTACGAGACAAAATGGTGGATTATGGACTAATACCTAAAAGTGCCAAATCCTTGGCTAATTTAGAATCAATTATTTACAAAGAGGTATTTTATAATGGAGAATAAAGTCAGGGGAGGGGCTGTTAAATGGGTATGTGCTGCAGAATAGGGTATTGGTTTTGAGCTTATAGTTAATGAAGCGTGTGTCTATATAAGCCTGTAGAGCAAAGGAAAAGTCGTATAGAAACACAAGGCATAGTCAAGCATATCGTAGCATCTCAAATATTTTATAGTCTTATATACAAAATGCATGGTTTCAGACATTCTGTGACAACTCCAAGTTCAAAAGGATTGAAGGTCATATGGGTTGGTTTGCACTGTCGGTAAGTATTAACAGTTGATTTATTACAATACAATATTTTATAACATGCTATTATTAGTCTGGCTAGAGGTGTCGCGTATAGTCCCCCATGATGCTTTGGGAACGAACACAGGAAGCCCAAAGTAGAATTGTTTAGCCTCTTGTGTTGATTTTATGACTAGTCCGACTTCACACTCATAGAGCGTCTAGTTTACCTAGAGACCCAGCTGCAATGTATTCATTATCCCATGTAATACACACATCATGCCTTTTAGCATGATTCTAGTGTCATTTTCAAGTTATCAAATAATTGTAAAAATTATTTGAACAAAGTTTTGGATGAAATATGTCGTTTCAGGGTCTTGATGTCGATGACATGGAATCAAGTAAAAGTTCTTCAGAAGATGACCAGTCAGAGGTATTTTAATACATCCTATATACAGTCTTAATAATAGTTGTATGATCGGTCAACATTGTCTTGGTTTTGATACATGTACATCATCAACAACAACAACAACAATGTCAGCAACAAAAACATCATCATTATCAACAATAACATCATCATCAACAACAACAACAATATCAGCAACAACAACAACAGCATCATCAACAACAACAACAACATCAGCAACAACAACATCATCATTATCAACAATAACATCATCAGCATAATCATCATCAACAATATCAACAACAACATCAACAACAACATGAGCAACAATAACATCATTATCAACAATAACATCATCAGCATAATCATCATCAACAACAAGAACAACATCAGCAACAATAACAACATCATTATCATTAACAATTTACATCATGATCAACTTCATCATAGTCACCATTATCATCATCAACAATTACATCATTATAAATATCATTACCATCTTTTTTTTCAACAATACCATCATCATTATCATAATGATTATCAATCAATCATAAAAGTCTGACACCATTATTATCAACATTAGATCATGGACACCATTATGGGGGCCTATAAAGGGGGGTTCTGGTGTCCCTTTGTCGCTAATTTGAAACACCATTGTCACCTTCATAGTATATATTTTGTATGTCACTGTCACATTTTTTTAATTCGATGTCGAATGTCAGTTTTACACAATGCCAATGTCCATCATACTCATCATCATCATCTTTATTATCACCTTCATATTCATCTTCATTCTTCTTGTTAGAGAAATAATGTTAATGCAAAAAAGGTAATAATTAGAGGCACATACTATATACAATCATATCTTGTATTATTTCAGAGTATGGAAATTGTCAACACACCACCAAAGATGAAATCCAAGAAAGGAGGCAGTTACACTGACTACAAGAAAAAATACTATGGCCTGAGAAAAGCTGTGAAAGAATTAGTTTTTGTAAGTATTGACTATTTGTACAGCTGTTTGTCGATTTTGGAGAAAAGCTCTCATGCTAGCCACAACAATAATCCTTGTTGGTATTTATAGTATGTATACTAAATACAAAGATTCATTCATTCATTCACCCTTTCATTCATTTTTCCTTTATTCAATCATTCGTCATTTTATTGATTCAATGGGCCAGCCCTTCATCCATTCATTCAGTCAGTCCAACAGTCAGTTATTCAATGAACCTTTCATTTTATATTTTTGTATCAATCCAATAATATATTATTCATTCCTGTCTCTACAAGTTGAATGCTGCAATAGGTGATGATATAGTAAGGACAGAAGCAAAGTTAACCAAAGCAAAAACAGAAAGAAAGTAAGTCCTAAGCAGTTGTCTAACACTGATCTACTGCATGTATATGTAAAGGCCTTGGTTTTTCAACAGTACAAGGTCCTAACATATTCAACACACTCGCACTCATTAAATGCTTTACTGCAGTTTTCGACTCTCAATGAAATCAAACTTTCCAACGGCTAGTTGTGAAATACGTATTTTGCTGCCGTCAATCAAATATTTAAAAGGTACCAACTTATTAGTTTTGATTGATGGCAGCTAAAAACATGTTTTACAGCAAGCCGTTGAAATCTCTGAGTTCGCAGAAAGTCGAAAACAGCAATAATGTGATGAGGAACATGTCTCTAAGTTCATTTGTTGATACTTGGTGAGGGAAAGTATAACATTGAACAACAGAAATATTTACTCAAAATATAAGGGAAAAAAATAGTCTGCTGAATCGCACCGCTAATCACTGCCCAAAATGAATAAGCTAGTGTCTATGCTGGCCAATCAGAGCAAGCTTTCTACACCAGGCAAAGTAGATACAGATTAGTCACAAACAAAACTCAAAATGGCCATCAACAATGGTTTGTGATGTTTTTACAGTGAGGATACTCGAACTGTGAACTTTTCCCATGTTACTATTTTCTGAACCTTCTACTGCTTCAAAACCTCTTAAAATGAAGCAGTGAGTTCAAATACACTAAGTGTTCATAATACATCTTATTTCTAATCGATTCGCTCATGGGATGTGGGTTAAAAATAAAACTGAAAAAACTCAAAGTGTTCACGGTTTGAGTATCCTCACTGTAAAATTTGAGTAGTTGATTGCAAAATATATAGCAGTGAGAGGCAGGAGGTTTGATAATGTATTTTACAAGATAAATTGATAATGTATTTTACAAGAGTAATAAGCAATGTTTTTTTCTTGTAGGTTCTTGTTAAAAAGACTTTTCCAATACCAAGCAGCAACAGAGGCTGGTGTCTTACAACCACACGGATTAATCTCTTATGAACACTCTGCACTACCATTACCAGATCTCCTTCCTACAGCTGCTGCACCTAAAAACATTAAAAACAAAGTCAAGAAAAAACCCATAAAGACCAAAGAGGAAAAAGGAAGCATGTCAAAAACAAAAAGTGCATTACACAAGAAACTTACCCAGGCTAAACTATCAGCTCAAGCCAAAAACATGGCTAAACTTCAGTATCAGAGAACGCCAAAGACACTGACAAAGTCTCCATCGCAAAGTAAATTAATAGAGAAAGAACAAGGGATTGAGGAGTTACAACAACCAAAACTACCAACACAATCAGTTGAAGGTAGGTTGTATTATAGCCTCCTCCACAGGCGCCTATGTGATCTATTTTGGATTTGGGTTTCCTGTACTGCTACTAGAGTGGGACTAGGCACTATTCCCGCTCCTTAGTCCCCTCTTCTTCTTAACACATGAAGCACCACAGGAAGCCCAAAAGCCCAAAGATGAAAGAAATGCCTGCAGAGGAGGCTAGGCTCTATTACAGCTAATTTTTAATCATAATTGTGAATGATTGAATGAATGAATGAGTAAATAAATAAATTAAAAAATGGTCTTATCCAAAGTATAATCAATGTAGATTAAGTATGATCATCCGGGTTGGTGTAGTCTTGGGAAAGACTGGCTGATATTTCAGAGTCACTTTTCGTTTCTTTACTCTAAAGATGACTTTTTCTCAGGTTGCCAAAATGCCAGACACCAACACCAACAGTCTTTCTCAAGACTGCACCAATCTGGATTATCATACCTCATCTACAATAAATCAGTTAATAACTGAATCAATAAATCAATAATTCTGCTACCTTTACTAATGACTTGTATTTGTGTTGTTTTGTCCAGTTGTTCAAACATCTAGTACTAAAGACAAAAAGCCTGAAAAGAGTAAACCAGCAAGACCTAAAGTTAAGAAAACAAAACCATCAGAAAGTCCACAAGCATCATCTACTGCAGCAGCCGCAGCAGCGGCAGCGGCGGCAGCTAAACTTGATGGTTTGTATTTTGATTTTTGTTGTTGTTACAGTGCAACTACTGAAACCGGGGCCACCCAAACAAACTTCAAAATAAATAGTTTTTGAGATCAAACAAAATAATTGTAGATAGTTCTCACAGGCTAAGATGTTTCTTATTCAATCTTGATCTATTCCGTTCACATATACTAAAAATTATTACCATTTTAAGCAAAAAAGTCAACATTTGTAGAGATTCTATTGTTCATATTCTTGATTGGATAATTATGTTTTGGTGGCCCCAGTTTCAGTAGCTGCACTGTAATAAATGTAACTTTAGACAACTTTACATTTTCAAAATCATTGTTACTTAATTATTCAAGGATGCATGCTGCAATAGATATTGGAGGTTCTATTATTCTGAAGTAATACTTCTAGTTATACTTACTCTTTCTTGGTGTTCAATCCAATGTTGTATGATTAATCTGGGTGTTTTCTTTGTATGTACAGAAGCAGGCAAACCTAAACGTAAAAAGCCTGGGACTGCTATCAAAAGAAAAGTACAACCAATTCCTGTTGATGGTAAAGGTAGGGTATTATATAGTTTGATGTATTTTGTTTGAAATACAGTATTGAGAATACAAATGTTTAATATTATTATTGATTTATTAATGGTACGAATAATTTATGGTTTTCAAGCAAAAGCAGTTAATAGACAATAGGAAATAAGAATATAATTTATAACACTGTAAAACGTGTAACATGATAACTTAACTGACGTAAACAAATTTTAACTTAACTTTACTGATGATTCAAGCTTTAGCCCTTTGTCTTTTCCTCTGTCTTTTACTTCCACTTTTACTCTGACGAAGGGCTAAAGCTGGAAATGTCAGTAAAGCTTTTTACAGTGTTACAAATTTCATAGTATTACCTTTCGTTTATATATCAAATACCAATACAGTTTATACTAGTTTACTCGCTAGTTTCCAGTTTATAAACGAGCTAATGAACAAGTAAATTTAAATAGTGTTTGAAAAGCATTTATTATTCTAGCTTACAATGTTATGAATACCTCATACATTTGATTATTGTTTGTAGGTAAACCAATCTTTCCCATAATACTAGGTGGTTTGACAGTACACAGCCTTGGTGAGGTGGGTATCATTGCATACATGCATACACTACTCCCGAGTAAAATTTTTAAAATATCAGTTACATGATTATTGACAGTCAATAATCATGTATAAAATATACTTTGGGACATATAAAATTTTTATAAGTCTAGAGTAATAATGCTCACTTTCGATATTTTGGTGGGGTGATCATACACAATAACTGACCGTACCGTAGCCGTAACCGTACCGTAAGTTCTATAAAAACATTCGAAAATTCTACAGTAACAGTACCGTAACTGTGCGGTAAATATTACGGCCAGTTTCCCACTCATACGAAAACCGCTCTATGAACTATGTCCAAGGTGAAACAATAATGATACTCATTGTTTCCCAAGAGCCTCTTGTTGATTCATATTGTGTATGATCACTCAACCAAATGTCAGGACAAATGACTATAGTTTGTATGCCTGTATCAAAAGATTATGTTATGAGAGTAAATTTATGGTTTTTCCATTCCCTTAGCAATGGTTGAGTTTCTAGAACTAGTACACAATAGTTTACATACATACATACATAAACTTTATTAAAGTGTCTAGTAGTTCTATAGCGCCTAGCTAATGGCACTAATTGTGGACACAATTAAAATATGAATTATAATACCCAATATGAAAGAAATTAACTAGCTAAATAATATCTTAAAATATATAATTTACAATTGATTATACTACCTAAAATATCTATTTACAATATGATATAATTAACATAAATATATATATAAACAATTAAAACTGTCTTTAAAATATTTTCAAAATGATTACTAAAATGCTTTTAAAAATGTTTGTATTAATAGATTGTTTTGTGAGAATAAAATTCTGCCTTTTCCATTCCCCTTAGGGTCCAGGACTAGTTAACAATTAGTTTGTATGTTTGCATCAACAGATTGTTTCAGACAGACCAGGCTTCCATTCAGAAAGATATATATGGCCTGTTGGCTACTGCAGTTCTAGGACATACCCCAGCATAAAGGACCCTGATAAGAAATGTATTTATACTTGTAAGATACTTGATGGTGGATTCGGACCTCAGGTATGCAACAATAAGGAATTTGCATTCATGATATTCATTCTCTTTTAGAACTGTGATATATGATAATTATTATGTAATGATGATGGTGGGTGGCATGAGTGGCCTAGCCGTGATAGCGTTGGCCTTTCACCACTGTAATCTGGGTTCAAATCCCGGCTCGGGCGACAAGTGAACAGAGTTTGTTTGATGTGTTGTTCTCTCTCATGCCACAAGGGTTTTTCTCCGGTTTATCCAGTTTTCCTCCCTCCTCAAAAATCAACATGTGAGCAGAGTTGTGTGTTTTAAATATGGAATGTAGTGGTAGTGGGTGTGAGTGAACTTCACAAAACAGCCCCTACAGGGAGTGATGGTTGTAAAATATATTTATATATAATATATAATATATATAATATTTAGTCCCTTACACAGTTCTCTTCACCATTTTGAAAGGTAGTCATGCACTTGTTATGAAGTGAGCTCACCAGAGGTTTTGAATTGGGTGGAATCCTACATAGCAACGTGTTAGCCAATTTGGTCTATTGTTGACAAAGTTGATTTTGTTTGTTCCATGTAGTTTGAGATGTGTCCAGAAGATGATCCTGACAACCCTATCAATGCTTCATCTGCTACTGCTTGTCACTGTGTTGTTCTCAAAGCTCTCAATAAAGCCAGGTAAACCTGACCTGTATGGCTATAACAATAATAATTTTCTAATAGCGTTTATTTATATAGTGTCATTACAGTAATTGTTCATGACATTTATTTTAATATATAGCCATAAATAGAGCGAAAACACTAGAACCATGAAATAAAAACAAAATAGTTACTAACTAATAGTTTTTATTTAGTGACTATTTAGTCAGTATCACTCAACCAGAAACATCAAATTTATACAAAAGGAAACAATACCTCATTACAACTTTACTTGTCTTTTATAGTAACTAATAGTCCCTCAAGAAGAACTATTACACACTAACAATTTGATTTTGTTTCATGGTTCTAGTGTTTTTGCTCTATACAGTAGATTATAAATAAATTATTATACAATACAATATACATATCATAAATCCAATCTATAAAATAACAGAATTTTTTTTTTAATTTCAGGGGTCGTGATGC
Source organism: Metridium senile (assembly GCA_949775045.1). Taxonomy (NCBI): domain Eukaryota; kingdom Metazoa; phylum Cnidaria; class Anthozoa; order Actiniaria; family Metridiidae; genus Metridium; species Metridium senile. The sequence continues at coordinate 2,303,501 of OX459096.1, read as the reverse complement.
CTCCAATACTGGTTCTGGACCAGAGTTTTTTGGTTATTCTCATCCCACTATTCAATATCTGATACAAAACCTTCCTGGAGCCAAGAAATGTAGCAAGTATCAATGGGTTAAATTTGAACTACCAAAACCACAATCCAAACAAGGTATTGTACTTTTGTTTGTACACATTGTTTGAATGAATGTTTACTTTGCCTACATGTAATGTTCCATAATATTGTTGAGGTATTATAATTTAGGCATTAGAATTGTTTATCCTTCTCACTCCTCTCATAACTCCTACTCCTCTCTCACTCTCCCTCCCTCCCTCCCACACTCCCTCCCTCCCACACTCCCTCTCACCTCTAAATAATACAAATAATAATAATATTGATAATAATAAGTCTTTCCCTTGCTTCCTCTCTACTGTTCTCCCCCTGTCTACCCTATTCATTATTCTGTAAGATTTGTCAATAGACATTTTCCTAATTCACATAACTGATTAGGAAACTATTGATTCCAGTTGAGGTTCAAGTGGACGAATCTATACATTCCCTGTATTTTATCCACTTGAATCTATTATTGCATAATCAGTAAAGCGAATTAGGGAAAGGTATATTCAACCTTTTTTGAAACAGATAATTTGTAAATTCAAATACAATTGTCACTTAAAAAATATTGAGACTGTCATGGGATTTTAAGTCTGCCATGGGATCCAGGAGACCATAACTGTATTTTGTGTTTTTATTATTATTGTTTTCCGTGTTGAGTGTCTCACTTGTCTCCCTCACCATGATGCCTTGATGCGATATATCCCATAAATATCCCGGCAAAACAGTCAGGTCTTAGCATACTACAGGGCCCACAGTAATTGGTGTAAGTTTTTATGGTGTCCCTGCCTTCGTATGAAAAAAGAGCTTATAAATAAATAAAAAATGATAATCCCTTTTGGCCTCAAATTGGCTTCACGCTTTTTTCAGCAACAACATTGCTATAATAATATGCACAAAGTCAAAAGTGTTTATGAAATAACTGTCAAATTGTCAATAGTTATTGTAATATTTGACCTTTGCAGGGGGTAAGCTTTCATCAGCCTGCAAAATCAACCTGGATGGTCAGCTGTCACCATCTCACGACACATCCCATAATTTATCATCATCGTCTAGTCAAGATGATGTTGGTAGTAGTCACCATGACAACAGTAGCCTAACATTACATTCATCAGCTATTACAGATGATGATGATTTGTTTGAAGGTAATGTTTTTGTTCTAATCTTATCATATACAATGCCGGGCAAGCATATTCACTTTGACTTAATAAATCAAAAGAACCATGAGTCTGAGCTAGACTTGCCAGGCATTTTCAAACGATTAGCTGCTTTGTAAGAAGGATACACTTATTTCAAAGAACGTTGTAGCAGCTTAACAACAAGCATCAAAGAAAGGCGTTCATTTCGTTCTTGACTTGAAGCTTTCAAGATGCCACAACATCAATTGTTTAAATAAGTGTATATACTGTAGCAACAAAGTGTTATTTATACTGTCTGTCTGTCTGTCTGTCTGTCTGTCTGTCCGTCCGTCCGTCCGTCCGTCCGTCCGTCCGTCCGTCCGTCCGTCCGTCCGTCTGTGTCTGTCTGTCTGTCTGTCGGTCGGTCTGTCTGTCTGTCTGTATTTTTGTTCAATCATTGATTCATTTGTCCATACATTTACTTATTTATTCATATATTATTGTTGGTTGTTTCATATATTGACATCATTGATAGAAAATACTAAAAATACAAGCTAACATCTCTTGTGTCATTTTAATAGATATTGATATATCAACGTCACTAAGACCATTGGCTCTAGAATCATCTACTAATGCACTATCAGGACAACTGGGTACTACTAATGATATTGATACAGGTATGAGGCAGTTAACATAACATTAACAAATGAAAAGTAGTAATGTCTTGTGGATGACATGAGTGACCTAGTGGTAAGAGTGTGCCGTCCTTTCACCACTGTGTCCTGGGTTTGATTCCTGGTTTTGGGCGACAAGTGAACAGAGTTTGTTTGATGTGTTGTTCTCTCTCATGCCACGAGGGTTTTGCTCCAGGTTTTCCGAATTTCCTCCCTCTGCAAAAATCAACATCTGAGAAGATTTGTTTGCTAAAATAGTTAATGTAGAGGTAGTGAGTGTGTGTCCTCAATTAGTAGGGCACTTGTGTCTGGCTATAAAATTGAGACGTTAAAAATTATTTATTCATTCATTCATTCATTCATTCAGTTTATTTATGTACTCATGTATTTATTTATTCACTTATTTATTCATTCATTTGTTCATTCATTCATTCATTTATTTATCTAATTCTTCTGTTCTACAGGTAACGATCCTATGATGTCATCACCATCTCTTTCTATCCCCCTGTCACCTCCACCCCTTACATCTCCTTCTGCTACAGTCACTGGTAATGGGTCGTTTATGATGCCATTGACTTCACCTCTCTTTGGAAGTGCTACAGGGTTTCCTTCAACTGATTTACCAGATTTGACTAAGCACTGACAAGTACTGAAATTCAGTATACACTGGAGCAATGAATAAGTAGTGGGGATTTAAAAAACTGGCCATCACCCACAGTTTCTCATTGCAGCAATGACTGAATAGTGGTTTTTGAATGACTGAGTATGCATTCCACTGAAACAACGACTGTGTAGTGGTTATTAAAATATCTGAGTATTGATACATGCACAGTTTCTCACTGAAACAACGACTGAGCAATGCGTGTATATATTTAACTGATTATGCATGCACAGTTTCACAGTGAAGTGACAACGACTGAATAGTGGTTATTAAAATAACTGGGTATGCATTCTCTGTTTCTCACTGAAAAAACGACTGAGTAATAGTTATTTAATGTTCGAGTATGCATGCACAGTTTCGCAGTGAACTGATCACGACTTAGTAGTATTTTTCTCACTGAAACAACGGGTTGTAGTTATTAAATAACTGAGGGTGCATCTAGTTTCTCGCTGAAACAGCGACTGAGTAATGGTTATTGACACTGTATAATGTATACACTCAAACGATTTAAACTGATTAAAACGATGTATCCACAGTTTTTTACTGCGCTAGTAACTCGAAAAAATGAGTAATTTGAAAAGTCTGTGTCTACAGTTACTCAGTTATGTGAGTAAAAATCATACTTCAACATAAATATTTGCATACGGTTCAAGCGACGTCTGACTACAGCCTCAACCAGGCTCTAAACTATTGAATCCCTGTCTGTTTGCATTTAGACAATTTGTCTATAACTGATACATCTATTTTAAGAGTCGTTGTCACAGTCAACACTTCAAGGCTGCAAAGGATGTCGGTAATTTTGTTCCCTTGCCGATTTATTGATGGGATATTTTTGCTGCATGTACTTGTGAAATGTTATGGCAAGTGTTTGCATTGGTATTTATTCAACTGAATATCTCGCCAAAAATCTTACAAGAAGTTATGACAAAATGGCCGACAATCGTTGCAGTGTTGAAGCGTTGGTTGCCTTTTAGGGCAGAGGAAAGAAAGGTAATAGAATAGTAAGGAAATAATATTTAAATAGCTAACTCTTTACGCCTCTATTATTGACGTTATACGTCAAATGTAGGGAAGATGTTTACATACTGAATAAATATTAACAAAGTATCTAATTAATTGAGTCAGTTGCATCCATATTAGTTACCACAGGTAGCCCTGGTTCACACGACGTCATAATCATAACCACGTTTACGGCTAAGATTGTACGGTTCACACGTGCGACATAAAGTCATAATCATGGTCATAATCATAAGAAAATGGAAACTTCTCCATTTCTTATGACTGTGCTTATGATTATTACTATGATTATGATGCCGTGTGAACCGTACAATCTTAGTCGTAAATTAAACGTGGTTATGATTATGATTATGATTACGATGCCGTGTGAACCAGGCTTAAGATAATAGCTTTTTTTGAATTATCAATACAATTCAATAAACTACACTCCATTTCAATCCGTTTTAAGTTGTCGGTGAAGGTTTTAAGAGGTTTGGGCAAGAAAATCGATTTTAGTGCATAGTTGGACTACCTGTGGTAATCATTACCTAACCAAGTTTCACGTCTTGTCCTAACGTACCCCTCGAGAGCAGAAGTTCATTTCTCTTAGCCTTAGACAAAGAGCGACGAGCAAAGGATAAGAGAAAAAGAATCTCTGCTCGCAGGGTAGTCCTAACGATAAAAAAGTCAAAAACTAATACTTTCTAATGCCGTGATTGTATTAACCATCGATGATACTGATAAACGTTTAAATAGCATTCTATGGTTGCATGTTTTTAATAGTTAATTTGCACCATCATTTGCGGTTTCTTAGGCACGGGTACGGGCGCCTCGCTCAGCTTGACACCTAGGCCCTTCTGCACGAATGTTTATGATAGTGAGCTTGATTACAATTTTGAACAAATTAGAGAGAAAATGAAAAAAAAATGGCTTTTTAGTTCAAATAAAACTTTTCTAGAACAAAATAAAACAAAACATTCAGTTGACATTGACTATACTATCTCGAGCAAGAGAAAATCACTGTTCAAAATGTTTTGGGAAATGAAGGAAAATCTTTCGCTTTTTACTGGAACGTGTGAACTGGTCACCCAACATTGATCTGGTGAAGAGATTGAGATATAAAGTCTAATTAAGTACAAATGTCCCAACAATTTACTTTTAAACATAATTTTATTAGACTGCAAAACAACTTGACTGATTTACGCAAAAAACAGTAATAAAAACTTAGGGAATTCTTTCTCACCAAACATTAGCCTGATTTTAAGACGGGTCTAGGTCCTACGCTATCGCCTTTCCCACAAACTCGATAGTGTAGAACCCAGGCCCTTCTGAAAATCATACAGGCAAACACTTGATCGAAACTTCAACTCGTTTGCCCAGAGTTTTTGCGTGAAAATACACAGGTAAGGAATTGAACGTGGGCATAAGTAGGTCAGATCCTATGGTTACCTTTCATGCTCTAGCTAACCTGAGAAGCCCATCTTTACCTCATTTAACCCTTATTAGAACGGGCATGGGCTGATTCCTTGTAGCCTGCTGATAGTGTGTCGGTAATTCCTTTGAAGAAGCAATTGCACTTTGACAGAGTGCTTTGAATATTAGATTTTATTTCACAGGATTAGTGTTCTAAGGGACGGACCATTAGAAAAGTGATGGGGGGGGTGGGGCAAAAGCAAAAAAAAAAAATATTTCCGGTAAAAAATCAAAAAAAAAAAAATATTTCTTCACACTTAGCGTGAAAAAAAAAATATTGACAACTGTAAATATGGGTGTGGCCATACATAACTGTAAAAAAAAAAATATTGCCAGCCAAAAAGTCTAAAAAAAAAAAAAATTCTAAATCCATGTCAAGAAAAAAAAAATATTCCAACTTTGAAACTCCCCACCCCCCCCCCCATCACTTTTCTAATGGTCCGTCCCTAACTCTACTAGAGTTTATGAAAAGTATCTATGAAAACAATCGATTTGTTTATACTAAAAATTGATTCTGTGTTCAATTTTCTTTCACCATTTTTATTTGCACAATCTTGTTTATTCGGTGAAAGTTTGCTGTAAAAATTATTAAAGAAAAACGTTACAGGTTATAGAAGTTTATGGTAATTTCACGTAGTCTTTTATGTAGTAAGATTATTGATTAGATACAGAACTATTTTGGTTTTATATATTTTATGGTTAAATGTTTCACACTACTATTTTTGCACTACTATTTTTACATGATTCAGAAGAATTTTTTTTAAATGGGGTAGTTTTTACAGCGCCTCTTGCAACACTTATAATTTGTCTTAAAATAACAAGAAATGTGATAGCGACAGCCCTGCAGTCTATCTGATTTAAAGGTCAAGGCCTTTTTTCTGACCCATCTGATGATCTTATTAGGATAGACTCGCTCGTTTTATAAGCCATGGGGCCAATTTTAATTCTAGAGAGACTATTAAAAAAGTAAAGCTGTCCGATAAAATCTTGAAGCTAAAGCTTAAGCAAATGATTTTGAATAAAAACGATGAAATGATTTCCTTTGTCCCCCCCCTCCCCCTCCGTGATTCGGTTATTAATACATTTTTATCTCGAGAAAAAAGAGGCAGAAAGATAGAAAGATACATGATGAACTAGCAGTATCAGTCGAAACGTCGCGTTCAAAACCATCGACATTAGTGAGACAAATGAATATCTGTCTACCAATAGATCATATAGTAGATAGATAGATCTAATTTAAAGTGTATCAGTTGGGTAAACAAAATGAAAATGAAAATATTTCAATTTATACTGAAAAACATATTTTAGTGTTTATGTGCGAAGTCGTTTATTTATTTATTAATTAACTTATTACAGTATTGATTTTTGAAATAAAGGTTTGTCTCAATATATCTGAGTCAGTTTAGAAGGGCCAGAAATATTTGATCATGACGAACGTCTTGTAAAAAAATTGTTATCGCGAAATTATAATTTAAGAGCATTAGAGTTAATTCAATTAACGTTGTCGTAAAACAAAATAAAGATTCTTTAATAGTTTTTTAATTAAATATTTATGCTCAAGATTTAAAGATTAAAAAATAAAAATAAAAAAGTCGTGAAATAGGTTCAGGCAAGCAATTTGGATTCTTAACTCTTGAATTTTACAAGTGAAGGCATTAAACCTTTGCTTACGTAACATACAAAACATATTTGATAAATGCACCTTTAGTAGCCACTGGTTTAGTGCCTTGTCTCTATATAAAGAAAAAACTTTCGACCTTATAGGGCTTCTCCGACGTCAACTTTATTTGAATACTGTCAGCGAGGCGAACTGAATAGGTTTATCACAGCAATGTCCAACCAATTACAGCAAAAAAAAGTTCAACCATAAAATATAATCAAAATTTTAATTATGGAATAAAGCGCACTTAAACACTTTATCTACGAAATAAATTCAATCACTAATGAGTAATAGTTCTTATTTGGTGACGATTAGTTACTATCAAAGACTGGTTTAATTGTAGCGAGGAATCGGAATAAAATAGAGTTTTAATTCGTAATAGTTCTTATTTGGTGACTATTAGTTACTATCAAAGACAATGTTGTAATGACTGGTATCGGTATAAAATCAATTTCTAATGTATAATAATAGTTCTTATTTGGTGACTAAGATAAGGGAAGTTGTAACGAGGTATTGTTTGTTGTTTCTGGTTGAGTGATACTAACTAAAGATTCAATAAATTAAAACTATTATGGTTATTGTGAAAGTAAGGAATGTTTTAAAATATGTAGTAAAAGTGTATACTAAAGGGAATCACTCTCTCTCTCTCGCTTGTACTTATAAAATAAAGCAATATAAATAAAAAAAAACAGATGGATGTGGCTCCCGCTTTTTTAAAAGTTGCAAGATTTAATTTTGTAATGTATTTGACTTATCCGTTTACTCGATATAAAATGTATAAAATTAACAAAACATCTATTCAAAAATGTTTAAAACAAAAACCCGGATGTTTATTAAAGTGTCTCCCGCTTTGTTATTGTGATTTTGTCAGTAATGAAATAAATTAAATATACAAAATGTCAATGTTCAAAAACGGTTGAAAGAGATGTTTTTGAACTGCCTCCCGCTTTGTTATTGTGATTTTGTCAGTAATGAAATAAATTAAATATACATAATGTCAATGTTCAAAAAAACGGTTGAAAGAGATGTTTTTGAACTGCCTCCCGCCCTTCATTCCCAAGTCACTTTGCTTTTTATACGAATTGGGTAGTGTAGGATATGAAAACAACAGATATAAAATATAAAAATAGTTTTATTTACAGCTTTTGTCAATAAAATATGGCTATAACCATACATCTCTTTGATAAATTATTTTCACCTGCCTACCATACAATAAATATTCTAAATGAATGTGGTAAAGTTTGACAAACAGAAACCTGTCAAAGAACATTAATAAGATAGAAAATTATTTCCTTTCAGCTGGCTGTGAAATAGCTAACTGATTCAGTTACTCACGAAAACATGAACTGTATCACTCTATACGGTGAAGTATAAAAATATATTGTACATTTAAACAATACTTTTTAACAGCATTAAAACTTGAATGCGTAAATAAATATAACATTTTTTTGTATGTATACAATATATATAATTTATATATAAACTATCTATAAAATTGTCTCTATAATTTTGTCCCTTTACGCGTAATACGTCATTCCCATTCCTGATGCCATAGGTGATGGGTACATTGTTCTTGATTGAGGGTAAGCAGGAGGAGCTCTTGACCAATATGGCATTTGAAAGCAAGGGTTAGCACTAGGATGAGCGTACAATGAAGCACCGGGGAATCCTGGGTAGAACTCAGATCCATTGAATTTGTAAGCGGCTTGCGCATGCGCCTGAGCGTCTGATGTGATTGGTTGGTTTAGTTGAGCAAGTCCTTGAAAGTCGTACTTGTAGGCATAACGTTTGCCGTGGATTTTCGTCATGATATTTTTGTCGTAGTAATACCGTAGAGCACGGCTTAGTTTGTCATAGTTCATGTTTGGTTTGTTCTTTCTTTCTCCCCATCGACGAGCAACCTCATCAGGGTCGCTGAGTTTGAATTCGCCGTTAGTACCCTCCCAGACGATACAGTTAGAATTCTTAGGGTCTGATAACAATTCCAGCAAAAATTGCCATAGTTGGATCTGTCCACTGCCGGTAGCCGGCGTGTCGGGTCGATGGCCAAGAGGACTGGCTGAGAACGAACTCTGAATGGATTGAGTATCAGAGAGTTGTTTGTTTGGTACTACGCCATCTTTGAGATGAGAAAGTCCTGAAAAAATAATAGCAAAGAGAGATAAGTACTTGAAAAATATGAATGAAATAAAAAGGAAAAGAGAAGTAAAGGGAAAGTGAGGAAGTCATAAAGACGAAAGCGAATAAAGGAAAGGAAGAAAAAGGGAAGGAAGAAAATACAAAATGAAAGAAAGGAAGTTTTAACGAAATAAAGAAAGAAAAAAACAAAATGACAATGAAGGGGCTAAGGAAAGAAAGAAAAGCATAGATAGATAGATAGAAACTGTGAAAGGAATAAAGAAAAATCAAGAAACATTTTTTCAGTCTAACTTACTTGGAGTTTGTTGATCTGAAGAACAAGTTGCGGTGCACCTAACTCTGTAGGCATCACTAGCACTATATCGCGGTGATTGTCCATAGTCAGGACCCCTCAAGGCATTAGGATTACTGGTGATCACTGGATGTTGTCTTGAATCATACACAGAAGAAACGGGTACATAGGCAGATCCTTGGGTAGAGGCTGGGGCCAATGCTTTATCGATATCATCTGATGTAAGGTTGGGCAATGGTGCTGTCAACAAGAACACAAAATTAGTCAAGAAGAATATTGCGACATGTTAATCAAAAGAACCGCACAGTACTGAAACCAGATATAGCATAAACAGGCTGGAATCATGCCAGGCTAATCACACAGTCAAGCATCTACAGATTGGATTACAACTTCCATTATATCAAAATTGACTTACTTTTTCTTAGAACACAAAGATGAGCCATTAGAATGTCTCCATTGTAAGCTGGGGCAAGTTTCATAAAGTCCTCTCGGGTCAACCGACAAAGATCTCGACCGTCCATGTCAAATTTATCCACATCGATGTCCTTGAGACTGAACTCCTTGATGGCCCACAAGATCCATTGGTGAACATCTTCTTTAGTCCAACACATAGGATCTGAAATTTAATAAAATAAAAAAATAAATACTCCATCGAATTTAGACCACAAAAAAATCCTAAAACTTGACAGAAGGTCAATTCCAATGGTTAGGAGCGGCAACTTTGTCACCGCCTCCTTGGCAAGAACGATTAGGGCGGCAACGCAGTGTTGACAGGACTAAGATATATTACGCTTCAATTCAATCGTATTTTCTTACCTGCCGGGACGATGACTCTTCGATCGTGCGCTAGGTTTTGTGGCGGTGCGGGCGAGGGAGTACTTCTTTCAATGTAATCATTAGTCGGGACGAATGGCCGTTTGGTAGCGGGTTCTTCAAGTTCAGCTTCAAGTGACCTCTTCTTGCCGTAGAATGATTCACTCTTTGCGATGGCTTTGACTGGTTTATAAGCATCGTTGAATGGCGGGTCGAACAACGATTGTTCTTCTAGAAGCGATTCCTGTTAATAAATGAAAGCGAATTTAACTTATGATAATGTATCAGCATTTTCGCTGAAAGTAACCGGTTGATGTGTGAATATGTTAGATAGACGGTTTCAGATAGACTACGTTTGTGTTTACTAGTATGATAAACCAACTTGACAGTCGAAATAAACAGGAGAAATATCACTTTGGAAAACTAGTTATACAACAAATTAACTTCGAATAATTAAAGCTGGATAACAATGGCGGCACACTATTATAGAACAGTAAAAAGAGCAATCGTTACCTGTACGTAAAATGATGGGTCAGGCACCACATTTGATTCTAATCCATACATATTGAACACGATCTAAAAAGAACAACAACATACATAAGAACTTCAAAGTTATTTTAAATAAGAATAACATGTAAAAACTTTGAACCCCTACAAATAATGAATGAAGTCAGTGCCGTACTTCAAGTTAGTTAGTCGAGCGTCGTTCTACTATTGACGACTATAACTTACCTTCGGTAAAGTTATTTTGTGTGTTGGAATGCCGGTCGGCGATAATACTAAACAAATCTCTTGGCAAAACTATTCAATCGACGGTGAATAAGTTCCTTTGTTTTATCCGGTTAGTTGACTAGTAAACTTTTCAAAGCGGTTAACTCAAATTGCTCAATGTTGTAGTTTGAAGTAGACTGGTCGGGAGTACTGCTCGATCTCTACTATATACCTTACTTTATAGCTTATCAGAGTAGTGTCAAGTCAGCTTAGTCGTGACGAGAGGGAGGGCCTATATGACATTAGAACATTAGGAGGTAAATGTTTTCAAAAGATTGACCAATAACAAGTCAGCAGGCTCATAACACTTGATTCCCCTGAGGGCTTCATACGCCCACGCCAGACACACCTAGCTACGTCATAGTAAAGGTCAACGACCCATCGATATGCTAGCTGATGTGTTTGCTCTAGTTGAAAAACAATAGTGTCAGTCGAGCAAAACTAACCAATCACTTTCAAGGTGACAATGATTAGTTACTGCATGTGTGTCGAAAGATAATGCCAAGACATCAACAACAAAAACTTGCTATCAAATGTTCACTCTTAAAATACCCGTAACTCATTCAAAAACCTTTAAAAAAAACTTAACAACAATTAAAACAAGAATTTTCAACGTTTAAAAACACTAATTTTAGTTCTTGATTACTCATAAAATGGTCTAAATAATAGAATCCTAACTAGCAAACAAATAGTAACAGTGCTGGTCAAAATCACATAGAATCGAACGTTCGGAGTTGATTTCACATGAAAAACAAGTAATGACCCAGCACGTGTAGTTAGCTACTGTGATTTACAAGATAGAATGATTCAATCATTGCGCGGACGTGGTATCTTGTCTTTCTTTGCGTTTCCGTTTCTTTCTAGGCCTTTAACCTCGGCCCTTATGACGTCACAATAGCTGTCGTCTCGATATCATCGATGTGTAAACCAAAGCTTTTGTCTTCAAGTCCCATGGGACGAGGTGTGTCAGATAAACAACTTCAACTAATTCACTTCGCAATAAGCTCCGATAACAAGTCATTTGCTGAATCTTGCTTTTTCGCGCCGCTCTGACCGTTCTGGTCAATGATTTCTTCAATAACAATCGTCATTTTTTTTCCTCGAAGAGACACATGTAAAATAAATTTTAAGCTTCAAAAAGCTTTTAATTTTCTATCAAAGTTAATTCTTAAAATATTAAAACCGGTAATTAAACTTGAAGTTGAAAAGAAAACATATTAGCAAAAGATAATGTAACACTTCTATAGTATTCACTGCATGGGGAGATATGGTCAAGCAACTATGAAATAGAGTGTACTTTATTGGTTTACAACTTTGGTCTTTAGAGATTAGAACATTACTCTGTTCATAAGGATAAATTTAATACCCTTTGTGAAAGTCCTATTTATAAAATATCAAGGGGGTGTTTATAAATGACTGTCCCCTCTCTGACCAGATGATAATTACGCAAACCAACTAGTTTACAGTCGAGAAAATTGTTCTAATCCGTCTATTATTATTTGAGGGTGGAGAGGTAAGTGCGAAATACGTCAGGCGTCCCTCTAGAATGTTCTAGATTGTTCTACGCAGCGATTACGCAAACAAATAGAACGTCAAACGTTATGACGTAACAGCGACGTTTCTGTGTATTTCTGCTGTTTCTGCGCCTCGCGTACGTAAATTATTGCACAGTATAGCAAACGTAATACATATATTGTGCACAGTGGGCTTCCGAAGTTAGAAAACAGTAGAATGTTTTGAATTTAAAACGTCCACGTGTAGTTGCTAAATACAATATCCGAAAAAAGTTTCCTTGCCAGAAGTTCTGCGTAAGGCGATCGAAGTTATATCATTTCTGCTTGGCCGAATAAAACTTATATATCAATCTACGCAAAGTTTTTACGTAACGGAGAAAATCAATGTTGCTGTTTTTCCAACTGTTTTTACTTATTAAGATCATAGTTATTTTTTAATCTAATCTTTTTGTTGTCTGTATTGAACTATTCAATTGATGTTTTCTAGGGTGCAATAATGAAAATCTATTTCGGTTAATCGGAAATTAACTACCTGTTAGACACATGTATAATACTGTTATTATCCTTTGGAGGGTTTTCTCTTTGTTCAAATAAATAAATATTGTCATGTTTTCGCAAAAAGGTAAACGATTATAATATAGTAAAGTCAAGGTATGAAGAATTAAAATAGAAACTAGCCAATAAACTAGTGTTTGACATCCGACGAAGGGCTAAAACTCGAAACATCAGCAAACTAAGCATTATTTGTTATAAATGGAATCCAGCGAGTAAACTAGTATAGGCTGCGTCGGTGTTTGATATAAACGATAGGTAATAGAATGAAAGTTGTAACACCGTAAAAAATGTTGACTTAACTTTATTGACGTTTCGAGCTTTAGCCCTTCGTCATTATTTTTTATGGTGTTATAAATTTGATTTCTTTGGCTTTTGTTAAAGATTATATACATCGTAGCTGAACTTTTTTACTACGTACATAACAAAGTTTGTTAAAATAAAAGGAAGTCTGGTCAAAAAAGGTATAATTTTCATGTCCGGCAACATTGAGGTATTTCAGTTGACCTGTTTTTCGAACCAAAAATAGATCACAAATTGTTACTTTGATGAAACTAACGAAGCACCGAAACAGCTTGGCTGGTCAGAATACTTTTTTCTTGGATTCAAAACTGCAAAAAGGTGCCTTTTTCTCCTGTAAGTAATATTTAGTTATTTTTCGAGTCAGTACTCTTGAGAACATTCTACTAACGGCCATTAGATTCAAAGTTGAAAATCATTTTCTATTTTAAGCTATGTATAACCTGTTAAAATATTTTTTTTCTTTTCTTCCAATTGCGAAAGAAAAATAATAATTTATGCATTGTGTACAAGATCATAGCGCAAGACTAACAAGCACATGTAGCGAACAAACTGTGCCCTTGCTTACCCCCAAAAAGGCTTGTTATGGGTGGTACGGCTGACTAACTCATGCCAGACCCGGGATGCCAGACTGCGTGGGAGCCGACGTGAATATTTTAGCCGTCTTGATATAATTTTACCAAGCGTAAATCAGACGCAATAACAAGATCGTGTATTAATTAACAATGCGTAGTTTTTGAAAAAGAAAAATGCAGTTTGTTTTCAGACACAGATCTACACTAAAGTCGTGTAGAAAGTAGTGTAATTTTTCCTCGACAACTTCATTGCTCGTGAATCACTACGGCATTAATGTACGAGTCAAATCCAAAGGTGCCCATCCCCCCCCCGGGCAAACCCCCGGGCATTTGACTTTTTGAAAAAAAATGGGTCAAATTCCCCACCATCTGGGCAAACTGAACAGTCAAATGCCCCACTATTGAAAACAACAGAATGGTCAAATGCCCGCCCCTCGAGCTCGAGTCAGTAATAAGCTCAAATTTTACTTAAAGTAGAAAAGAAAATACTTAAACTTCCTTCTACCACATGACGTCTCATGAACATGGCGGACAAAACTTGTAAATCTAATATGAAGGGAAATTTCAAAAAACGTTGAAGAAGAGAATGGTTATTGGCAATTTTTGATTGGTGATTGCACGACCGAAAGATGGATCTCGATATAATTCACAAATCTATTTTAAGAACTTAAAGAACTTGGATTTTCTTTGCACTTTTCGACTCTAAAACACAAAGACAAGCATTTATACTTCGTCAATTTAATTTCACTTGTGAAAGAACAGTTCCCAGAGCTCCTTTGCAATCGCTGTTCTTCAATCGCCAATATCTTTCTGACGTTTTTTGAAATAGGTGTATAACAAGGAAAAACTATCTATCAATTCTTTGCTTTTCGTTCCCGTTCCCGTGTGACTTTTGCCTGATCATGGGCTACCTGTGGTTAGGACTCCAATGCTTTCTGGGTATTTTTAAAGATGGCCGACAACTCGTCAAATGCCCGCCCGTTCAGGTAGCTAATCGGCGTCAAATTCCCCACTATACGAACTCAAGTCTTGTCAAATGCCCGGGGTTTGCCCGGGGGGGGGATGGGCACCTTTGGATTTGACTCGTACATAAACACCCATTCACACTGATTAAAGTAAAATTAACTTAGCAAAAAGAGTGCTACTTACAGGAGTTGAGCACGTTGAATGTTCAGTTTCCAAGGAAAAAAGACAGCTACAATTAGCTTGTTTTTTTTTTTAAATGTATGTAAATGAGATGATTTCTTATGAAAGTGAGTGCACATGTTTTAGGTACTTTTATTGAAAGAATATTTACCTGAAATAAGATAACTTGTTGTCGATAACAATGCTACGTCCTGACGTTGCGGATGTTAAACGATATGTAGATTTAAGGAAACTGGAGCAACTGTCGAGTTAAGCAACCGAAGAAGGGCTAAAGCTCGAAACGTCAGTAAAGTTGAGTAAACATTGATTTTTTACGGTGTTACAAATTTCATTCTATTACCTATCGTTTATATCAAACACCGACGCAGACTATACTAGTTTACGCTAGTTTCTATTTTGGTTTCAGACATATATGTTATTTTGCAAAGTCAGAGTTAAACATTTTGTTGCTTATACCAGAGTTAATAGAGTTAACTCTGCTTATACAAAAAGCAAAAGGGCACTTCAATAAATCAAATTTATAATTATTAGTACTCGCATAGTTCCATAATCAAATCAAATTTCATTCTGATATAAATTGTAACACCGTAAAAATGATACTAAACTTTACTGACGTTTAAGATACGAGGGGCTAAAGCTCGAAACGTCAGTGAAGCATCATTGAATTTACGGTATATCAAACACTGACGCAGCCTATACTAGTTTACTCATTTCCATCTATAATTATTAGAAAGAAGACTCAAGAGTTTATATAACTCATACAAATCCTAGTTTTTTTTGATAATTTCAAAAAAAATTGCAGAGCCTTTTTAAAGACATTGAACTAGAACTTCCAGAGAATAATAATAATAATAGTTTATTAAACTTCTATCGCGCAATTATCAATACGAAATTATCAATTGAAAATATTTGTCCTAAATTCTCTTTTGAATTCTGCAGGTCCTGCAAAAGGCCCATTGTAAAAGAAAACATGTAGCTTGTATTCTAATTATCTCAAATTAATCCGATTATGATGGATAAGATTGATAAATTAATGCCGAAATAAACGCGGGAATGTGGCGGCAAAGTTATATTGTGACGGTTACATTGTCCCCCGCACCAGCCCCCATTCAGGATGTGACGGTTGAACGGTCGATCGTGAGAATATGTAGTCTGTCTCAGACATAATCAATAGACCAATGTACCACACAGTAGAAAATGGAATTTATATAATGAAGGGACAGTGTACGATAATGTCGATAACAGTGAATTACTAAATTTGATGTCTTCCCATAGTGTGATTTATATGCTTTTTTTATATTTGTAATGATATATTATTATATTATTGTTATTGTTATTATTATTATTATTATTATTATTATTATTATTATTATTATTATTATTATTATTATTATTATTATTATTATTATTATTATTATTATTATTATTATTATTATTATTATTATTATTATTATTATTATTATTATTATTATATCTTTTTAGGAAGTCATGCTCTTCTTGCTACGGCATGCTGACGTGTCCTACCTGTGTTCATGCGGAGGTTCAGTTGGATCAGTGATAGCCCTCCCCTCCCCTCCCTTAAAATATATTTTGTCCGCAAATACTCATGTGTGAAAATCAGCTGATTGTTCAACTTGGGCATTGCTTGTTTGATTTCTATTTCATGAACTTATAAAGAAGAACTACATCCGTAAAATCTAAAAAATACGGTTATATATTGGTAACGAAGTTATACATCCAGTTTATTGTAAGAAGGTTGTCAAAAAAAAGGAATTTATTATTTTTGCAAAATTGGCCCGGTGTGTAATTTTTTAAATGTTCGCAAGATATAGACGTTTTGAGATAATATTGTTGGTATATACTAAAACAGTTATTCCCATCAATATATAAAGAGGCTTTAGAAAGAAAGCAGATAAGAAATCGTGTAATAAATGTTTTGTAATTGTTTATTTTTATATGACGCAAGGTTCTTATATATGAGGAGTATAATTTTATTTTAAAATTATTGGGTCGGATCAAGTGTGTCGCAATCATTCAATTCTTTTTGACAAACTTTAACCTGCTTTTACGAATAACTTATTCTGAAAAAAATAATAATAAATCGCGATTACATGACAAAGATATATTTTTTCAAATATATATATTCATACATTACAACTATATACATTAAAAGATGTGAGACTTTTCAAAATATTTTTTTAGAGATTGATAGTTTCAAAAGCCGTATGATTCTTATCGATGTACGCCTTACAAATAAAATTGTTGTGGTGTATTTTTAAAAAGTTCTTACAATGTTCTTCATATTTTGTTCATTTATCAGTCTCATAATCACAGTTTATCGCAAACCCTGTGAAGACCCACTAGCATGCTATCATAAATCCCGTAATCTGATTGGATAACGTAAGAGTTCACTAAATATAGAAAAGTCGGCGTTTGTGCTCAAAAGATCTTGACTGTTGTAAGTGGGTTTCTTCCTAAAGAATTTGACCACTGTTTTTCGTTAGATAAAGTGTAGAAATTTTAAAATAGGATGGGACGGTAAAATCCTTAGCCAAGTATCATAGACGTTTTGGAAATTAATCCTTTGTAATACATATAATCAGTATAATAATATATTAAAGTGTGTTTTTCCGACGAAGGATGAACGTCTACCGTTAATTTATAAACTTCAGGAAGTACGGTGTATAAGTTGTCATTGCTCATTTGTCAGTGTAACAAGCTTTTAAAAATATAATTTTCACTCCATAGAAGGACTGATGAACGAAACGTTATTGGAACTCCGAAAGCCCGTTTACGGCTATCGCGCGATAGGAGCGGAAATTTCAATAGCATTTTATCGCTGCTTTGAATATGCCCGAAATTTAGGCTACGGAAAATCGCAGCGAGTTGCATTGACTAAATTTGGAGCATGTTGAAAGTTGTGGTTAGAAAGCTGTGATTAAATCGCCATTGAAATAGCTGTTAATATCGCGCGATAAAATTGCTAGTGGGCTTGTAGATGTGCCAAGGTAAGCAAAACATACAATAATTGACGCGATATTTTGGATAGGTAATCCAGTATGAATGATCTATTACGTATGTTTAGTATAGTTTAGTGGTCAGAGAAATGCGGAACCTACGGTCACCTTGGCCTTATGTTACGTGATGGTATCGAAGTTGAGTCACCACCAGTATCTCATTGTTAAAAACACGTCACAAAAACAAGTCGATCAAAACAAGTTTATTTGTATGAATATAGACATAAAAGGACAGGCGATTATCAAAGTAAAATAGTTGTTTTGTTGTCTAATTCAAAGACATTTGATTTTGCTTTCTTTTTGCTATTTTCCTTTTCATTGTTTTAAACATTTGTTTAATCGGTTTTTTTTAATACATCTTTTGAATTGGATGTTGACAGATGCTTGCGTTTTTTTACTATTCGGCAAAGCAAAGAGATTATTTTGTGTGAACTTATTGATTATTTTCGACGGAGCAGAATTACTAAAAAATTCAAATAAAAAATATGATTTGAAGATTTCAATAAAGACCGCAAAAGAGTAAATGTTGATGTTACGAATTTTACGCCAGTCTTGAAAAAGTTTCGCACTTAAAATCAATAATAGCAATAAAGGCAAAGATTCAAAATAATTTTAGAATTAGAAAAATGTAAACAATAAATAAAACGTATTATTAATAAAAAACAAAGAACATTTTCAGAGAATGATATATAAATGAACTCAAATTAAAGAAATTAATATAGTGTTGAAGTATTTATATTTTTTCGATTAATTTTTGAAAAAAAGAAACTAATAAATTAATTAATTAATAATAAGCCATTTGTTTTTCATATTGAGGCATTTACCATGCGTCTTACGCTATAATTAACAACAATTTTCTTTTTGAACTATTTGCCTGAATGGACATTCAGAAAATGGTAAAAAAATGTTCAAGTACCACTTATGACCTTCGTCAAAATTAGCTGGAATACCACACAACACTTATAAAACAATTAATGCTTGGGCTAGCGACGGCATGTGTGTATGGCGTGAAAACAAACCGCAATGAATTAACGAAGAAGAAAGGATAAACAAAATTCGTCAAATTTATTTTACCACGTATCTGTTAAAAAAGATAAATTGAAACTAGCGAGTAAACTAGTATACGTTGCGTCGGTGTTCGAGCTTTAGCCCTTCGTCAATATTTAGTTTTATTCGATAAAAGACGTCAAATAGAGCAACGGCTTCTGTGGCGCTCAAACAAAAATTGAATTGAAAAAGAAAAGAAAAACAAATATAGGTAAAGAATTGAACTTTTTTGAATTTTAACAAAATGGCTATTAGACGATCAATGTTTGGGCTAGTGATATACCTAACCGACCAAGATGTCAAAGAGAGCAACGGCATATGTTTGGCGGTAAAACAAACATTCAAATAAAAAATAAAATAATTACCTCCATCAAAAATTGAATATTACAAAATAGCTATTAGAGTGGTTTTCATTAACCCGTGAAACACACTTTAGCGTATTACACACTATTACACTTTGGTTGTTTTGTATTTTGTAGTCTTACTTGACTATTACGATCTATCTATTACACTTTAGCTATTACACTTTGTTTCACGGGTTAATGAAAACCACTCTAAAAAATTTATGTTTAGGCTAGTGGTATACTGTTCAAGACCAGTGTTTATACTGTTACGTAAATGTACACATGTACACGCGAAAACATAAACACGTGATTCATCGGCTCTCTCAAGAGGTACCCGCAATCCTGTCCGCCGCCATCGATATATAAAATCACAAACTGGAGAGTGTTTCACGGGTTAATGAGAGCAACTACAAAATGCTTTAAGAATAACTCACATAAGCTATATCTATTTAGAAACTGTACTAAATATAGTAGAAACTGAAATAATCCTAGCACTTTCAATGTTAGTATTATTGACTGAATAATTTGCGTCTAAGCACTTTTGCCCATGTAAAATAATATTGACGTTGTCATAAAATATGAAATTAGTTCGTTCATTCAGTGTTTCAAACTGAAAGAGAATTTAAATAAGTAATTTTATTATTATTGCTTTTTGAGATAAACATTCTCAAAGGATAACTTTCAAAACTAATTAATGTAGAATAATTTTTATCGTAAGACTTCTAAAATCGCGACATACAACAAGTTATAGAACTAAAAGTCGTACTTTAGCACTATTTTGAGTGAGTATTAACAGTAATAACTATATCTTTCACTAGACTGAAACAGTTGGAAAATAGATTATGTATTCAAGTTCTGTCAAGCGCACACATATCATCGAAAAATACCCGAAACGATACCTCGGCTTTGCTTTATACAGTTACTTCAAAAAACATTAGCATCAAGCAAAGACCGAAATGAATGCTGATTTTGTGCTAGTCATTGAAAAATGACTTGATATCAACAGAATTGATTCCAGTACAATTGAAATACCCGTAATATTTTGAAACAATTTTGTTATTAGTTCTTTAGAAAACAAGACTGATTAACTTTACATTACCAGCACAAAACCAGCATTCATTTCGGTCTTGGCTTGATGGTTGTTAAAGCTGTTGCGACAACGTTTCTTGAATAAGGTGTATATCAAATGTCGATATTCTCGGTAGACGATTAGGCTTCAAAAGATCACCATGTGAACCCAAGCAGAAAAAAATACACTTCGCTATCTTTTGTTTTGACAAATTACGAGTGCTTGAGCACGGCCACAAATCATGGCGACCAGTAGTCGACAAACCACGCTTCTGGTTACAAGTACTCTAAATTTCGCTTTCCTCAAGTCAATACTTATCCTTCAGAATAATCGCTTTATTTTGTCTGAAAATTAACTACCTTTGTTAATAATTGTCAATAAATTTCGCTTTTCTTCGAAAGTGTTGAAAGTTTTTGTTTTGAAAGCGAAATAAATTCTCCATAAAAGCTGTTTACACACACAAATTAATCATCTATGTTTTCGATAGTTTTTGCTTGAGCACTACCCAACCGCAAGCCATTACCACAACGTAGAAAATTGCATGGCTCTGCTTACTTTAAATTTCGCTTTTCACAGTATGATTAACCTTTGAAAGAAGAGGTTTTATCTGTTAATGAAGGCCACACGGCCAAAGACATGCAAACAGTGATGGCAGTTGAACCTTCAAGACCTTACATTCCTACCCTGGCACACCCATACGATTCTTATTGGTTAAGACTCACTTGAAATAATAGTGAGCTAGAAATAGCATACATTATGTCCTAAGGGCACCTGTGGTAAGATAGGTAGATGACAGAATACGCTTCAACGTGCTTTGTAACAATAAAATAATATATTGACGGTCCGTATGGCTTTTTTCGCTCAACAGAGTATTATGGAGCCGTTATAAAGGGTAAATAAATTATCGAAGGGATTAGAGTTTCCAACTATAGAGTTATTGTATAAGTTTTATTTATGTCTGGTTTTATGTTATTATACCAGTTATAGTGTATACAACCTGTACAACGTAGCTTTGTAACAAATAAAATAATATTTTGACGGTCCGTATGGCTTTTTTCGCTCAACTGAGTATCGATCATTGAGCCGTTATAAAGGGTAAATAAGTTATCGAAGGGATTAGAGTTTCCCATTATAGAGTTATTGTACAAGTTTTATTTATCTAGTTTTATGTAATTATATAGTTATAGTGTATAGAATTAGTACAAGTTTTATTTGGGCCAAGTTAATGTACAAAGCGCGCATAAAGTTATCGAACCGAATGAGATATATTCATTGTATAGAATTTGTATAAATATTGATTTATTCGGAATATATATTTGTATATAGTTTTATATATTTGTTTTATATAGTCGCAGAGTAGTTACACGAAGCGTGCATAAAGTCATCAGTATATAAAACTTATAAAATACATTATATAAAAATCAGTATATAAAAATCATTACAAAAAATCCAGTTTATAAAAGTGTTACATATTTGTGGCCGATTTTACGAAGTGTGAATACAGTTATCAAACGAATAAATCGAAGAGTCACCAGAGTTTATAATTTGTACAAGTTTTATCTGCTTGGTAGCGGATGGCGCCATTTAGTATTGGCGGAATGGAACCGGTAGAGAGATAAATACAGATAGCTTATATCCTGATGCAGAGGAAGTTTTTCTACAAATCTCGTATTGTTACGATGCCTAAATCTAGACACAGAGGTTTTGTACAACCATAACGATTTTTTAACAGATCAAATATTTGTGTCCGATATTTCTAGAGCGCAAACTGAAATATGGAAACTGGTTGACGCTCTACCTACACTGGCGGCCATTTTGCATGTGTTTCAACAGCAGTGAAAATAGTTTTTAGTAATAATATTTGATTGAAAAATATACAAATTTTGATAACTATAATAAATAATTTTTGAAAATCTATATTTGGCTTTATCTTTAATTTGCTTTATTTAATTAGATCCCATTATTTACTTACTTAATTATTGATTTAATGCCAAATCATGTTTCAGTATATCTATCAAGAACTAAACATTTCGTTATTAATCATTCAACCAATTCATTTTTAGTATATCTCTATTTATTTACGAACTGGCGTGGTGAAGCATTTTGTTTTCAAACATTGCACGATCTTTCTTTAGTAGCCTTATTTGTTCATTGAATTTGAGCCTTCATTCGAGAATTTCAAACAGTTTTTTGTATTTGAAGTTTTTAGTCAACATTAAATATTACTCAAGACTGTACTAAAAGATTCTGCTTTTTACAACAATCGCCAGACAGAAAAGAATTTAAGCAATTCGACAAACTTTTACGGAATCTACGTGCATATGTGTATTCGTTTATTGCAATCCTGACGTCAAAATATGAAGGGTTCAGATATACTTCCCTGCTATCGATTTGGACTTCCTTTTTGACTAAACTAAGGATTCTTTTCTTATCTAACCAAAAACGGAAAACCACAGCCGTTGTTATCACTTTTCCGTATAAAAACTTGTAAAAAATTGTAAGTACGTGACTAAATTTATTTATCGGTAGTACAGCTAATTCTAAACGGTTGTCCATTTGGAGATAGTACAACGGAGTAACTTTACTATTTTAGTAAATCAATCAGTTATTTCAATAACCACTCTCAGTCTTTTTTGAGGTGTGTTGTTGAAAATGTTCTTTTATAATTGGCATCTTAGTATTAGATAACAGTACAGACCCGGGTAAATACAGTTATTGTTAGATTGTTTTTTAATTTACTCAGTTATTTCAGTTGCCACTGCTCAGTCGTTTTTGCAGTAAGTAAATTACAGTGGGTTCATCGTTTCATACAGTTTTTTTGATTAACCAATACTTATTGGTTTTTTTTTGGTAACTGTAGATTCATCGAGTCACACCATAGTTAATAGAGGGGGGTATGGTCACACAGCTATTTTTACTTAAAACTGAGTAATCACTACTCAGTTCTTTTTTCAGTGAGTAACTGTGGACTAATTCATTGATCTACTCAGCTATTTACGTAACTACTATACTCAGTCGTTTTTGCAGTGTGCTAGTAACTGTGAATTCATCGATTCACACATGCGGTTTTTTGATTAACCATGCACTTCTCAGTTCTTGTTGCGGGGAGCAACTGGATTGTTCTTCCACATGGCACTCGGTGAAACTCGGATGAGCAGGTTTTTCCGTTTTTCAATATCATACATCCTGACCAGCACAACACATACACGACCAGTACCGACACTGCAGGCATTTGCCGGTCCTTGCATGAACGGTTACTCAGTTGAAATAAATAAATTAATAAATAAACGAAAAAAAATTTGTTGAATCACTTTCCATCGTACGTTTCAGTCTTCATCGAGATCCAGTGCGCACAAACTCTCCCCACTTAACCCAGTATTTTACACGACTCATCCATATATTGATTTTTGCCGAGTAAGAAGAACTGTAGAACCGTAAAACCATCTTGGGATGGAAAATAACAATACACACCAAAAGAAACTTTAAACTTTAGTAACGTTCTATTCATAACACTGGGGATCGAAGCGAACCAAAGCAGTGAGAGGCTTAGGTGCTGACCAAAACCGCAATATTTTATATGAAACTGAGGATTCCACAACTGTGTTAAACGTATTATGTTAAAGAGGTGAATGAATAGTTCAAACTATTAAGAGAACGTTTCTCGAGAATAAGCAACTGATCAGTATAACAGAGCACTCAGTTATTTGAGCAACCACTTTTCATTCGTTTTTCCAGTGAGCAACAGTGTACTCAGTTATCTGAGTAACCAGTTTTTGCAGTGAGTAACTGTGGTAGCACCGATATACTCAGTTATTTGAGCAACCACTAAGCAGTTGTTCAGTTTTCCAGCGAGTAACTTTGGATGTATCGTTTAACTCAGTTATTTGAGTAACTATCGTTTTTGTAGTTTGGACTTTTTTTACTCCGAAGGGCTAAAGCTCGAAACGTCAGTAAAGCTAAGTCAACATTTTTTTACGGTGTTACACATTTCATTATATCAGTACCTATCGTTTTTGTAGTGAGTAACTGTGGATGCATCGATTTACTGGCAGTTATCTGAGTAACCAACCACTTTAATAGTCGTTTTTGCGGTAAGTAACTGTGGATGCATCGATTTACTCAGTTATTTGAGTAACCACTACTCAGTCGCTTTTACAGTGCCGTGAGTAACTGTGTATGCAACGATTTTGTCAGTTATCTAAGTGAACGGCACTACACAGTCGTTTTTAGAGTGAGTTAACTGTGGATGTATCGATTCACTCAGTTATTTGAGCAACACTACTCCGGCAGTCGTTTTTGCGGTGAGTAACTGTGGATGCATCGATTTACTCAGTTATTTGAGTAACCACTACTCAGTCGCTTTTACAGTGCCGTGAGTAACTGTGTATGCAACGATTTTGTCAGTTATCTAAGTAACCGGCACTACACAGTCGTTTTTAGAGTGAGTTAACTGTGGATGTAAGGATTTGCTCAGTTATTTGAGTAACCACTACTCAGTGTTTTTTCATTAAGTAACCGTGGATGTATCGATTTGCTTAGTTATTTGCGGAGTAACCACAACTCAGTGTTTTTTCAGTAAGTAACTGTGGATGTATCGATATGCTCAGTTATTTGCGGAGTAACCACAACTCAGTGTTTTTCCAGTAAGTAACTGTGGATGTATCGACTTACGCTATTTTGCAGTGTAGATTGGTTTTGGATTCTGCAATGCCGACTCAGTCGAATTTCTGCAGACAAAATAGAACTTTTTCACATTTATATCCAGAAAATAAAAAGAATTTACACTCTAATCAATTCATTGTTGGTTTGTGGTCATCAGTAATTATTTGACTTTGATGACAACTTGTTGAAGAAAGTTAAAATACAATGTATTCAACATCGTGCTTTTTGAGCGTTCACCAAGGAATGTTGACCACAAACGATTCGATTCGGCGTTTATGGTTTACGTCGTAGTCTATTTGGTTCAATTTGGAGAGTATTTTCCGGTAAACACCAAAATGAGGAAATCCCTTCTCAGGAAATGGAGAAAAAACTTTCTAGTGCGTGCGTAAGACTAGCATTGTTTCCACAAAACAGCAAACCGGAAGCTAGCGTTTGTACAATGATAAGCTCTGCAAGATTTTTCAAGTTTTTAGTTATTTTCTCGTAAAAACTTTAGGCCTTTTTCTACTTACCCTTTTGCAATCTCCACATCAACCAGCTAGGCTACAACCATAAGAAAGAGTACTAATTAACCTGACTATTCAAAGTAGCTGAGCTGAAGGTCACTGGAATATTTCGTTTTCCTTGAATGAGAAAAAAAGTAAAAGGTTGTAGTTTCGTTTGGCCTGATCAAATTATCCTCATTGACCAACAGCTTTCGGTCATGATATTATTTCATCACGTCTTTTGTTATGTTGTTTTGCAAAGACGAGCTTTAAATTAAAGCGTAGTCTGATACGAGGCTCCATTTGTCATGATTCCGATTAGTTCAAATTACGTTTCTCGACCATATTTGTAAATAGCCAACTGGTTTCCCAGGCAAAGATGAGGGCCATAAAACTACCGTGTTATAAGGGACCTACTTTGAATTCTCCCTGCAATTGCTTTGGATAATTTTGCTTCAATTTCTATAATACTCCCAGTTTCAGCATTCAACCTAAAAAATAAAATAGATAAATAATCCACCTTGCCAGTTGGGATTCTTATCTGAGGGCCATAAAACTACCGTGTAACTGGTTGTAATGTGACGACAAAAGAATTTAATTTTAAATGTCAGATCAAGGTGACATATTTCAACTTGCTTTCAATTATCTCCGCTTTTGCTTTGGATAACTTTGCTTCTGCAGGAGGGCCATAAAACTACCGTGTAACTGGTTGTAATTTGACGACAAAAGAATTTAATTTTAAATGTCAGATCTATGTGACATATTTCAACTTGCTTTCAATTATCTCCGCTTTTGCTTTGGAAAACTTTGCTCTGCTTTTATAATACTCCCAGTTTCAGCATTTCAACCTAAAAAAATACATAATCAAGCAAATATCAACTACATAAATAGGCAAATAAATAAATATATATTAAAAAAACCACAGTAGACAGATGGACGAATAAAAAATAAAACAAAAAGATCAATAAATAAATATACAGCTGATATATAATTATAAGTCAATCACATTACAAATCGGTCAATTTAAAATGCTGTTTCTTTACACCCATTTCAAAAATCGTTGTGAATCCACACTCTAAAGCCCGCAAAGGATGTCAACATTTATTTTCTTGTTATCGATTGATAGCACATTTTGGATGTAATTGTTTGTGTTTAAAAAATTCACATAATTTCTCGGCGTTTGGCGCGCTTTTAGAAATTAGAAAAGAGCAGCTTTTTTCAAAAAAAGG
The DNA here is from genome assembly GCA_949775045.1 of Metridium senile. Taxonomy (NCBI): domain Eukaryota; kingdom Metazoa; phylum Cnidaria; class Anthozoa; order Actiniaria; family Metridiidae; genus Metridium; species Metridium senile. The sequence continues at coordinate 2,276,878 of OX459096.1, read as the reverse complement.
CTCTCTTTAAAAAGGTTAATTTACTTTTCGAAATAATCACTTTTGTATTTTTTTATTAAAACAATTATTCACTTCAGGCTCAGTGAATATCGGTGAATAATAACCTTGACTTTGTCTCCGTTATTATTCACCGATATATCACTTGCAGTTGTAGATAATGAAACAAATATGTCTTTAACAAACGTGTAATAAATCACAAATTGTTCATCCTTTGCGGGCTAAGTGTGTGGACTGTAGCCAAAACCAAAATTGAGCTCTATTTTTCGAGTTGGCTGCATCCCATGGGAGGCAAAGGTTTCTTGTTTCTCAAAACCCGCTGATTACGAATCTGCTCGTTACCATTCAAAATAAATGTCCACAAGCTCGGTCAACTGGCGTAAACTACCCACACTCCTTTGCAGCAAAACATCAAATGTCACTTGAAAATCAGTTACACATTATTCTAGTATTTCATAACAAAATATTTGGAAACTACAAATAAAATATTGAGGCTTAATAATTACATGTACATTAACAGAATTTGCAAATTTTATGGCAGTCTCCCTCGTAGCCTCCTATGCAGCCGCTCCTTTGTGTCGTCACGCAGACTCGTATTCCGTGTTTAGCCTCGTTGAGAAGGACACAGGAAGCCCGACACTAATAACGGCTGCGAGGGAGACTAATTTTATTGTTAAAATAATTATCAATCTATGCTTTATTCGACTCGTTAATAGTGTCGTTATTTCAATATGGTATGGGGAGCAGGATATTCTGCAGCCCGAACGAAAACGAAATCTTCAGCAACGTGGTCACAATTATATTTTACCACAAATTAACACTGAACGTTTTAAAAAAACTTTTATCAATTGGCCTTTTCCAAAAGGAGTAAAGGACTGGGTGCTAGTTTCCTAATTAATGTAATTCCTCATAATATAAAAGTGCAGATCAAGATATGTAAGATTCCTGAGATTTTGTGCTTTTGGTTGGATATTGAGTGAATTACAGCCATTCAAAACTGCCAAAAATTACAAAGGAATGTATGGATTGGAAGGACAGGCGTCCTTCCAAACCATACATTTCCTTCTATTTTTAGGCAATTTTATGAGGCTGTATCTTGGTCAGAAATACAACCAAATGCAACCAAACTCAGGAATCTTACATGTCTTGATGTGCTCTAATTAATTATGATAATAATATATATATTAATAATTCATTTCTTAATTACATTAATTAGGGAAACGGACGGGACGGACGGATTTGTTTTTTCAACTTGCACGAATATTTTTATCTAATGGTCGAATATCGAATGGTCCGTTCCTAAGTACTATTTCCTAGATTTGTTTCTATTATTTACAATAATCAGATGCAGTACTAAGTAAAAAAAAAAAAAATGTTTAATTTTCGCAGAACAAGAAATGGCAAAAATTGTACAAATTAGGTAAAGAAACAGACAATTTGGTCGTAAGCAACTTCCGGTTTGAGGTTTTTTCTTACAAAAAACAGTCATTATTAAATGGCAAAAAGCAAAAAGCCATTTCAATCATTAAAACAATGGAAAAGCAATATTTTCTTCTTTTGACAAAAGTACAAATGACCTGGTTATAATTTTTATATTATATAAAATCTTTCAAGTAATGTTTGAGATGTGCTTGTTATATATCTGCTTTCCATTCCATTGCGCCAACATTAGAAAGCCTATATGACAATCAGATCAAACTTGCTTGGGCTCCCTGTGTTACACAATCCATTGCAGCCTACATTAGAAAGCCCACATGACAATCAGATCAATCAGATCATACAAGACCCGTGATTATGACCCAAATAATTATCATATGATTAACTCGCACAAACAAAACTATTTTACGTGTTCCTCTTTTCCAAGAGTCCTAAAGCTTTGGAACAATTTTCCATCCCATTTCACGAATCTCAACTTGAAACAGTACAAAGAACACTTACATAATATATATTATAACAAACTGCAAATGTACCAGCCACCATAAACTGTCTTCACCTTTGGCTGTTTTCCCTTGTATATATTTTTCCATTCCAAATTTTTCTGTGTCATTCATACAGCATAATATCTTTATTTCATTATATCTTTTTTCGTTGTATCTTATTTCTTAGGGGATATTGACAAGCAATTGGGGTTCTGCCCTGTGTCTTTATCCCTGCCACTGTGGCAAATTGATTAAAATAAAAATATAAAAAACAAACTTGTTTGGGCTCCCTGTGTTACACCATCCATTGCAGCCAACATAAGAAAGCCCATTTGACAATCAGATCAAACTTGCTTGGGCTCCTTGTGTTACACAATCCATTGCAGCCAACATAAGAAAGCCCATTTGACAATCAGATCAAACTTGCTTGGGCTCCCTGTGTTACACAATATTTTCTATTTGTTACTTTGTCGAGTGACTTCGGAAGGGTAAGATTTCAAGCCAAAGATCAAGACCAAACTCAAGGAAAGCAAGGAGGAAGAGTTCATTTAACTAGATATATGGTGAGCGCCTAACAGGCTGCAGGTCATGTGCCATTCCTTGATCAACCAGGAATGTCATCTTTAATTGCTGTTGAGTCTTTTGCGTACAGCAGATCTACTCTTGTGTCAATCGTATCATCCATCCCTCAGCGAACACCAATAACTTCACAGCTGTGGCAAACTTTACTAAACATTGGCATATCTAAAACAAAACCTACTCAACGTGGCTGTAGAGCTGGCCAGAGAAAGAATAAAATGCTTAAGATTCAGCATCTTCAAAGGGAAGAACATTATAATTTATATTATTATTATTATTATTATTATTATTATTATTATTATTATTATTATTATTATTATTATTATTATTATTATTATTATTATTATTATTATTATTATTATTATTGTTTATTCAAACTTCAGACAATGTTTTTATATTATTACTATTATTTTCAGTTATTATTATTATTATTAAGTAAATTGCAGCAGGTCTTTTGTTTTAGATTTAGAATACACTTCACATGAGCAACTTTCACACTTCCAAGCGGCGTTATACAATCTCGGGGGGTGCGGGGTGGGGAGGGACTGCCTTAAAAAATGGATAAGCGTGCTCAACGGACCTTTTAGGGTCACAAATAAGACCATCGCATACCTTTTAGGGTCAGTTTTTGAACTTATACATATTGAATAAATTATACATATTGAATGAATTATACATATTGAATAAATTATACATATTGTTAAATGTGGTTGTAGAGTACAAACACTAAAAGTGTGCAATACTTTGTACTATTTACCACTAAATAGTGTTGATTAAACAATAGAAAACAAAAGAATTTGCATAATTTAGCAGTATTTAGTGGTATTTATGTTGCACACTTTTAGTGTTTGTACTCTACCTTTTAGTGTCTGAAATCAGTATCCGAGTTAATTTATGTGTACCTTTTATATGGTCATTTTCAAAACCTTTCGTCGAGCACCCCTATCCATTTTTTAAGGGAGTCCATAAAGTAATAAAGTCACAAATAAACCAAACTATAAAGATATTGAATTTTCTTGTGTACTTTTGGATGTAGTCATCCCATTAGTCCATTATAATGTTTTATTTAGGTACTTAGGACTTGTGTTTGAAGGTCTTGTTGATCGCATAAAAATATCATCTCCAATGAGTCATAAAAAAGCGAAAGCTAAACACCTTTCAAAGAACAAGGGGATTCAGGAGCAGAAACATGTTGCACATGCATCTTTGGTCAAATTGTGCCTATTTTTATAGATATATATTAATTTGTACCCCAGTAATAAAATTATCAAATGATGTTGATCTACGCGGTGATTTAAGCAAATTGAGTAAGTACATTGGCAATCACATGTTATGAAGGGATGTTTCAAATTCGAGTCGCTGTATTCTATGGGGTTTCAAAATCAGAGCCTCAGCACCTTCGTAAATAATTAATGAGCATTAGATTATGTATTCAAACCTTATATCTATTCAACCTTATTCCTGTTTTAGATTAAAAACAAAACTTAGGACGGCAAACCGACCCTAAACCATGCAGTCAGAATGTTTTCCAATACATTGAAAGTAGTCAAAAGGATGTACACAGCACAAAAAAGTGTGTTGATTTTAAAAGGTTCCTTACATGGCTTCCTGACTGATCTAGACGCCTAGCCAACATAGCTATCCACCGTTTATACTTTGCTGGGAAAGTCTGTACCTATGGCCCAACGATTGAATATTCCAGACATGGTTATAGTTCTTAACCAGTCCACTGATCTATGCTAAGGCGCTGGAGGTGGTCTGGAAACACCCAACAGAGATCAGCAATGCTAGCTATGCTATGTATGGGAGAGTTCAATCAAGTAGATGCCAACAGTCAGGTAACAAATGATGATGACATATTGAAACAAAATTATGAGTTACTAGAACAGTTACTGAAAGAAAATACATGGCCAACTATTCCAGTCATTGTCTGAGCCCACAAGAGATAGCAGTATTTTTTCAAAACTAAGAATCCAATATGGCGCCGTCAAAATCAACAAAGCACAGTTCTCCAGCAAAAGGATTTTACAAGCAGCTTAATGATTTGTCTTTGGCTTTGCATAGTGAAAATAAAACAAGAATTATAAAGACATATCCAAAGCTCTTTTTAGTAGAACGAATTATTACAAAAGGAACAAGGAATAAGGTAAGCAAGAACGTATAAACACTGTGTTTTTGTCAACAAGCTACCTGTTGTGAATTTATGGTTTATTGGTAATGGCAAGCCAACGCCTGCACCAAGAATGCCTATTGAAAGATTGTGTGTAACTATGGCTAAAAGATCTTGTAATGCAAACAACTTGTCTAATAGATAACTATCTTAATTAGACAAGTTGTTTGCATTACAAGATCAACTTGATAGATAGTTGGTAACTACAGGTAATATTAGTTCATTGTTCTCAGGTTTAGTACATTATTTTGTAGTAACCTATTTTTGTTGCTCTCTCATAGCAATTTTTACGACGAAAACTTTCGTTTTTTTATGACAAAGCCAGGTGTCGTCTATGCCCTGGGGATCAATACATAGAGAGTTGTGGCTTCGATCACATGTTACATCTAAACACGCTCGACCAACACCGTTATCGCGTTGAACATATGCAGCAGAAAGAAAACAGAAAGCTCATAGAGAGAGGCAAAAAAGGAAGAAAGGAAACTCTTTTCTTGAGAGTGAGAGGGAAAGGGTCAAGATGTATTTATGAAAGTAAAACTAGTAATTTTGAAGGTTTTTTTTTAAAGTTTTTTGTGCAAATTATTCAGTTAAATTGCCTATTGTTTAAACACAAATCATCTTACTTGCAGGTGGTTTTGTAGTGCAAGAGGAAAAGATAGACAGTGTTGCAGAACCTTTAGCTTTTCTAAGGGAGTGGAATCCTGGTTGGAAGCCCAAATTCTTTATGTGCGACTTTTCAGAAGTAGAGATTCAAACAATTGAAAGTTGCGAGTTCCTAAACAAGAATATGATCATATGCAAAGTAATTTTTCAATGTTTATCACTTGTTTATCATTTTTTTGCAGGTTTCAAAGATGTGGGAACTTTTGTGTATTTGTGCGATTTCCATCAGGAACAAGCCTGGGAGCGGTGGTGTAGGAAGTCAGAAAATGGTTTGGGTGCAACAGAAAAGGAGAAAGTGCTCAATCTGTTAAGGAGCATTGCAAGTGCACAAAAAGGCCCACCTAATAAAGAAAATATGGAGTTTGATGCAGCTGTTGAAAAGCTTAGAACAAGTGCCATTTATATTATTAGCCCAGCAATTGTAGTCATGGACTCTATGAACCAATAAAGCTTAAAAAAAGTGACTAAATTCCGAGAAAATGCCATAAAATATGTCCAGGGTGCGAAGCTCAATGTCTAAAAATAGGAAGCTTTCTCTTTCTTTTTGTTTTGTATGACAAAGCCATGTGTCGTCTATGCCCTGGGGATCGATACAAAGTTGTGGCTTTGATCACAAAATCTATAATGCAGCAGTCCAGCCTGCATTACTCTTCTCTACTGAGTGCATGATTCTCTACAGAAGAAAAACGGTTCTGGCAATTTTTCAATCTGGAATTGACCCCTTTCGGATAGAATGAGCATAATTGTTTTCATCATACTGTATCTGATATTTTGAAAGTTCAAAATATTTAAATAGCACTACAAAAAATGCGATATTATACCAATTATATTATTTCATATTGCTTAACTAGCACTTTTTTGTATTTCACGGATATACTGCACTGTATATATATTTCGTGATTGTGTGTTAACAGGATTAAAGAGATAATTTCTTTGGATACACGTATCAAAATAAATTTTTTCTACATGTTATTCTTAATATCAAAACGTTTTTCTTACTCCTTAAAGTGTAGCTGATTTTCCCATACATCCTAACAGTCTCACTTTGCCAGCTTTGGTGATTGCAACAAAGAAACACTTAATTACTTATTTGTTGTTATATCATATTTTTATCTATTTATTTATCATTTTGTTTGATTATTTTCAGGAACAACTGGTGCAATTAACCTGAAAAAAACTTGACAATTGCACTATTCAAGTTTTTAACTATTAAGGATTTAGCATATGGACTCTCCGATCCAAAATAATGACATCATTTAGTTATCCACTGCAAAGATGAAAAGAGCTCCTCCATCATAGTAAATTTGAATTAGCGATCCGAATTAGCACAAAAAAACCTTATTTAAAGCTTAGCAAAAAAATCAGAAATGACCGTTATTTAATAGTAAAATCACACTGTTTGACCTTGGATCTTATTGAAATTATTTTTTTAAAGCAGAACAAATACCCCCTATCATTGCACCACAACTTTGAGTTCAAGTACTAAAACTATTGTAGTCTATACTATTTAGCTCATTTTATACTGTTAAACAGCTTTGGTTTGGGAAACAAGTTCAAGTTTAATAAAAAAATAATGATTTTTGTGTAATCACCATCCAACAAATAAAGAAACATAAATTGAAATGAGAAAAGGGAAGTAAAATCTATGAAGGCGTCGTGGAGACAATTATACGTCTTCTGTTGCGTTTCACAAGTAAAATCCAGGTTAAATACACTACCAGTACCCTCTTGGTGTTTGAAATCATCCCCTCTGTTGGTGTGATGAGAGCACCATCCCATGGCAATAGCCACACTAATTAAACACACTAACAAAGGTTTGGTCATTGAGAAAAGACGACATCGAACTGGATGTCAAAGGACACAAAAACATTTCCATAACTTTTACTCTTTGAAGCTTGTTAAAAACAGACAAGAGTACTTATAGAAGATGTTGTCGCTCAGTGAAGAAGTGATCATGACCATCATCGTGGTTATTGTGTGTTTGATCCAAGACTTTGCACTTTGTAATTGGGTTTAGTCGAATTTCCATTCTCGAGACGTACACTTCATTTGCTACACTCGAACTTGACCCCTATGCCTATAAAGAGCACCATCCCATGGCCATAGCCACAATAATTAAAAACACTAACAAAACTTTGGTCATTAAGAAAAGACGATATCAAACTGGATAGCCAAGGACAAAATAACTTTTAGCTTTAGAAATGCGTAATACTAATCGGGGAGACTGTAGCTAAATAAATCTTACTCTTTAGATAGTATAGCATACACCTAGCTTTTTATGGAAATTATAGAAGTAGTGATTATACTATAAGATATGAAAAGATATGTAAGTAATGAATCTAGATCTTGCAGTTGTGCAACATTCAGCAACCGGTTGGAACCAGGCCAAAAATAAGAGACTTTGTATGGAGAGAATTTTACATTCAAAAATGTATAACTCAAATGTTTCACAAATTGATCACAAATTTTCAGGAAGCCTAATTTTTTACAATAGTCACATTAATTAAACACATTAACAAAAGTTTGGTCATTGAGAAAAAATGACATCGACCTAGATATCCAAGGACAAAAAAACATTGTTGTGTTCCCTGTGTGGTTGCCCCCTGTGTGGGCAAGCAAGCACATGGAAGCTGTTGGCTATGTTGTCAAGTTGATGTCTACTGATTAAATACGTTAGTACCAAGGATATAAAGGCCTAATTAGGACATAACAAACATTACAATAACCTTCACTCTTCGCAACTTGTTAAAAACATACAAGATGCAATACTGGGTACTACGTGTACTTGTATGGCTTTGATCCTGTTCTGGCTGTTAAGTGACCTTTACACGAGTATACTAGCTAGTAGTATACACATAGGAATGAAAAACATTAAATGAAATGGATGGTCTACCTGAAATGATTTTACACGTATTTTTCCATCTACCAGAGCTTATTTTTCTATTTAAAACTGTGTCGTTAGTTTCAAGAAAATTTGATGGACTGGTGTATTGTCACACAACAATCAAGCCAAACAGGAAATTTATTGGATCACTACAGATCGACTAAAAGAATTCATTCTGGCCACTTAGTTTAAGGAAAGCAGCTGATGCATTGGGATTGCTCCGAAAGAAACAGTCAAGTCATTTACGCTGGTGAGTAGCACTGGAACATGGAACTTTCTAAACCTGCTTATTGACAAAAGAGTGAAACTCTTATTTTGAACCTGGCCAGTACAACAGGAGTAGTTAAGAATAGTATGCTGCACACAGGCCTTTTTCGCAACTTGAAGGAACTGAAGTTGGTGGCTGTGAAATTGAAGACACTTTCCTATTTCACTTGGGTAAAGTTTGCAGTCATCTCTTTTCATTGAGCATATCGAACTGCTGATGTAGTTCACAGAAAGACATTCACGAAGCAAAATTAGACAGACTGTATTTAATAGATATTTCTTCATGTAAATAAGAGGTGATTCTGTGATTCATATACTACGAGAATACAGCGTAGTGATTGTTTGTGTCAAGGAGCTAAACTTATCACGCATTGACTCTGAACGTGGAAATTTCTAAACCTGCTACCAATAAACTATTTCCAAGTGTGATGGAGATCGGAATTCCAGCCATATGTGGATTCACATACATGTGAAATGCATGCCCAAATGTGTGCTTTTGGTGCTGTTACAATGTAGACAACCGTAGACAACACACCGATGTGTCATTTTCTTTCAATTTCATGACAAGCTCTCACTATAAACAAGTATAAAATGCCGAAGGTCGTCACTAGTTCTACGTCATTAAGCCCATTGTCTTTGCTCTGGTGCTTGCTAGTTGTAGTTAATTTTAATTTTACCTATTTGTTTAATTATTCTATATCTTTCAATGACTTTCAGCAAAATGGAGAAATAGCAGTAACCAGACTGAGCAATATGCTACGATGATAGATGAACAGAAAAGTATTCTGCGGGATATTTTAATAAAGGCATGACAAGCTGTGAATCCAAGTACACAGCTGTACAAGCCGCTGCTGAAGTTTACCTTCCTATTGAAAGAGTTAAGGTATGTCCTCTCTCAAATAGCAGCTGATCCTAACTATTATCTGTATTCTTACAGTAAATCAAACATGTCATAAATATCATAGAATGTCATACATATACAAATGAGCTTTTCTTATAGAAATGGGTCAGCAACAAAAGAGCTTCGTTGAACTGAAAAGCACTGATTAAAGTTAGTTTACTAGAACAAGATCTGCCAAAAAGTTGCTTAAGGCGTGGATCAACATCATTCAATGCTTTTTTGATGACTGTTTTAAAAAAGGTAAGTCAGTAATAACATTATCTAGATCCTGCAGGTGTGCAACATTCAACAACGGTTGGAATGAGTTTGGAAACAGGCCAAAAATAAGAGACTTTGTATGGAGAAAATTTACATTGAAAAATTCATAACTCAGCCGTTTCACACTCAAATGCTCCCAAATTGTCAGGCAGTCTATTTTTGGACAATAGCCACACTAATTTAACACATTAACAAATGTTTTCTCAGTGAGAAACAACGACATCAACAAGGACAAAAGAACATTGTTGGGTTTCTTGTGTGGTTCCCTGGGAATCATGGGAACAAGCACATGGTAGTCGTCAGCCGTGTTGTATGCCAAGTTGTTGTTTACTGATTAAATATGTTTGTACCAAGGATAAAAAGGTTTATTTAATGAGGACACAACAAACATTATCATAACTTTTACTCTTCGCAACTTGATAACAACAGTACTATGGGGTACTTATAGAGGATGTTGTGGCTTAATAAAGAAGTGATCATGACAATGATCATCATCGTTGTTATTGTGTGCTTGATCAAGAACTTTGCACTTGGGTTTAGTCGAATTTCCAATCTTAAGAAGTGGTTATTGTGTGTTTGATCAAGAACTTTGCACTTTGTACTTGGGTTTAGTCCAGTTTCCAATCTTAAGAAGTACACTTCCACACTTAATCATGTTTATGTTACAACGAGATCTAGAATTCCTGATGTCCTTTGCGGGTGAGACGGCAATGTGCAGAGTTGCACGTGTGTTTATTTACTAGTCATAAGGTTGTTATTTTCTTGATCTAATTTTCGTAAGCCAGGAATTGCAACTATCAGGTACTACTTATATTTAGTTTTTGCTTTATTCTGTAATTCATGTTTTATCTAAAGTGTATTTAATTTCATTCTATTTGTAGAAACCTCGCTCAATAACTCACTCGATCTTAGACCATGTAAAGTTTTGGTTCAAATATATTTAATAGAGCGTTTCTGTGGTTGTCTCCAATTTATTCTTTACAGTTTATATGATTAAGTAAACTTTTTTGCATTTCAGTTCTGTGAGTCAAACTTTATTCTGCGCACTTGAAATTGAAATGAAAAAAGGGAAGAAAAATCTCTGAAGTCAACGGGGAGAAAATTATGTCTTCTGTTGCATTTCACAGGTAAAATCCAGGCTATATATACTACCAGTACCTTCTTGGTGTTTGAAATCATCCCCTCTGTTATTGTGATATCCAGAGTCGAGAGTAAAACAGTATGAAAATAATGGAGACCCATAAAGAGCACCGTCCCATGGCAATAGCCATGACTTTGCATTTTGCACTTTGTAATTGTTGTGTCAGCGAGAAACAACGACATCGACCTGGATGTCCAAGGACAAAAGAACATTGTTGGGTTTCTTGTGTGGTTCCCTGGGAATAATGGGAACGAGCACATGGTAGTCGTTCATTAGGGTTTAGTCATTAAAAAAAGACGGCATTGAACTAGATGTCAAAGGAGAAAAGAACATTACCATCACTTTCACACTACACAACTTGATAACAACAGACTAGATGTACTATGGGGTACTTATAGAGGATGTTGTCGCTCAGTGAAGAAGTGATCATGACCATCATCGTGGTTATTGTGAGTTTGATCCAAGACTTTGCACTTTGTAATTGGGTTTAGTCGAATTTCCAATCTTGAGATGTACACTTCCTTTGCTACACTCGAACTTGACCCCTATGCCTATAAAGAGCACCGTCCCATGGCAATAGCCACACTAATTAAAAACACTAACAAAACTTTGGTCATTAAGAAAAGACGATATCAAACTGGATATCCAAGGACAAAAGAACTTCTAGCTTTAGAAATGCATAATACTAATCGGGGAGACTGTAGCTAAATAAATCTTACTCTATAGATAGTATAGCATACGCCTTTTTATGGAAATTATAGAAGTAGTGATTATACTATAAGATATGAAAATATATGTAAGTAACAAAAAAAAATATCTAGATCCTACAGGTGTGCAACATTCAGCGACTGGTTGGAACCAGGCCAAAAATAAGAGACTTTGTATGGAGAAAATTTTACATTCAAAAATTTATAACTCAGCCATTTCACACTCAAATGATCCCAAATCTTCAGGCAGCCTAATTTTAGCCACACTAATTAAACACATTTACAAAAGTTTGGTCATTGAGAAAAAATGACATCGACTTGGATATCCAAGGACAAAAAAACACTGTTGTGTTCCCTGTGTGGAAGCTGTTGGCTATGTTGTCAAGTTGATGTCTACTGATTAAATACGTTTGTACCAGGGATATAAAGGCTTATTTATATCGAGGACATAACAAACATTGCAATAACATTTACTCTTCGCAACTTGTTAAAAACATACAAGATGCAATACGGGGTAATATGTGTACTTGCAATTGTATGGCTTTGATCATGTTCTGTCATTCTAAAGTGACCTTTACACAAGTATACTAGTAGTATACATAGGAATCATAAAGATGTTGATTCAAAGACACAGTTAGGACGAGATTAAGATGAACATTCAATCAAGAATTGATGGGGGCCATCAATGATGCTGAACCTGCAGAAGACATGCCCATTGATAATGACTTGTATGACAAATTGAAGCATCGTGTCAAAGCCAATACAAGGTTGAATGAATTCTACCTTCCGAGGACCAAAGAAACATTGCTTCTCACACAAAAAGTGGTCAGGGAAATTGTTGAAGGATCTACAGCCTTTGTGAGAAATCTTCCATCTGCAAAATAGTTGTCACACGGCAATCCAATATTTTACTATGGAGTTTAAACTCCTTGTTAAAGATTGTGAATATGCTGAGATGGTTTGAGACCAAATTGCCATAGTAAAACTCTAAAAGTTCGAGAATGACTGATCGAACAGGGATCAGACTTATCCTTGCAAAAAAAAAAAAACAATGGAAATTAATTGGCTTAACAATGAAAATTTCACTCACTCAAATGAAGACAGTGGCTGATGAAGACCCGAAAATCCAAGCAATTCAAGTCAGGCATTCTCAGACCGAGGATCCTACTCAAGCTAGAGGAACATCAACAGGAAAATCAACGTGTGGATGTAAGTCAAGTCAATGTAGGCGACATCAGATTTGCATCAGTTAGCTCGAAGTTGAGAGAAAGAGAGATGTAATGTATTCTGTTTATTTGTATTGGATTCCATGTATATGATTACGTATGAATACATTAAATGAAATGGATGGTTCTACCTGAAATGATTTTACATGTATTTTTCCATCTACCAGAGCTTTTTTTATTTAAAACTGTGTCGTTAGTCTCAAGAAAATTTCATGGACTGGTGTATTGTCACACTACAATCAAGGCAAACAGGAAATTTATTGGATCACTACAGATTGATGGAAAGAATTCGTTCTGGATGCTTAGTTTAAAGAAAGCAGCTGATGTCATTGGGATGGCTCCGAAAGAAACAGTCAAGTCATTTACGCTGTGGCACTGGAACGTGGAAATTTCTAAACCTGCTTATTGACAAAAGCGTGAAACTCTTAATCTTGAACCTGGCCAATACAATGCTGAGATCAAAGAGATCATAATATCTGTTGTAATACTTCCTATGCGGAAGTTGTAGACTCGTACTTAGAGGACACTATTTCTAAAGTAGATATGAATCAGGTTTCTGTAGAGTTTTTGAAGACTTTAAACGATGTCAAACCACTGGTGAGTGGTATGGAAAGAATAAAATATGATTGCTTAGATTGGTATTATGGCATTCTGGAAAATGAGGCAGGCATTGTGAAACTCAAAATCTTTCTTTTGTCTTTTGATTAGATATACACGATAATATAAAATAAAAATGTCTTTTTTACTTAAGAAAATAATGTCTATGCCTGTGAAAAAGAGGGACATTAAATTTCTGGATAGTGTGGCTTTTCTTCCCATGAGACATGAGAGTCAGTGGTTCCTCAACAAAATTAAAGATGGCGTCGTAGAGCTAGCGAAGTGCGTGTTTGTTTCTCATCGGTCTTCTTTGTTCGTACATTGCTTGTAAATTGATGTAAAAGAGCAAGATTAAAGATAATTAATTACAAGAACAGTGATTTTTATTTGATTTCTGAAGCATAAGATAAACAGATGATCATGAAGAGATAAGTTCGTAAAAACGATCAGTTTAGTGGCCTTTAGTTTTCCTTGCGTGGTTAAGACAGTGTATATTTCATTCCCTAGAAGACAATTAAGAGAATATCTATTTGTATGAAATTCCTGGGGGGTTTAAGACGATTTTGGAATTCCTGGGAGGAGAGGGGGAGGGGGGGGGGGGGGGTCAAAAACCGATGCCAACCGTCGTAGGGTATGGTTATTTTCTGGAACAACCCATTTCACTTCACAATCTTTTTTCCTGGAATACCAGAGCAGATAGAGGGCCAGATGAAGATATTCAAATGAGTGACATCTCTGTATACATGTCATGTTTTTTGTTCACTTTCATTTCTGCATTCAAAAGAGCAAGAGCCTGAGGAAAGTGTATAAAAAGCTAAAACAAGAGTGATTCATGAAAACAAATCTTTTTCATTTAAGGTGTTCTATCACTGAACATTGAAAATTAATAAAAATTAATGAAAACCAAGAACTTTGTGGAAACAAAAGGTAATTATAAGTGAGTCTAGCATAAAAACAGGCAAAGTGATTAAAAAATCGAAGACTTACATGATTAGGTTGTCAGAGAGTTCCAAAATAGATATATTACAAAGCAAAGTTCAAAGCCATGTCACAGAAAGTAACAAGAGTGAACAATAAGGGGAAAAGAGGTCCACACAAGAAAAATAACTTTAATCAGTACACCAAACAACACCAGGCAAGCATAAAAAACATGAAGCAAGACTGCCAGGCAACATCGTCAATTCTTGGATTATATAATTTCCTTGATACAAAAATTGAGGTTTATAATGAAAACAATCAGGAATATGAAACAAATTGCGAACTGCAATTAACAGAAACAGAACCAAAAGAACTGACAGATGATGATTTTGATTGTATAAACTTGTGGATATATATCAAAGACAAGTTTAGTATTTCAAACAAAGCCTGGCATGAGCTTGCTGTGAATCAAGCAAAAGAGATCCCAAACAACTATAAAATTGGTGAGCGTTTAAAAGAATCAAATGCTAATTGGACATTTATAGAAACCCGGGAGAGGCAGGGGCTGTGCAAATATCTTTTAAAGATAGAAAAACAAGCTTCAGGAAAATGGGACATAAAACATGAACACTACCATCAAGATCAAGATCAGTGGTGATGGTACAAACATTGGAAAACGGCTAAAGCTGGAAAACATTACATATATCATACTAAATGAAAATAATGTGACCATGAAAGCTCTGCATGCATATGTGCCTGAATTTTTAAAGCTACATCAAAACTTGGAATACTTCACTTTTAGGTTTATCTCTGTTTTGCATAAATTGGGGGCAGACAGAAACAAAAACACAGGGCATCAGACAGTTGGCAAGGCTTCTCATCTAGTTAAAACAAACTACAGAACAAACCCGGCAAAAAAGGACCACCTGAGCTTTCGGATTCCTGAAGCTTTTGATAGTGTTATCAAAGCTGTTAAAACTGTGTGCAATTTCACAAGAAGATCTGTTAGGGTGCCATCATTGGCATTGAAACTGGTCTACTCCTTAAGTGTATTTGGATTGATATCATTAAAAAAAATTATTGCTCTCGCTTTGAATGAACCAAGTAAGATGTCACAATCCAAACAACGAAAGCATGACGCTGGTCAGTGGCTATCTGTGGGGGCGCCCCTGTCTTGCTCAGGGTCACGTGGCATGGTGTCTTGTGCCTTGCTTGCTTGGCTTTGCTTGAGCGCTTGCTTTTTGTTGTTCTCGCATTGTTTATTGCTGCTTTATCCTAAAGCAATCTAAAAATAATGGGGTCTAGAACCACTAACAACAGCCAGGCGTCAGCAATGGAGACACAGTGGCCATGTCTTCAGACGATACGATGAAGGTTGAGGACCAACAACTACTATTATATTTTTGCTATTTACTGTTTACAATGACTTTTGATTCCGATTTTCGATTCTCATCATCAACCAATTGATATTCAAGAAATCCTGATAGATCAACAAAAAAAAAGCATATTCTATTTACACACGCCTTACGAAAAAAGAAACAAAACATTTCTCAACGAACTATCTCAGAAAATAGAGCAAAGGTTCTCTGGCTAGTATATATGAGACTGTTCGGCCAAAAGAATCGGAATAATTCCTTTGTAGTCATGGCTAAATGAACACGACTTTAATTCAATTAGTGGAAGAAGTGTTAGTGGAAATGCCACAAAAATTCAAACCAGGATCAAAGGAAATGCATGGGCTAAAATGTCAGAAAACCTCGACATTCTTTGAAGGCCAAAAGAACCAGAAATTAGAGTTTGCACCGACAGATTTAATCATTTAATCCCTACTACCATTTGCAAGCAAGCGTTAACTGTGAACTTTTTTTCGGTTTGTTTACGTTTTGAAACGCGACGTTGTCTGGCCGATCGTTATCTTTGTGGGCGTGAAGTCTAAAGTTTGAAAGACAAACAATCAACTTTTGACAGGCCATTACATGTGGTTTTGCCGACAGCGCGCGTAACTTTCCCGCTCTAAAACAAGTTTGTGACTGTTAGACTACCATTCAACATGGCGAAGGCTGTTAGGGTCAAAATTCTCTACGGTGAGAATTATACAAAATGTAAAGTGCACTCTATTGACAAAGAAACATTAACCTATATGTCTTTCGATAACTTTAAAAAGATCATAATGAAAGCAGTCGGTTTCAGTTCTGTAGGACAACGAATTCAATACCGCGACGATGAAGGCACCTTCGTCACTATGAAAGACAACTTAGATTTGAATGATGCTATATTGAGCCTAAGTCCTATCCCAAATACTGACGGAGATGTTTCAAGAATGTGTGTAAGAATAAATGATGAACTGACACCTGTTGGAAAACGGGAACCAATTAAAGAGAAAGAACAGACAGAATCCCAACCGAAAGAAGACTCAAAAGAACGCAAGCGTCGACTTGACTTTAACTCAGCTAGCTCTAGTAATTCAAAGAGACCCGTCATCGTGAATGTTCCCACACACGAAAAAGTATCTACGCCCATCGAGAGGTATATCACTAAAACGGAAGAAAACATAAGAGAGAAAGATAAACAAATTAACGAGCTACTGGCGAAAGAGTCGTGGATTATTAGTAGATTACAAACAGCAAGATTAGGAAATGGCCAAGGTTCTCTTTGTCACAACTGCCACATGCGATTGGGTCACACCGCCAGAAATTGTAATTTTGACAAGTGTTCGTCCGTCTATAGCTGTGGAGAAGAAAAGTTCCATTCAGGCGAAGTAAGTTTGAGGGAGCTTAAACAAAGAATAAACAAGTTGAAAAATGAAAAAGACAAACTGTTGGAGGAACTGAAACACAAAAAATCGTCCGCTGAGAGTATAAAAGACTCGATTTTAAATAGACTAGAGTCTCCTCAGAAAACATGTTTTTGTCTTAAGAAACTACTGTCGAACTGTATTGAAGGGAAAAATTCCACCCAGGCATGAAGTCTTGAACACGCTAAAAACTGCTTTATCTATGACTGATACAGACAATGGGACTAATGTTTCTGGTCTAATTCAACACAAAATGTCAAAAGCATCGAGAGAAAATCACTGCAAACCCGTCTTAGAAAGGCGTGGTATCGAGTTCCCAACTGAGTCATCTCCTACATGTTTAGTAGATGAAAATTGGAGACCTTCGAATTGGATTGATCGAATAAAGCCTAAGACGCAAGACGAAGAAAACGAACAACTGAAATTAGCATTGTCAGCTAGTTTCGTGGAAAGTCATCGCCTAAACCAATTGCCGCAAAGTCAAGTAACCTGTACATCTACTTGTCCAAGAAATGAACACAAAAGCTCTGTACCTGACGATTCAACAGACCAAGTTAATGAAGCAGCAAGTGCTCTGCTCTCTCTGCGAAAGCATTGACTTGTAAACATATTAGAACAACTTCATGACACGTGTAAAAAAACAGTCTATTGATTTCAAAGCCGTTAACATTTTATTGTGAAATAACTCAAATACATTTGTTTCACGTTTGATATACTATATTTAAAAATGAACGTATCATTACAAGAATATTCAATTTTGAAACTCTATATCACCGTTAGAACGTCTTACAAGTCTAGAGATGCAGTTGTGTTATTTACTTTGTTGAGTTTATTTTTACTTGAGTTGAGATCATCTGTTGTTGTTATTGTACAATTTATTCAAGGAAATAGATAAGAAGTATTTCTAAAAAAACCAATCATATCACCATATGTAATTGTTTCGATGGCAAACATTGTTGCTAATTGTATGTTTGTACAAGTTATATCTTGAAGCTCATAATTCATAACTGTTTTCATTTTATTAAAACAAAGTTCAATAGGATTTAAGTCTGGAGAATAAACAGGCGTGTATAACAATTCTATGCCCATTTCTTGTAAATATTCCTCAAGAACTTCGCCGCCGTCGTAGTGATGAACCGCAAGATTATCCATCACTACAATGTCGCCAACCTGTAGGACGGGACGCATTGTTTCTAGATTAACAGCATTTGAAGCTTGCTCAAAAAACTTCAAGAATTCAATTGTGTTTGTGGCACCGTCAATAACTTCATAATATTCTGGTCCGTCCAAAGACACAAGCATATTAACAGTTGAATTAGGCGATTCGCACTTTTTTGAAATTTCTACGCACCGCTCGCCTTTCGGTGCATGCCCATATAAACGCTTTCCAACATCGCCATATTTAACCCCAGCTTCATCAAAAAATTTCAAGCGTTTTGGATCCTTTGAGCTTAGATAATCCAAAAACAGCTGAGTGTACAATAAATTATCATAACCAAAGCGTTCACGAGCTATTTGTGTTATTTTCTTTCGAGTGTATTCTTTACCAGATAACATCCTTGACTTGAGCGCCCGCGAAATCGCTGAGATAGAAATATTTCCCCCGATATTTCCTAGTTCCTCCAATGTTGAATAGATTTCCTTTAATGAAACCGATCCCTTGTAGTTTTTCATCACTTCGATGAGCTCCAAATCTTCAGGCTCAAGTTTACTACAACGATCACCTCCACATTCCTTTCTTGTAGATGAATAATTGTCACAAAACTGAATCCATATTTTTTTAACGGTGGCTTTTGAAACTTTCAAAGTTTTCGCAACTTTGGCGTAAGAGCCGATGGGAACGTATTGCGTAGTTCTGTCACCTCCAAGACGACAAAGTTCGTCAATTATCAGATTCCTCATATCGTCTGAAAGAGCTACACCTGGCTTAAACGAACGTCCTTGATTATTGACTTGCATCTTGTTACCGAAGATATAGCTTGGATGAAACTTTGGCTTACTAATATCAAAACCCAGGCGCGCTGTCGGCAAAACCACATGTAATGGCCTGTCAAAAGTTGATTGTTTGTCTTTCAAACTTTAGACTTCACGCCCACAAAGATAACGATCGGCCAGACAACGTCGCGTTTCAAAACGTAAACAAACCGAAAAAAAGTTCACAGTTAACGCTTGCTTGCAAATGGTAGTAACCGCCACCGCACTCTCCAGATTTGAAAACTTTGGGCGTTGACAGCCCTGCAATTTGTATCGACTTTTACAAACCAAACTGACGACATGTACTTTTTTGATTTTAAACATCATAACATTGTTTTATATCAACTTTAAATCAAATTGCAATATGTAACTCAAATGGTGTACTCGTATAAAAAAAGCTTACTCACCTCCAGGCGACTTGTACTTTGCCCAGAGCGGAAACAAACTCCTGAAAAATGAATTTACAGTTCCTTCCTTCGGTTTAAAAGCCTGCACATGACCTCGATGATTAGTAATTAGCATGTTGTAAACATTTTAGCAAGTAAGTAAGTAATTACTGTCCTTTTGCACCAAAGGTAAGCGAGAAGATAGGTAAGCTCAGTTGTTGCTCGGCAGGAGGGATGCATATATACTTTTAGATAAATCTTGAAATATTTCGATGAAATCCCTCATTTCAAATGCACTACAACCTTTGTTTAGTTTCCAATGTTTTTCCAATTCGAATATAAAGACATATACTATGCATCCCAGTAGACCGTGACAACCTCGAAATTTTATCGCGACCCGTCGATACGAAAAATTGATCACGTGATGGGCTTTTTATGTACCACGTGATGATATTCTTCTGTACCACGTGAACAACATTTTTCGTTTGGCGCGGGTTCACATACGATCTTCGATCGAATCATAGTGATCGAATCTTCCCACGGCTTCATTTATACTAGTACTTGAAATACTACTTTTGTTTGGCGCTTATACGTTGAAGGCAAAGATTCTCTGTATATATACGTTGAAGGCAAAGATTCTCTAGTATAAATGAAGCCGTGGGAAGATTCGATCACTATGATTTGATCGAAGATCGTATGTGAACCCGTGCCAAACGAAAAATGTTGTCCACGTGGTACAGAAGAATATCATCACGTGGTACATAAAAAGTGCATCACGTGATCAATTTTTCGTATCGACGGGTCGCGATAAAATTTCGAGGTTGTCACGGTCTACTGGGATGCATAGTAATAGCCCAGCTTGAACGAAAGGCCATGGTGAAAGATCGCGCCTTTGCAAAGTGACGCTCCTTGGATCTTCTAGATCTCGTAAACACGGTTACACAGGAAGCCCAAACTCAAAAGTCTATTTATCTTTTTTTATAACATTCCTTCGTCTTCTTTAAAAAGATGTATTTAAAAGTAATCTAACATTAGTATCTTTAAAAATGAGTCTCAATATCACGGAAAATCATTGATATATACTTTACTTGTATCTGAAAATAGAAGTTTTGGCAATTTCTTCTATCCTGTTTATTGGGATTCCTGTGTACGCGTAGGACTGGTGATATTGGTGTTTTAGGTGTTATCGTATTTATTTAGTGGAGTGTGTAATTTAGCTTATAGTTTAGTAGCCTCTAGATGCGTATAACTGTTGGGTTAATGATGGCTAAAGTCTATGATTATCTAGTTATTGGAGCGGGTTCTGGTGGTCTAGCTAGTGCACGAAGAGCCGCAGAGTTTGGTGTAAAATGTGCAGTTATAGAGCATGGCCCAATTGGGGGAACTTGTGTAAGTATTTAGCTAAAATTCTTATATAAAATACACATTGATCAAAGAAACAATTTCGTCTGTCAAGAGTCGTTTGTCACAATACAGGCAGCACAGATAATTATTGTTCGCCGATGAGTGCTTTTTTAAGACATATTTTGTAATACCTTGTATTTGTTTTTAAATCGAGGATATAGCTCAAACTTTTTGGAAACGAAGAATGACTTTTTATTAATCGAAAAACCACTACTCAGTTGAAGAAGACAAGTTGTATGGTGTATAACTAATAGTCATTGTTTTCTTGTATAGGTTAATGTTGGATGTGTCCCTAAAAAGGTAAGTTTGACGTCTTGCATAGATAATATTCATTATGCACTGACTGGTTGTTCAAAGCTCAAACATTATAAGCAATAACCCAGGATTAGAGGTTTTATTACCAGTTAAACCAAGATAAGAACTAATTGGGTTTTGGAAAAAAACCCTGGTAGCATTAATTCAAATTGTGATCTTCAACAAATTATAGGTCTTATCATTAGCCACAGGCAGCCAGCCAAGTAAATTAATAGCACTGCTACAAAAGTCATAATAAATATAGATTTATAATTGGCTAAAAGTTGATTTTTTTATTTCATAGATTATGTTTGCAGCAGCTTCTCATGCAGAACACATTCCCGACCTAAAAGAATATGGATTTGATGTATCTTTTAATAAATTTAATTGGAGGTATAAAGCTTATAAAATACACATACTGTATAAGACTACTATATAAAGCATATTATTATACCTCACAAACAATCCTCCGATCACATCTCTGTATTTTAGTCATGTGGCCATCCCTTATTTTGTGATATTGGACAGCAACCTATTGGACTGCAACATTTTAATTGTTTACTTGAGATATTTTTAAAAAATTATTTGTTTGGTATAATAGAACACCTATAAGATTCATTCTCATCCATTATGGCAGATATTTAACACCTATAAGATTCATTCTCATCCATTATGGCAGATATTTAAGTCTCTGTTTCAGTGTTAGGGATTAGAGCTTATTTACTTGCATCAATGTTTGCCCAATACAATACTCTTGGAAGAAATATAGTTTGGCTCGACCGGTAGTCTTGCCCAATGTTTAAGTCTCAACGTAAATATTCTGCCATAATGAGCTCGGATGAATCCAAAAAGTGTATAAAATTTTGTTCTCATGTATCAACACTCTTGTTAAAATGGGATGATATCTTTAGGAGCCCAGGTAAAAAAAAATTGTCTTTCTTCACAAACCCAGCAATGCTAAAGTTTCCCACTGTGCACTAGGAATGTGCCTACCGATATAAAAAGTTACTAGAATCATTTGAAAGCAATTTTTTTTCATGAAACAGACAAAATAATAATAATATTATGGCGTGCCATTTGTTTCAAACTTTATATAGTTTCTTAGTACGTTTTTTTTCTACCGTCACACATCATCTTGAGTTTTGGTTCATGTATTCAAGTGGACTGTTTTATTTTACATTTTTTATTTAACTGTTTCAGAGAAATAAAAGAGAAAAGAGATGCCTACATTAAGAGGCTTAATGGTATCTATGTGAAAAGCGTTGCAAAAGTATGTACCATAAAGGGATTAGAGCTTATTTACTTGCATCAATGTTTGCCCAATGCAATACTCTTGGAAGAAATATAGTTGTTTAATAAGAAAATTGAAAATGACTGTCCACTATTTCTCCAAGATATTAGAAAAATATCACAGGGGAAAAGGTCACTATAGACTATTAAATGTTAATTCTTATTTAACAATTTGAAAGCATAGTGTTCTTCTTTTGGTTAGGCAGGTCTAGGTGTCGATCCCAGGGTTTAGCATCTTGTTGAGATCTTGTAAGATGTGGTAAGATCATCCAAGATCTTTAAATTAAACCTTCGCAAGTACATTTCTTGGAAGGATCTTTGGAAGATCTTTATTAAATCTTGACAATAATTTCAAAGTTCATGCAAGATCTTGCATATTGATCTTGTAAGATCATCCAATATCTACTAAAACCTTGGCACATAAATTTCTTGGAAAGATCTTAATTAAATAGTGGCAGAAACTTGAGAAGTCATGCAAGTTCTTTCAGATTGAGGGTTACATGCCAAGATCTTGTTCGATCATGCCTGGATCATGCCAGGATGTTGCATGATCTTAGATGGATCTTGGTAAGATGTTCAACCTGGGTCATTACCCAAAGTTTCAAATTAAACTTTAACTTGAATCCCAACTAAACATGATATCTTCTTGGTCCCAGTGCTGTCTGGTATACAGGGGTTTATTATATTTTGTACTATATATACATAACAGGTTCCCATTTAAATCTGTACTTTCCCATTTAAATCTGTACTTATACAAATTTTGTTGATGTGTGCTAAACATACAGATCAACCAATCAGAGAAGTTCATATATTTCAGAAATAATATACTCTGATTGGTTGATCTGTGTGTTTAGCACACATCAACACAATTTGCACAAGTACAGATTTAAATGGGAACCTGTTACATGTACATTTTCTTCTTAGTCTGAAGTAGATTATATCAGTGGCCATGCCGAATTTGATGAAGCTGGTAATGTTAAAGTTGGTGATCAAGTTTATTCTGGCAAACACACCCTTATTGCAGTGGGTGGTCATCCCACTATTCCTACAGTAAAAGGTTAGATTCCTTTAATTGTGAATAAGTGTTAAAAATAAGTAATATGTAATTGTTGTATTTCTAGGTTCTGAATATGGAATAACTAGTGATGGTTTTTTTGAACTGGAGGATTTACCAAAGTAAGTTATGATGAAGCATCAAAAAGATGTAAAAGAAAAATAGTAGAAAGTATGCCAAATCATGGCTATAATCTTCCTTTAATGATGGTAGCCCCGGGTGTACTCCCTAAGTTATCCAAGTGGTAGGGGTGATCGTCGTACCTTTTAGGGTAAAAAAATTACCTGTGCGTACCTTTTAATATGATCCTTTTAGGGTTCTGGCTCAAAAATTAGTCACAGAAACAATGCCTGCTGACATGCTTAATTCCATTTGTCTTCTTGTTTTTGTGTCATTTTGACATTGAACGACACTTAAACTGTAAATAGATTTTGTTTCACAGGTTTAGTGCCTTCCCTCTGCAACTTCAAGATGATACTTATTTCAATCTTTTAAAAAAGTGTTAAACATTAAATTATGAATGGTAAATTTTAATGTCTTTTAACAACAGGAAAGTAGCAGTAGTTGGTGCAGGATATATTGCTGTAGAATTAGCTGGTATTCTAAATGCATTGGGCTCAAAGGTTACTTCAATCATCAGATACAATAGGGTAAGCATATAGCAGTCTGTTTAATTATTTTAAAATACATTATTCTCTAAAAAGGAGGGGGTTGCTTGTAGATATTTACAAACTAAGATATCAAATAATTTTAATTAGGAAAAATATCTTTGGTACACATAGGAAAAATATCTATCTAATAAATTAAATGTATTTGGTAATTAATCTATCTTCCTCAGAGCCAGTAACACTAGACATTCCCTTCAATAGATAACTATAATTGGTAATATTTTTTTTTACTGTAGTTTTTTTTGTTTTGTTTTATTGATAATCATAATATTGTAATATTTTGTCCACCAGGTTCTTCGCAACTTTGATGGTATGATTAGTGAGAAAATCACAGATGAAATTGTCAAATCTGGAATTGACCTCCAAACAAATATGGCTGTAAGTTGTTTTGGTTTGTATGGTTTTAAAACATAATTACTTTTGTTCTGCAACAACTCACAATATTCTACAGTATTTACGATAATAGTAAATTTGTACATAATTTCCCATTTTTAAAAATCTGTATTTTTCACACTTTGGAAAATTTACCCAGGATAATTAATTAAAATACAATATATCTATCATCATGAATTGTTTTGGTTTGTATGGTTTTAAAACATAATTACTTTTGTTCCGCGACAACAGAATAATTACAGTAATAGTAAATTTTTACATTCCCATTTTTAAAAATCTGTATTTTTCAAATTTGGAAAATTTACCCAGGATAATAATTAAATAAAATATACAATTGCAATATATCTATCATCAACTTGAAGACTAAATTTTTAATATGGAAAAGGTTTAAATGTGCTGGTGTTGGCATTTAGCCCATGGCATCAATGATAATGATAATGGGTGAGGACACTAAAGAACAATATGGCAAGAGACTTAACTGTTTGAAATGTTAATTCCTCCCTTTCCTTGCATACAGTGTTTGTACATTCTTTGTACAGAAAGAAGGGAATATTTTTTAAAAACATGTTCAATTTTTAAACAAAATTGTTTTGTTGTTTAAAATGGATAGAATGTCTAGCAATTTGGACGACAACTGCATTTTGTGGTATCTTTAATACCCCTGTTTACATTAATAAACTTCCACTGCATCACATTTATAATATGTGTTTTTCTTTATTTAGATAGAGGAAATAACCAAAGATGATGGTGTGATATCAATCCACTGTACAAAGAACAAGACAGAAAAAATGGTATTGTCAGGATATGACTGCTTATTATGGGCTGTAGGTCGCAATCCGAATACCAATGACCTGGGACTAGAACACATTGTAAGTCATATTAGATATACTAGACTTCTGCAATTACTTGGTTTGACATGATATGCTTTTATGCATTGAAAGATACATTATACTTCAAGTCAATGATGAGGTGAAACTGTTTTTTTTTTAACTCTAGGATGTGAAGATGGACAGTCGTGGTCACATCATAGTTGATGAGGTAAAATTTAGTTGTTCACATGCACAGTATAATAATATAGTTTTTTTATTTATGATCATTAATGTTTCAAGTCAAAAATCATGTAGTGTAACTACTTATATAAATAAGTGATTGTGAATTTGTCATGGGTGAACTTTTGAAATAATCAGTCAACTGATACAGTACATCATAGTCTGAATAAAGCTAGAGCCATTCTCATCAACCTGTGTTCACACTTTGGTGTACTCTTGTGTTACTCTTTAATGCACCTGAATTCCACTGTGTTCCATTAGGTTAATGAGAACAACTCTAATATCTTACTAATCACTTCAGTTAATAATCCAGCAGATAAAAACCACAATTCTAGATTAGTTGTAACAAGCAATAACTTTACTTCTTGCCCTCTTCCTTTTAGTACCAGAATACATCAAGACCATCTTTCTATTCCCTTGGAGATGTGTGTGGTAGAGCTCTTTTGACACCAGGTATAAAAATTATATCTTTAGAAGTAAATAATATTGAGATATATATACAAGGCACATTTTCACCACCACTTATAATACAGCAAAACCCCGCGTATAAGAACCTAGATGTTTCAAAGTCAGCCTGAACAGGTTCTTATATAAAACAGTTGAAAATTTCATCCTGACAGGTTCTTAAATATTAGGTTTTTATACACAGGGTTTTACTGTACACCATTTAGTTCTTGTTGACTATTGGAAATTTGACTGCAGTCCAATTCTCTTCATGAGCACAGTCTTTAAAGATATTTTTTTATTTTTTATGCTAGATAAACATTCATTATTATTCCAACATGTAACTCACTTTGGTATTTATAAAAGACTGTACAGCTAAAAAGACACTGATTGGAACTATTCCAAATGTCACGGTATATTTGTTTCGCACTCTAAAATATAGTTCATGCAAGTGGAATTCATAGCCAATAAAGTGTCAGGAATCATAAATATTTAATATTTAATATGACTATTTATTATGTTGGTTTTCAGTTGCCATAGCGGCAGGTCGCAGACTTGCTCACAGGCTCTTTGATGGCAAGACTGATTATAAGCTGGACTACAACAATATCCCTACTGTAGTATTTAGTCATCCTCCAATTGGAACTATTGGCTTGACTGAAGGTACAGAAACTAATGCTTTTGAGACACCTACATCTGTCACATTCTCCCAATACTTCAGTTTCGAATTTCTTCATTGCACAGTCTTAGCCTCGATAGCATGTGATATATTCTTCTGTATGTAATACAGTCTGTGGTAAGGAAGGGAATGCAAGCATCAACAAAGAATAGAAATACCTAAGGTGTTATTGCTGCTCTTTGATTAATAAGCAAACAATTGAGGCTTACTTGTTTGCTAGTTATTAAATCAAAGAGCAGCAATAACACCTTAGTGTACCACAATAGGCATTTCTATTCTTTGTTGATGCTTGCATTCCCTTCCTTACAACGGACTGTATTACATACAAAAGAATATATCACACGCTATCAAGGCTAAGACTGTGCAATGAACAGGGCATCTGAAAAAGTGCGAGGGTGCGATTCCGCACTATTTCCCAAAAATCGCACCGAATCGCACTATTTATCGTTTTCTGCACTTTTCGACATTTTCCGCACTTTTGCCAGAAAAATACAGAAAAACTTGCAAATCTGTTAACAATGTTCTTGAATACACAATAATTCTTCAAATAAGCAAGTTTTTCATCGGAACTCAACGCATTTTGGGCTGGAAATTGACTGTAAAAAGCACAGGCAGCCCAACTACTCCTTTCGAGGATTTTTTTATTTTTCAATAAAGATTCAATGGAAAAAAATGCGCGCGACTATTTTGGTTTCTTCGTTTGGCGCGCGCTTGTAGTCTTTGGGTTTCCTGTGGCGCGCTTGTAGATTATGGGGTTCCTGTGGTCAATCCCGCGGGATAGAATTATATATATTGACAAGGTATGAAACACGGTCACGTGATAAATCACAATTTCGCTATTATCTCATCACCTAAAAGACGAATTAATGATTTTTCTACGAATATGTAAACAAATCATCTATCTCCAGATAACTTACCAGTTTGGGTCTTCAATCTTTATTATATGACGAGAATTTCCTCTTGGACGCTCAAACTCGCGATGGATCGATGTGTGCCCCAGGTAGCTGGGACACTTTTTCGTGAAGCGCTCGGGATTTTTCATTCGTTTGACATTCGTAGAGGTTTCGAGGAAGTCGTGAACTGTCGTGAATGCACGAATTTTTCCGAAATCTTGGCGAATTTTCGGAATATTTTTACCTAAAACTAAATACTTCGTCCGTCGTAAAAGCTTTTTTTTAGGGATTTTCTTACACATAAATGGCCGAAATTACTTTAAACACCGAGCAAAGGAAAGTGGTTGACCGTGTAATGTGTGAACACAATGTTTTTATCAGTGGTAAAGCTGGTAGTACGGGGAAAACAATGTAGTTTGCAAGGTAATGAAACGATCGAGTTTGTCGTCAATAACATGTTTGTTGGCCGGTTCTTGTTGGGAAATCCCCGATGATTTTGGTCGTAATAATGAAGGATTTATTGACTAACAAACAAATCTAGACATCCTTTAACTTCAAGCAGATGATATTTACTCACTACTGACATCGACATTATGTGGCTGGTTTGAGTTGAGGATTGCTTGGACATTTTTCAATCAAGTAAAATTCACGGCTAAATCACAGGTAGCCCAAGCTTACAGTGAGAGGCTATACCTTTGGACGATTCAATCAAAAAACGAAATTTTGAATAAAATGACTAAACTTTAATAAAATGAATTAAAACTTACAGTGTGTATTGGTTGTATTTATTTCAATCTCTCTTCCGAGTTACAGCTGATTTCAGAAATTTTCAAGGTTGCATTCTTCCTCTTATATATGTACTACATATATAAGAGGAAGAATGCAACCTTGAAAATTTCTGAAATCAGCTGTAACTCGGAAGAGAGATTGAAATAAATACAACCAATACACACTGTAAGTTTTAATTCATTTTATTAAAGTTTAGTCATTTTATTCAAAATTTCGTTTTTTGATTGAATCGTCCAAAGGTATAGCCTCTCACTGTAAGCTTGGGCTACCTGTGGCTAAATTCGGACGAACAGAAATCGCCATGATAGTCAGGTAATCCTGCTTTGAACAAAAATGCATTGATGAATACTTAAGATATTGACTATAGTTATATCGTAAAGCATCTGTTTTTGCAAGCTTATTTATTCAAGTGAATAATTTGTGTGCTAAACTTTGTCCGTTGGATGCCTTGTCATTCGCTTGGGTTTGCATTGTTTTGAACTCACTTTCTTCACTGAACAGATATCTTACTTTATCCTTTGACATCAATAACCTAATTAGGCTGCTTTTTTGTACTCTTTTTAATTCAAAAACAAAACTGTCAAATATAAACTTTTTTGATCTTTTTTCGCTCTTATTCAACAATAAAAGTGACTTTTAGAACTACCTGTTCTGTTTATGTGATGCATTGAGTGTTTTTGTTGTTTTTGCTTTGTTTATATCAGCTTTTTAACAAAAAGAAAATATTTACTCGACATTTTGAACGCCATTTTTAAAAAGTGAACAGGGAGCAAACACAACTTTTTCGCTGTTCCTCCGTCTATTTGTTTTGTTTTGTTTTGTGTTTTGTTGTAAAGACGTCATTCTATTTAATTTCGGAGACTGTTCGACCTACTCTACGAATGTCAAACGAATGAAAAATCCCGAGCGCTTCACGAAAAAGTGTCCCAGCTACCTGGGGCACACATCGATCCATCACGTGACCCGTGTTTCATGCCTTGTCACAATATACAAGGTACCTGACCCTGCTGACCATCCATCCCGCGGGATTGACCACAGGAACCCCATAATCTACAAGCGCGCCACAGGAAACCCAAAGACTACAAGCGCGCGCCAAACGAAGAAACCAAAATAATCGCGCGCATTTTTTTCCATTGAATCTTTATTGAAAAATAAAAAAATCCTCGAAAGGAGTAGTTGGGCTGCCTGTGTAAAAAGTTGTTTTCTTTTGCCGTTTGACAATAATCTACCAGGCGTTCCTCACGGTATTTAATTCTATAAACGCTATTGATTGGTCTAAAAAGCATCCAATCACATGCCTCTATAAAAATACAGTAACTTTATCGGGAATTTAGCGGAAAATTTCTTCATTTTGCATCAAAATAATATTAATAATAAATAAAAATATGCAAATTAGCATTTCCGCACTTTTCCGCACTATTTGCTAAAATTTCCGCACTTTCCCAAGTTTTTTTCCCGCACTTTTTCAGATGCCCTGAATGAAGAACTCGAAACTGGAGTATTCTGATAGTCATGTCATATACTGCATACGGCTATTTCTTATTCTGAGTGCATTCCATTGAATACAATATATTAGCTAGTTATGGGGAGTATATATTGATGTATATTTGTTTTTTATTTCAAATGAATGAGACCCATAATGCCATTTGGTCTTGGAATGCACTATTAGTACTCAACATTTTTTTAAATAGCTGTACATACTTATTTCAATAAAGTTAGACACCAAAAACATAGTAACGTACCTGAGGTAGCAGGGTCATGGGAACAACTTTATCACTCAAAAACAGCCTTTGATGCAAAGTTAAGCTTATGAAAGTTAACAAAAGTTGCCAAAAAATGCCAAAGCCAGCATGTATCTACCCATAATTCTTGTTGATCTCACCTCTAGCTTTTAGGTGATTAACTTTATTGGAATAGGTGTATAGAACTTGTAACTAAAACCATGGCAATATTTTTTATATCAAATAGTAAGTATATAATTGGTCCTCTGAAAATTCTAAATGTTGTGCAAGCTGTAAGTTCCTTTTTTTTTGCAGAAGAAGCTGCTAAAAAGTTTGGAAGTGATAAGCTGAAAATGTACTCTGCAGAATTTGTGAATTTGTACTATTCAATGTGTGAAAACAAACACAAGACATACATGAAACTTGTCTGCCTTCTACCAGAAGAAAAGGTAATGTCAATTAGTTATTTATAATAAAAAAGTTTTAGAATGAGGTTTTAGAGTGCAAATATACCAGTGACACTAGTACAGTGAAACCCCTCTATACTGGACAGTGGTGGGACCGAGAAAAAATTCCGGTTTAGCGGGGGTTCCGGTATACTGAGGTTTTTACAATAACCAAAGAAAAATCAGTTTAAGTATTTTTAAGTAGACTAATTAAATGCCAAAAACACCAACAAAATAGTGGTCACGACTTTGCAAACTATCGATTTTTAGTAATTTTAAACACTGTTAATTTTTTTTGAACACTTTATATAGTAAAACAATGATTCTCGGCCAGATTTATATAGATTTTTATCTATAACAATTTTAGTAAAATATGAAAGAACTAACATTGCACTTTCAAGTACTATACAATATTCACATCGGGCTTGTATGAGATATACAACAGCTCTTCTTCGACTCATCATTGTATAAACCTATTTCAATTAATGTTGTCCATCTGGAATGGTTGATCTGAGACCGATAGGAATTGTGGGAGCTCGTTAAACTGCAAATGCACTATTATATCACACTTGAATATTAACGTTTACTTCTGAAATAATGTAAATCAGTTATCTGTAATTCAGCACCATTCAAGTGTGATTAAAACAATGTATTTGAAATTTAATGAACTCCCACAATTCCTATCGGTCTCAGATCAACCATTCCAGATGGACAACGTTAATTGAAATAGGTGTATCACATACAGATTATATGCTCAGTTTGTATACTGTACTTATTAACTGGTTGTTCTCTATTCGTACGGTTTCATGAAATAAAATATTCAATAGTAAAAATGTAATTATTTTGTAACAATTAGTCACTATCAAAGACAAGTAAAGCCATTAACATTGGTATTGTTTTCTTTGTATTTGATGTTTCTGGTTGAGTGATAAATTGAGTTGACTAAATAGTGATTTAACAAAAACCAGTTAGTAAAAGTTAATTCATAGATCCATAATTTGCTTGAGTGAGCATGAAACAATTGTGCAGTATTCCCACTGGAATAGAGAATGTCCGACAAACATCGTAGATTTGAGAAAGATTTACCACATTTACTGTTTTTTCCTAACGTACTCTTAGAATACATAAATTTCCTAGACTGACTTATGAATTTTTCAGCAATCTATGTATATTCGTGCTGTATACTGAGAAAAACGTATTTGGCTTGTCAGACATAGCAACAGTAACTAAGATAGAACACAATGGATGGTGGATCTATGAATTGTTTGCACTCTGTCAAATTATGCCCAACTGTTTCAATAATTATCTTGTAGGTGATTGGTCTACATATGGCTGGTTTGGGAGTGGATGAAATGTTACAAGGATTTTCCGTTGCTATCAAGATGGGAGCTACAAAGGCTGACTTTGATAACTGTGTGGCGATCCACCCAACTGCATCAGAGGAACTAGTCACCATGAGATAGACTAGTGTTTGATAGACTAGTGTTTAGTTCATTATTGCTCAACCTAAGCCTCGGTAAATTAACTAATGCACCTATCAATGTCTTGCCCCAACAGGGGGAGTGTGAGCATAAACTTTGTTCGTACTGAGGCTGCTCGATGTTTTTTGACAATTTCATCACAAAGTTCTGCATCCACAACAGTAAATATATGAGTAAGTATATGAATTTGACATCCCCAGGATAGGGACTATTGACAAAAAGATATGAAAAATGTCAATAGCCCCTGGGTATGCCTGCACTCCCCCCGTTGGTGCAAGACATTGATAGGTGCATAATAGACGGCCTACTGTTAACTGACCTATGATAGTACATCTTGAATACTCTGGGGGTGTACCAGAAATTATTTTCTTTCTTGCTCTGTTTGTAAATTTGACAGTTTTTCTTATTTTTTAAAAGGCCAAATTACAAATGTTAAATACAAACACATAAATAACAACACACTTATTGATATTTACATATTTAACCATTAAACTAGGTAAAACAATAGGCCCTTTGCAGCTAGAAGTCACGTAACCCTACCTACCTTAAATCCATCAGCTATGCCAAAATGATGTCCATAAATGGAAAGAGCATGCTGACATGAGCAAAAAGTTGAAATTTCAGCTCTTGATTCTAAATACATAAAAATAGCAAAAAAAACATAAAATGGGAAATAAAACTGGAGAGCAAAAGTGGAGAGCAAGCCTTCAGAAAATAGAAAATATTCCATTTTATGTTCCTTGCTATTTCTTATGTATTGAGAATCAAAAGCTGAAATTTTGACTTATTGCTAATATCAACATGTTCTTTCCATTTCTGGACATCATTTTGGCACAGCTGATGGATTTAATGTAGGTAGGTCACGTGACCTCTAGCTGTAAAGGGCCTATTACAGTGAATTGACCAAGGGCACATACAATACATGTGTTGATATTATTAACAATATAAAAGAATATAATAGTTCACAAGGCTTAGGCAGCATATAATGATGAACTTGAAACAGGAACAATATAATCTTAAATTTGTAACAATTTATAACTTCACTACCTGGTAATACATACATTTATATTATTCTTACTCACTCAATTTAGATAATTATTGTAGTCAATGTATCAACCAAATCATAGTCTTTTTTGAATTACTTATTAATTAATTAGAATTAGTAGAGTGTTTGTATGAAACTTGTGAATAATAATTTGAATATACTAATTTATACTAAAGTGTGAGGTGGGGGATTGCAGAAGCATTACTAGGGTTCTTTAGAAAAAGAAGGAATGTTTGCCTAATGTTTGCCTTAGAGTGAAGTCATTTAACCTGTGAAATAGATATTAGACTTATACACCTTAGCAGTCTCTAATTCCATTGTTTTATTTTGTGTCTATTTGACTATTACACTTAAGCAAGCAATTTCTATTTCACAGGTTAAATGCCTTCACTCTAAGTTTTCTAGGACATTTATTTATCTGGGATATTAAGCAATATTTATTGGACAAGGTTGAGCAAAATATTATGATTTGTTAGTGGTAAGCAATCATGCTTGAAAAACACTAAATTGTATATGATATTTAGCGATAACCAAGTTAAATGCTACTAATTTACAGCCCCCCCCCCCCCTCTCCCCCAATTCTATCTCAATAATTTTTAGGATCTTGTGACCTTTCAGAAAAATAAACCCTAAAAAAATTGTGCTACTTTGTACAAAATCCTTTGTTTTCTATTGTTTAATTAATTTATAGTACTATTTTGTACAAAATGTTAGTAAGAGCAAAAATACTATATCCATGAAATAAAATATAACTACTTCTGTGTAATAGTTCCTATTTAGTGACTATTCGTCACTATCAAAGACAAGTAAAGTTGTAATGAGGTATTGTTTCCTTTTGTATTTTATGTTTCTGGTTGAGTGATACTGACTAAATAGGAACTATTAGTAAATATTTTGGTTTTATTTCATGGTTTTGGTGTCTTAGCTCTATTTCTCATGGATATACTCTGCACTCTATAAATAAAACATGATAGCAATTAACAAAACCTATTTGTTTTGTCAATGCATTGTCAATAGTTATTAAATGTTTTCTTTTCTTTTTAAATTTAAGCAATTAGCAAAACTGTCATTTACATGGTCAATGAATTGAAACATTTATGAAATACTGTTAGAGTGCAAACACTAAATATGTGCAATACTTAGTACTATATACTCCCGGGGGAAAAAAATAACTGATAAAGCCATGTCGATTTCTACCCTAAAAAAGTAACAAAACAAATGACTCTTAAAAGAGTCTTACAGGTACAAGACTCTTACAGGTACAAAATCATGTTACGTTACTGTTTTTTGAGCCAGAACCCTAAAAGGACCCTAAAAGGTATGCACAGGGAATATTTTTACCCTTAAAGGTACGCCGATCACCCCTACCACTTGAAAAAAGGGAGTACACCCCTTGTATTTGCTACTATAAATATTGGTATTTCAACAATAGGAGACACTACAATTAGCATATTTTGGTTACTTTTTGTACTAGATATAATATATTGCACACATTTAGTGCTTGCACTACAAGAAATTATTTTGACATTTTAGCTGTGATTCACACTACAATAAATGCTTTTTAGTAACTTTGGTGAGCTTGTTGTTGCTACTTTTATGTAAAATACAATAAACTGTTGGTGAAATTTTTTAAATATATTTCTATAAACTGTTGGTGAAATGTTTGAAATTCTCTATAAACTAATGGTGAAATGTTTGAAATTCTCTTTAAACTGATGGTGAAATTTTTGAAAATTATTCTCTATATAAACTGATGGTGAAATTTTTGAAATTCTCTATAAATTGTTGGTGAAATTTTTGAAATTCTCTATAAACTGGTGACATTTTTGAAATTCCCTGACATACCTTAATTGTTTGCTTCTACCCCCCCCCCCCCCCCCCACACACACACACACCCCTACAAGTCAGCAAATCCATTAAAGCACTCCTTCTTTGTATGAATTTTTTTCAAAGTCCCCTACTTTCCGTTGCCTCCTATGCAGCTGCTCCTTTGTGTCGTCATACTTGTTTTTCCGTAGACGAAATTAAATACCGAATTGAAAATGATAAGATATAAAAAAAAAATTTCTTTAAATTAAGTTATAATATAAAAAATGTTCACATATATAAAGCCGTTAATATGTTAAATGATAAATAGACAATATATATCATTGAAATTGATTGTAGCCTCGATTAACTATGTTGTAGCGTAGCGGAGTCGAACATATTTTAACCTCGATAAAATTTGCTTTCTGTGCTGTATGTGATGTTTCAAGTCCGACAATGAGGACTGGACGGGATTTCAAGTCCGCACAATTAGTTCATGTTAGTCGAGGCTCAGCAGGCACAGTCAGGACTGTCAATCCCAAGTGCTTTTTATAACTGCACAACGCAATCAAACGCCTTTTCTATTTCTTCATTGTTTCACAGTTAAGGTTAATGAGAACAGCTCTACATCAACAAACAGTACCAAATGTTTTTCTTGAGCCCCTCCCAGGGGGGTTGCAGGCTCCCATGATCCTTTTATCTTTTTGCATTTTTGTAATCATATCCATTTTTATTTTAAGCGCTTAGAACAGACTTGTATAAGCGCTATACAAGCTATATTATTATTATTATTATTATTATGCACATGTATAGCCTCATTTTGATTTCAATGTACTTGACAAATCAGCATATCTCTTAAGTCTGGTATTTCCATAGATATTTCCTTTGATGCGATTCTGACTGAATATCAGAATCTTTTTAATAGGGCACAAATAACTAAACAGTTTGAGCCATATAGATGAAAACATGACTTTATTACACTTAGTTTCAACTATACAACGAGGGAGAGTATATTAGAGTGGTTTTCATAAACCAGTGAAATAAATTTTGCTTATGTAATAGTCAAATTCAAACAATAGAAAACAAAAGAATTAGAGTAATATCACAAATTACGTTAAAATGTATTTCACGGGTTTATGAAAACCACTCGTGACCAGGTAACTATTAACGAGCAGCTGCCCAAGGTTAACCGATGAATTATTCACTAAATGATTAATCTAAAAATTATTACAACATGAAGCAGTCCATTGTATATTGGAATAGCATAACAGCACAGCTTGTTTACATGACTTTATTACACTTTAAGTTTCAACTATACAACAAGGGAGAATATCTTAGTGACCAGGTAACTATTTACTAGCAGCTGCCCAAGATTGACTGATTGTTAATTCACTAAATGATTAATCTAGAAATTATTACAAAATATAAACATGAAGGAGTCCATTGTATCTCCCACAAGGAAAATATGTTTGTTGGAATAGTATAACAGCACAGCTTGTTTACATGGAGCATTAATGCATAAGCGCAATGTTAAAGAGCAATAGCATTATGGAGTGACATTGTCAGGACTTCAAGTACACACCTATTCCAAAAAGGTTGTCGGAGAGAATTGGCAATTGACGATTGCATCACCGAAAGGAACTGTGTTTCTTGATATAATTCGTATATAGGTCTTTAAAACCGAAAACACTTGGATTTTTCTTGTCCTTTTAGGCTCTAAAACACAAAGACAAACCTTTGTACTTCATGAATTCAATTTTACCTGTCAAAAAAAAGTACCCAAAGCTCCTTTCGGTCGTGCAATCGCCAATTCTCTCTGACAACCTTTTTTGAAATAGGTGTATTAAAGTCGCAAATAATATGTATCAATGCAGGTGTTATCTTCTTTTCACTTTTTTCAATGAGTTACCAATGGTAAAAAAAACTATCTTACCCACGTTCATCAATTTAGCTATGTTGCCGGCTTTTTCTAAAAGTCCAAGATGTTAGGGATCTTTTATTTAACAATAAGAATTTCAAGTAAAGAATCATTACAACAATGAAGCCATCATCAGTAGATTACATATAGCAATATTCAAACATATTTGATTATACTGCCAAATAGCCTCCTCCGCAGGCCTTCTCTTATGTGACTTTTCATCAGGATTCCTGTGGTGAGGAGAAAAAACGAGCGGAAATCACACAGGAATCCCAAAGGAGAAAAAGTAGTAGCCACATCTATTACTGGTAAACAGTACAGATGATGATCATTAAATACAAAATGAATACTTTTAAAATACGGTATAAATTAAGCTATATAGTGATACTGGTTAGGTGTTTCTTTATCTCTTTCCATGTAGTCACGTTCAATTAAACTTTCGATACGTTTCTTTAAATCTGTTGGCTGCAAATAAACAAATCAGAGGTGTATAGCTTAATTCTGAATCTACATGCAAATCAATCAGATGGTGGTGAATAATGATAATAATGATACTTTTTTAAATATAAAAAAATCATCCCTACAGCATACGTGTAGGTTAACATGTGCCATGAATAATGACTATTTGCAATAATTTTAAAACTATGATTAAAATGGTACGAAAGAATTACAAAAATTTTAAAACACATCCATTTATAAAAGATCACTGGTTTTGGTTTTTGGTTTTGATTCTAGTAGATATAATTGTGCCCTTTGTTACATAATCTATGAGTCTTCTGCATCAGGTAGATAGATAAACTTTATTTGCATGACCTTATTAAATTTACAGGTATTGCTAAAGTATAAATGAACATGAGTATATAAGTATATAAGGAAAGTTGATTGCATAAGAAGCAGGTCTTGCAGACCAGTGGTCTGAGCTGCTGTTTTAGCACCTATTTCATAGCTTTGAACACAGCAGAGTTTCATGAAGTGAGTTGGCGATTCTCTGCCATTAATAAAACACAATTATAGTCTAAACGTTTTATGTTTACATTGTCCTTTTTTGGTGATTGTCCAGTTCAAGTAATTAGTAATCTAGACAAATAATTGTGTTTGATTGATGGAAGAGAATCACCAACTTCGCTTCATGAACATTTTATCAAAAGGTGCATAGCAAAGAAATTGGCAGAAATACAATCAAATGACTGGCATTTTGACAGCTAGAGTGGAAGTCATGTTCAGAGTCTAGAAGATGATTCAGACACCACTTGCAACAGTCTATAGATACTGTAAGATAGCTTACCTTGACTGGGAATTTAAGCTGGTTGTACAATTCTGACACCAGCAAGGCATGGTTAAGAGTTTTCCTTGTCTTCATAACCCTTACAATAGCTGCATCAATCTAGACACAAACAGTTAACATCAAGTTGGAGGAATGGTTATCATAGTGGGTGTTTTAACGTTTTGTCAGTGTGTGCAAAAGAGAGATGAAAATCTCCGGTATTATGATATTGAATACCTTATATCAAAATGATATACTAGATGTGTATAATGGGAGTCCAATCTTGTTCAAGACTGTTGCATAGCTCTCAATACAAACTGTGTTTATTACTTACTTGATACTGTCGATCCTGAAACACACGCTCTGTGGTGTTGATATTTTCTTCAAGCTGCAAAACAGACAGTGAGGTCAATTAATGGTTAAAATAGAATGCTCAAAGTTGTTGATGGGAATATGAAAATAATAACTTGCTCAAATGGTTCTCAAATGCATCCTTTCCTTGCTAGTAGTTTATTTGTTGTATTTATATGAGTTCTGATTAGTTTTCTTGTGTATATAAATTTTTTAGTAATATCCTAATGCAGCGAAAATTAAAAACAATGATACAAAAGTTGTTCAGAAGACATTGGCTTGTGCAGGGGCTCACCTGACCACCTGACAGGAATCAAACCTGTGACCTTCCTGAGACAGGTCGGATGCTTTACCACTAAGCTACAGGGAGACTCATGTTGTTATGGTCATATTACTGGGTTAATATGACAGTTGGCCTGTATACTGCTAGGCTCATCCATATTTAGTTCAGAACGCAATAATTATATAGAAATAATAGCATTGGTAAATGCAATATAAGAATGTGACATTACTATTGTTATAAAATTATTATAGTACTTTAAAGATGAAAAGCGTGGTAGGTAGTAAGTTCTGGTCAAAAAAGTAGATCAGAAATGAGAAGCATTACAGTAGTAATAATAACAAGTACTTTATTAGACACTGGGTGACACCAAGATGTGATGTATTGATTTGTACTTACTGTTTCTTTCATTTGTACTTGGTTTATCTTGATACGAATTAACTTGTGCTTGAAGTCTTTGTTAAAGCTAAATATGTCTGTGTCATCAATTTCTTTGCTCTGAAACAACAAAATGTTGACAGGTTTGAGTCAATTATAACATTCAATAATACTAAACTATGAATTTGATATCAGGGTTCGTGCTGATGTCAGTAAACAAAATCTAAGGAGTTTTCAAGGAGTTTTCAAGGACCAAAAAGTAATTTTTAAGCACTTTTTGCGACAACTTTGATATACGAAAATTTACGAATTTACGAAAAT
The DNA here is from genome assembly GCA_949775045.1 of Metridium senile. Taxonomy (NCBI): domain Eukaryota; kingdom Metazoa; phylum Cnidaria; class Anthozoa; order Actiniaria; family Metridiidae; genus Metridium; species Metridium senile. Next base: position 2,237,529 of record OX459096.1, on the reverse strand, counting down.
GATGTACAACACTATGATTTTTACTTAACTTTAATTTGCAATACTGGAATTTTTACCCTACTCTAGCTGGAATTAAGGAGTTTTTAAGGAGTTTTTGCTGATTTTCTAAAATTCAAGGGCTTTTCAAGGGTGAAGCTAATTATGGAATAGCATAAACCCAGCATAAAAAAATAATTGTGATTGTATACGTCAATTATAATATTCAATAATACCTAACTATGAATTTGATATGCCTGTATTTCTGTTTAGTGTCACTGGATTGGTACATCAATTCTCATTGTGAAGCTAATTATGGAATAGCATAAACCCAGCATAGAAAATTAATTGTGATTGTCTATGTGCTTGCAGATTTGAGAAATTCTTTGTTGTAGGTGATCTAAAGATGACTTCTACTCAGTTTGATGAAACTTCAGACGCTAATAAACACTAATAAACACAGTTTTTTCAAGACTGGTAGCACCAACATGATCAAAACACTTCATTAAGGTTAATCATTTTACACAGCTTTTTTCAAATAGGAAAATTGGTATATCGTTACTGTGAATCTAGGTCAACAAATAAAGTTACCATTAATTTAGGGCTTCCAGTGATAACAGTGTGTATCTGCACACTGAAGGGATTACCCTGCTTAAGTACAGGTTTCATTCATTCATAAATATATATTTGTAAAATTATTTATTTGGATTTTTATTGTTTTAGGACCCTTCTGTAAATCACTGCAAGGTGACGACGGTATCCTCATTAAAGATTATTTATTATATTATTATAAATACAGTTACCTGTGGCTTTTTTCTGATCACTCTTGCCCTCCCACAAGCCAAGGACTGGAGTGTTCTTCTTAGTTCACTTTCCTCTGTAATTGAAACATACACAGAACATCAGGGCAAAGTCATTCAAATTGTGATTAGTTTGCCTGTAGATTTAACCCTGGAGTACTGCCAATTGATATTTTCACAGTTCTGTTCAGTGACCACAAATAATAGTTCCAAGTCGAGGTTGGACTTGCTGTGTATGTTAATTTATAGCAACTCGAAAATCAACTTGGAACAATCATTCGTGGTCACTGAATGTAACTGTGAAAAAGATAATTGTGCTCAGATACACATAATTTATGTAGATAATTATGTAGATAATTATGTACATATAATTATATGTAGATAATTATGTACATATGCTCAATGGTAGCTTATAAAAGAGAATAATTATAGAAATGCTAAAACTACCCCAAACAATTTTTTAATAGCAGATTAATATCATTTTTTTTAACTTATGAAATATCAGTTAATTATTTGTCAGAGTGAAAAAGACAAAATATTTTTATCAAAAACCTTAGAAAAGTTAAACTTTATACAAGATAATGAATAGGAAAGCGAGAAGGCTTGTCATTTTTTTATTACTTTGTATATTTCGGCCTTTATCCAAAGGCCATCTACAGATGCTGTAGTTATAAGCTTTGGATAAAGGCCGAAATATACAAAGTAATAAAAAATGACAAGCCTTCTCGCTTTCCTATTCATTATCAAACTGTATGCCCAAGTAAACATATTTATACAAGATATGTTTAATAGTTTAGTTTACTTATATGATAACAAGGTAGCCAATTACCTATTCCTGTGGCTTGTTTGATCTCTGCGAAAGTGTAACCATTGCATTCATTAAACAACAAAAGAACTAGTGTCTGGAACAATGATACTTGGAGTTCTTTTTTCTCTTGTGGACAGCCTCCTGAACCCTGATATATAAACACCAGATTAGAACTTACAGCTAGCTTATAACAACAGCAAAACATAAGATCGAAAAATATCTGAAGCACTTCTAGAACTTGCATCTTGCAAAAACGTTTGTCTTACGCTGCTTGTCATGGTATAGAAGATACTTGACACTTTGCTAGCAGCTATCATGTGTCTTATTTTATGGGAATTATTATTATTAATAGTACTGCAGAAACTTCATCCATTTTGTGACCAAATCATTTCAGAATTTAACTGTGTAGCAATTGAGGAGATTTTGAAAGAGGTAATGGGGTTGTGTACAAAACTCCCACAACCAAGCCACCCCAGG